>VZRU01020598.1:93241-200058 GCA_013398155.1 Pedionomus torquatus
GGCTGCGTTTGCTCGGGCGCTCTCCCTGCCTTTGTGTCTTTATGCGGCTACGAGTCGTGGTGCAACCGCATAACGAACCGGAACGGACACCTCTTCTAGAGTACAAAATGCTCATTTTCTCAGGTTAGTTCTAGCCCAGGTCCGCTCATCGCCTGGTCCCTCACGGAACCGTGTGTGATTTTACAGGTGGACAGAAGGAGAGAGGGCTAAGGCGGGTGAGGGAAGCGGAGCCCTGGCTCCCGGTGGCATTGCTGGCTCCGTGAAACTGTAGCCCAGGTCTCCATAAGCAGTGTAACATCACAGCACCACAGCACGGTTAGAGATGGAAGGGAGACCTCGAAGACCACCCGCCCTCCCGCGGGCAGGGACACCTCCCACCAAAGCATGTTGCTCAAAGCCCCATCCAGCCTGGCCTTGACCCTTGAAGCCCTCCAGAGATGGGCCATCCACAGCTTCTTTGGGCAACCTCGCAACCGTCAGTGAAAAATTCCTTCCTAATATATAATCTAAATCCCCCCTCTTTCAGTTTTCTCTCGCCCTGTCACTGCACTCTCTAGATAGTGCCATTTGGGCCCTTGACCAGTGAGTCTACTGGCAATTAGTACGACTGACAGTGCTGTTTGCATTGAAGGGGAACGTAGAGGTCCAATCTAGTTTTCTTTCTACTGTAGCCTACCTGTTAACAGCAATGGTGTGAGGAAGATAGCTATTTCACTTCAGAAATCTCTCTGTTCCAGAAGTGGGATAGCTATGAATGAGTATATGACCCTTAGAAGACAGAGATATACTCTAATCAATGTTATCTGAACTGTTGAAAATAAAGCCTACCTGGGGTCTTGCATGCTGGTCTGAGTAACGTGAGAGAAGCTGAGAAGCATCAGGGATGAAGCCTGCCAGGAAGCAGTGTCCTCGGTGGTTTATGCCACTTGCTTTTAATCTGTGCCTAATATGTGCTTCCTGTGTGGAGTACGCACCTGAACCTTCTAACGCACTTTCCATGGCATCTTTCATTGCTTTGATAATTTGCCCTGAATGTGTTGTCAGTACTTATTACCTGACTGCAAAGAAAATTTTATTTTACTTTAAATACTAAAAGTACTATTCTACTTAAAATTCAGCAACTCTGAGGAATGCCTTAACATCACAAACCAAGCTCTAAAGAAACATAACAAGAAATGAGGAATTTGTAACCCATAAAGATTTCAAGTGTTGCTTTTCTGGGGTTGAAATCTTCAGACTTGATGCAAAATCTTACATTTACAGAAAAAGTTAAAATCATCACCTTTCGTGCTGAGAGAACACTCTTTCCTTATCCCATGCTCAATCACTAGTGCTTTAAAAAAAAAAAAAAAGAAAAAAAAAAGAGTTGATTTGAGTCCTCCTGTCGCTGCTGCCGCTTGTGAGTCTCCTCAGCCCCATTCCCCAGCTGTCTTGTTTGAGCAACTTCCTCTTCTTCTGTCACACTTGAGACGCTGCATTGGCTTATCATGCTGGCCTGTCTACTCTCTGTCGTCTAACTGCCTTTCTCTTGGCACCCCAGATTTGTCCTGTGACTGTGTGATTTTAGCACCTTCATGTAGAATTTTCTCCCTCTTGATTGCTAAATGTTAATATATGCTGCCATAGGAGAAAGTTCGTAACTGGCAAGGAAAACTTGTTAGACTTTGTGTTCAATATTTGTAATTTCTGATGCTAGCAAATGTTGCTGGGTTTGTGCTTATAGACTGTCCAATTTTTATTGCCACGTATATTAATTTTTATTTCTCTTAAAGTTGGTTAACACATAGTTTTCCTAGGTTACATAATAGGAATATTTTCAGAAATTGCATTTTGAAGGTTTGGATTTTCTTTCTGATATTTTAAATAACACCGAGTTCTGAACACGTAATCTCTGGTGCAATGGTAGCTCATTAAGGCCATGGTGAACTTTATCAGTTTTACTAAGGCGAAGGGCCACTTGGGAGTAGATTTTAGGTTTTGTGTATTCAGGGAGGTTCAGTGTTTCAGCATAAGCTGGAAGACTACTTCTAGTCAGTCATATTTTGATACAATGGTTTGAATGTTGGTATAGCAGCAATAGTCTTGAAAGGGCTGGGCTGTATATATGCTAAACTAATACAAGTAGGTTTTCAGATGTGTATTAAGTCTTGTTGGAGTGTGTTTGGCCTTTGGTCTAGGAGGAGAATCCACTAAAAGCTTATAATATCACACTGTGTCTTAGCAAGTTGGATGCAATTGTCTTTGTTGGAAAGAAACCCAGCAGATTCGCAAAAGCTGAATTGGGAAGTTTTGCTGTCGGAGTCATTAACCTTGCAGTATGTGTGTACTAGTTTTGAAATGTCTGTAAACTAATGCAGGTATTTTTTATGGTGAGCTGTGTGACCAAGGAGGTGGATGACTTCAGTGCTAGACACTTCAATTTTAATTCAGCAAGAGATAATTTAATTCCTGCTGCCAATGAACAAAGATTATTGTCATCTGTGTAGCCTGCAGAAACTGATTTGAAAAGCAGTTCTGTTTCCCTGTGGACTATGCCACCATCACTAAAGTTTGTTGTTTTCATCAGAAGTAAATCTTTTAAGATTGTGGAAGCCAAACTACTTAATCTTGCTGAAGGATGTCCCTTTTAAAACACGGAGGAAATATTGGTACCGAAATTTTTCCCCCTGCTGCTTCTTGTGGTATAGTCTGCAAAAGCACTTTTTATTCTCTTTTATAGTCTATCTATTTTTAAAATATGCTCCAGGTAGCTCACTTTCTCCTAGCACTGACATTCAGAAAGAGATTACCTATTTTAAAAAAACCAAATAAGCAGTCACACAATTAAGAGAGATGATAAAGTCTGATCAACTGTCTGTATTTCTCTCTTCTGGTTACAGTCATAGATTCCAGGACGAACGGTTACTTGATGTTACCTTGTCTGCCACTGGTGGAAAAGTAGTTAGTTATACTCAGTATCAAAAATCATGCTCTGTATCTTATCTTGCCTTTGTCTTCCTTGGAAAGAGTAGGTGTTTGATGTGTTCATTGCATTATTTATTTGTAGTAATATTCTCTTTTATAACACTCTGTACTTATTTACTAATTTGAATTAATGAACAAAGGCCTGTGATTGTTTTTGGATCTTATTAAAATGACATCAGAATACATGCTCGGTTCTTTGCTACTTGAGTCCTGAGTAGGACATTTTTACTAGCTGGATGAGTTTTTAAAATGACAGCATCTGCTTGCTTATACACATTTATTTATGATTCTTCCCCAGGCGAGTATAGCAGGAGTCTGGTGAGTAATAACCAGCTGTTGGAATTAGCAAATAGGGAAAGGAGTTATTTGATCTGTGAAGGAGTGTGGGATCCAAGGCCAGAAGTAATAAAAACTAAACAGGTGCCCCAAATACATGAATCCAAGAAGGGACTTGTAAATGACTTGTACTCCTGGTGGGCAAAATAGTGTCAGATGGATCGACTTTGTCTGGGGTTTTCATTAGGAATGAAACCCTGTTTACCACCCCATTGCATCCAGCGATCCGGAAAGCATCCTGGGTCTCATTCTAGCTCTTCTGCTGCACGCAGCCAGCATGAGCAATAGCACGTGAAGTTCAGCAGCTCTCTCTGGTGCCTTCAGTTGCCTCTCTGATATATTAGCAGAATGGGCAAAAATGGATCCAAGTGTGAAGAAACTCAGCTGTTGGACCACCTTGCCTCAAATCCCAGGTGCACTGTGACTCGTGTCCTTTCTGGTGCTCCTCTGAGGTGTGTTCTTATACTGAGTAATTTCTTGAATGACTGCTGCAGGGACACAACAGCAGCACCAAAGGTTTTCTGTCTCCTCAGGACTTCAGGCTGCCACTCAGCTCCTCAGGAGCTCTGTGTCCCTTTTGGCAGTCTGGCACTCTGGAATTCCAGAGAGAGATGGTCTGCTTCATCATTATCTGGGATTTGCAAAAGAGTCATCGGAAGATGCTTTCTGTGGGACTTCTGCCCTTTCCCTGACAGTTGATGAGACCAGCCCTGAAGCGACTGTTGCAGCTTGATGGGGAAAGCCTGTCCCGAGAATCAGTGTTTGCTTCCACTGTGACTGGTGAAGGTTTCCTAAGCTGGAAATTACATTGTGCTCGTCAAGAGTTACTCTTAAATAAAAATAAACTTATGACAACAAATGAAAAATTTACATTCTTGATATCCGTCCTTCCTGTTTTGTAAAGAAGATGATAAACCAAGGGGAAACTAGGGAAGTTACTTTGAAACTTTCACATCTCATAACATTTTTATGGCTGTCACAATATTTATAAATCCTGTATCTTCAGAAATACTAATTTTATAAGCATCTTACTGAGCTTACTGTAGTTTGCTAGTAGGCTGGCATATATTGTGTCACTGTGGTATATAAAGGTGGAACTCTAAAACACATTAGCCTCTGAATGGTAGCGTTTTGCCATTATTTGTACAAAGGAAAGAGGGTCTAGGAGTAACCGTAGTGTACTATTAAAGAAAAGAACTCTATAGTCATGTCAGGTGAGCACAGATCCAGTATGTTATGATGTCTTTACAAGTGGAAAGCATAAAAATTCAAAAAATACCTGGAAGATGAGACCTATCCAGTTCAGGGCATGGAGAGTAAGAACCTTGCAGAGATCCAAGGTTTGCTGCCCTATTTTTAACAGGCAGGTATTTTTATGATGAATAATAATTGCAGTTATGAGTTGGAGTTAGGGGCTGTCAAACTTCTGGTATAAATTAACTTCTCCACTTCTAAGATCATCATAGGATTTATTCCCTTCATCTATTAGTAGAGATATATGCATTTCAGTTTGGTGTTGCCACCCTGCATGGGAACTGCCAAGTTCTGAATGCTGCAGGAGTGAGATGGGGCAGCTGGATAATATCTTCTGATAATTTGTACCTCATAACTCTCTTTTGGGGCTCCATCTCTTGTCAGCTCTGCTCTCTGTATTAGGCTTGTGTACCGTTACATAAAACAAACTGTTAGATGCCAGTTTTTTAGTTATTTGTTTTTCTAAACTGACACATTCTTGAAATGGTATCAGGGTATAATGTATGCTTGCATGGTAAACAACACAAGATGTAAGTGTAATAGTATAGCCAACCTTATATAAGAATTTCAAATAGAGTGTCTTAGCAGGTTATTATCATAGAATCATAGAATGGCTAGAGTTGGAAGGGATCTTAAATATCATTGAGCTCCAACCCCCCCACTAGGCAGGGGCACCTCCCACTAGACCAGGCTGCTCCAAGCTTGGCCTTGACCACCTCCAGGGATGGGGCATCCACAGATTCTCTGGGCAACCTATTCCTGTGTCTCACCGCCCTCACAGTAAAGAATTTATTTCTAGTATCTAATCTAAATCTCCCCTCTTTCAATTTAAAACCCTTATCTCCTGTACTATCTTTTGTTCTAGTAGAAGAAAAATGAGTGACAGATATGAGCACTATTTTCCTTGGAAACCAGCTCTTTCTCTGACTATACACAGGTTTAAAACCTGCTGATCTTTATTCCTAACTATTTCAATTACATGTGCATTTAGCTGTATCTGTTGCTTGTGTATCAGCCATGTTATATTTTATCAAGTTAATTACTGGTACATTAGTCTTACATTGCATATCATTAATGATTATGTTGTGTTGTTTATCTTGGAAATGACAAGTAGTCTCCACTAATGTCTTGCTACATCGTCTATAGCACTGAAAACTCTCTTACTGTTTATTTTACAGACATTTCAAAACTAGTGCAAGGTTAATTACTCTGATTACTTAATGAGTAAGGATGGAATCAACATTAAAAAGGTATCATGGTTGGAGGTCATGTCAAGGCTGGTACTGCTGGTGCCCTGCTGTGTGTACCTTCAGGTAAGTAGGCTGTTTCTGCTTCCAGTAGTTGGCTACGACCTTTCATAAGTCCTACACTCATTTACCCCTTCACCCCAAAAAAAAACCAAAGGAGGGAAAAAAGTGAAAATGGGAGGTAACGTGCCCTCTTGTCTTTAGATGGGATTGCAGATCGATGATTGCTGTGAGAGTGTTTGTTATCATTTCCACTACAGGGGTGAATGGTTGTCTTTCCCTCTGCAAGAAAAAATAGTGAACTTTAAAGTGACTTTAAAGACTTTGGATGTCTTTCCTGACCTTTTTTTTCTGCTCCTGCGGGCAGGAGGTGAATGATTCAGATTAATAATATGTAAAGAATTCATTATTATAGAAGAGTTATTTTCCTCAAGCAAGGTCTTCCTGCTCGAGAGTGACACAGCCATGCATTTCGATTGTATCATGGAGTTGAGTGTAATTGTACAGCGAAAGTGTAATCACGGATATGTCTTTATCAACCTGTTCCCTGCATTGTGTTTTTATCACTGCCATCTGCTCTGCCGAGAGTGGCAGCTGCCAGGTCTCACAAATAGCGCTGTCATGTACTTTCATGTAGAACAACATATTGTCATAATTTCTCTGATATTACTAGATGGAATAACTTCAAGCAAGATAAGGTGACATTCTGCATAGTGCTTTGGAATGTGTTTCATTGCAGTGTGTGTAGGACACGCACTGTTCTTTCTGGAGCAGCCTATAACAGCACACCCAGTTCTACTTTCAGAAATCACTGGAAAATGCTTATTTTTCCAAAAACATTATGTAACATCCATCTGGGACATACGTGTCAGTGCTGAGATGAAACTGAGACATAGTCACTATTAGTATTGCTTACACATGTAATCTTAGTTACCTTTGCTGGATGGAAATTATGTAAGTTATGCTAGTTTTAAAATTTAGTGGTTTTTTTTGCTTACATCAACTTGAATCTCCTTCATATTTGCAAATATGTTCAGACAGCTCCTTCAACATTAAAAAAAAAAAACACAAAATCTTTACAACAGTTTCTAAACAAAATCTGTATGTCAGTAAGTACTCTTTCTGTTGTCTCAGCTGGACAGTTTAATTTTAGACTAGGCTGGATTCCAGTGGGTGTCCAGCCTAAGCTGATTCCTCTGGGCTCTCTTGAGTTTTTTGAGGGAAAGATGTCTTTTGAGAGGGATTCATCCCAGCCTGAGATGGGATACTTGGGGCAGGCAAGCAAGGGGAGTAAATTGCTCTCTGTGGGTATCTGTTTCTCTCCTCAGGCTACAGAAGAAAACTAAAAGACTAGCTTAGATGGCCTTCTAGCCTTTTCAGCAGATGACTGTAGGTGAGGTGAATCGCATACTGAATATATGCCAACACATCCTCTTGTTCTGAGGGCCTTCCGAATTCTTGCTGATGCACCAAGTGCAGGAAAATACTTGGTGTAATCCACCTTTGCAAAGATGCATCTCCTTAAAAGTGATGAGTTACATCCTCTTTGATGTATTCATTTCATTCTTTTGGATATGTACTTGTTGAGATTTTTGCTACACAGGTAGTTCCAGTGATTTCTGGAGCAGGTGGCTGGCAAATCTCTTCTTTCTGTCATAGTCCCTATTGCTGCTTGCAAGGGACAAGCAGCAAGGAAGGAAAATGGTGTGTAACTCAGAAAATAGACTTGTCTGCTGCAATATACCTGTCTCATGCACGTCTGTTTTAAAACTCTGATGCTGAATTTGTCTGCTTACTGGAAAGATTTACAAGGAAAAATGATTTGGGATATTTCTCTTGCTAATGAGCATTGATGATAAACAGCCTTTCTGATATGGCAAAAAAAACCAGTTGTGATAAAGAATGTGGCATATTTACTCTTGATTCTTCCATCATTTTCTTTTTCAAGTGCAATAGGATGTAAAATGCTGAACAGCTGATTAACAATTTAAAGGATGGAGGCAAAGAGAGAGCTTGCTTGCTGGTTGGCCTGTTTGGAACGGTGTGGTAGGTGGAAAGCTTTTCTGACAGAAGTGTGGAAGAAAAACAGGGCATGGCTCCTCTTTGTTTCTCTGCCTCATCCAAATGGATATGTAGCTTTGGCACTTCATCATTAGCCAAGCACATGCTATTTGAATTGTGAATAGCATTCTCCTAATGGCAAATAGAAGATCAGGCCAGAGAAGAGTCTCTTGGCATTTAAATGAAGTCATACACTCTAGAAATATGTCTTACCTGTCATTTCAGTAGTGCATTTTGAGAGCTGATAAAAGCTCCTGGGATTGTACTGATCTTGAGTGCACACCAGATCACCTTTTTATCCTAAGAGTAGGGAAGTGTCATTTTCATTAACCATACTTTATAGATATGTGTGTAACCTTAGAGGAAGAACATATATATATATATATGTGTGTTTGGTTTTTTCCTTCATCCCAAGATTTACAAATCTCATTTAAAACTTTTGTTTGATTTCTCCCCAAGGCTGGGGCTATAAATGCTGCATGATTTTTTTGTGTGTGCTCTGTTTTAAGTATATTTAGAAGTGTACACAGTTATTTGTGTTCATACATCACATTCTTATTAATGAGCACAGTATAATTGTTGCCTGTATTGACTTTTGTTTCTGTGGATGTTTTTAAAAGATATTTTAAAGGCTTTGCTGGAGTTTGCATGTGCTTCAGAAATTAAATTTAGCCTGTGATTTTATTACCCTTTTTATTTAATTTATCTTAACTGTTGCTTTCAAGCTGTGAACCAGCTGTTGACTTTGAAAAAACATTGTTCAATTTGAAAGGAGCATTTTAAAGCTTAATGTAATGGTTGTAAGTAATCACTACAGCAATTATATTCTCTGGAGTTGTGCGTCACTATAATAATATTGGAGGTTGTGAGAAAATGCAGGAGAGAAACACATCAAGCCCAGACTTATCAGTTTTGCCTGTGATGCCCAGCATCTCTGTGTTTTGTCTATAGCTTGGTGTCATTGCTTGAATTGTATCAGAAGAACCGAAACTCCCCTCTTTTGTGGCTCTGTGTGTGCCCAGGCTTCTTCTGAGCACTGTTCTCTGTTGTTGTTCTTCTCAGACTGGACAGATTCTTTTCTTTCTCCATGTGGGCAGATTGTAGATGGATTCTTGCTGCAGTGGCAGAAGTTCCTGCTGATCTTCTGCCTTTTCCTGGCAAGTTCCAAGATGTTGCACTTGACATAGAGTAGAATTTTGATTTTGACTCTTCTTGAGCAGTTGCCTACTCACTGTGTATGCTGCTGGTGGTAGCAAAGCTCCTCACAGGGCACATGGAAAGTCTGGCTGGGGTGGGAGTGCTAGGCATCCTGCAAAGTTAAGCCATGTTCCCGTTGTGCTCTGGAAATGAGGAGCTGATTGCCATGGTGAGGAGAATAGATAGGAAAGTTAAGGGTGTATTTTCATCCACATTCTGAGAAAGAACATCTTCCGTTTCTTTGTGAGCAGCTCTCTAGTTCAAACAGGCTGGAGCTCTAGGGGAAGAGAACTTTCTGGGTCACTGCAGTGAAGATAAGAGGAACAGCATGCACTCGGAATCCCTTCGTGTTGTAACAAACCATGAGAATGTCGTGCAGCTTCCTCTGCCCTGGAAATTCTCTCCATAATGATTTTAAAAGGAATGTAATATTCATCATTGTGGGAGTGGGCCACATTTCACAATGAGTCACTAGCTGTGCTTACACACAGCTTGTGTTTGGAAACTGTGGGCTATGGTAGTGCTCTAAAAAGGTGGTCCGCCAGATCCCACAGCTGTGCAGGACCTAGCCCCTGCTCTGCTTTTGCCAGTGAGTGTTGCACAGCAGGTTCAAGTCACTTAGGCAAGCTA
The DNA here is from genome assembly GCA_013398155.1 of Pedionomus torquatus. Lineage (NCBI taxonomy): Eukaryota > Metazoa > Chordata > Aves > Charadriiformes > Pedionomidae > Pedionomus > Pedionomus torquatus. Next base: position 102,931 of record VZRU01020598.1, read on the forward strand.
AACCATCAGCTCCTGTTGACAGCTTTGTGAAGCACTAATGCAGCTGGACAAGACCCAGTAAGAAGCTTAGGTTCAGCAATATACTAAGCCTTCCCCAAATTTACTTTGCAGCAAGATCCTTCAGAATAAGGATCCAATGACAGCAAGATATGAGCCAATGCGGTATAGTGACAACGACAGTATGGGGAGTGCAGGGAGGTGGAGGCACTGAGAGCTTGGGACAAATGGGATACCAGGTTTATTGCTGAGACAAAATTGCTGATGTTTGGTTGCTGTAGAATGATGCATTTGGAAGTAGGTTTGTGATGGCATTTGTAATGGATGGTATTCATGATGATACAATTGGGATGGTCCTCTACTGAGAGGTAGTCCTACTTTGGAAGGATATCTCTCAGCTAGAGTGACCCGTACTTTATCTTAACAGAAAAAAGTAAGCTTAACATGAGAGTGCAAACATACTTACATGTATCTGTTTGTGCAGTGTGCATCTGCATGACATCTGCAGCAAAATGAGCTTTGATGTAGTTTCCCTTTTCTCGACCTGTGTGTGGTGCAGAGGAAAGCAAAAGCACTGATACAGATCTGAGTGTGCTTAGAGATCCCTCCCGGACAAGTGTGGTAGATGCTGGGCTGCTGGCCATGGATTAGGCACAGAGGGATAGAGGCAGAATCCTCATTGTGACAAACACGCTACGATATGTTAATTACATTGTATACATGTAGGTATGTATGTATAAATTAGACATTCAAAGAAGATAACTGCTCAGGTGAAGACAGGCATGGAACAGTGTGTTCTGGAAAGTTAAACGCTTAGCTAGCGTCCCAAGGTATTTTTTAATGTAGCAGAGTGAAAATTCCTTTGGGTGCAGCAAATGAGACACATAAAGTGTAATGCCCTGTGAAATCACAAAGAGCCACTTTCAACAGATGGAAAAAACAACTTTAATACAAAATCAAAAATTGGTAGACTCTGCTTTTGATAATCCAAATACCAGGTTACACTTTAACAGTATCCGTTACTGTCTATAAAGTATACTTTGGTTGTTAAATGCACTTTCTAGTTTGTCACTAGATAAGATTTAAAGTGATGAATCCTATATTCCTCTGTCTTTTTCACTCTAAGAAATTAAGCAAAGTCTGTGACAAATGGGTCCCAAGTTGCACATGCTATTTCAGTCTGCTGCCCGCTGCACCGGTGCCGCTGTTGTGAGTGTGGAACCAAACCCCTTGTTTTGAAGCTGGTTTTAGGAGTCCCTGTGCCAGGGGATGTTAAGAGCTGTGAGTGAACACAGATGAACTGCCCATTGCCAATGGCAAGCTGTGGACTGGCACCCTAGAGCCAGGGAGCTTTCCTGTGTTCCTGGAGAAGCAGTATCATCATGCAAATGGGATGAGAATGCTCACCTTCCCCTCATCTGACCTTTCTGATACACACCTACACAGAGAGGGCACCTCTTGTACCTGTTCTGTGCTGCTCAGGGTGGCTTCAGGCTGGATTTAATGGGAACATTGGGCTGAATATTCCCAGGGTCAATGCTAACACTTGGGAAAATTGTCTGTGCACCAGTTGTTGTAACCTAATCAAGGAAAACCTGAAGACAGCAGAGTGGGGGAGAAATCAGTGTGGTGTTCTTTTTGGAATGCCTGAAGTCACTAGCACATGAGCAAATGTGACACACTGAAGACTTGGGACTCCTGTAGAGAGAGGCATGTCTCTCAAGTCTCCTGGAGTTCTCTGGAGGAGGCAGAAAACACGTGGCACAGAAGGACTAGATTTATATATTCCACTTGGATTTCCAGAAAGAATTCACATTTTCAAAAAGTGAATTCTTTTGTGAAATTGTGAAAGACTTGTGAAAGGCTTCTAAATAAAGCAATCAGCTATGGGTTGAGAAGACAGGTCCCCAGGTGGACACAGAACTCAAAAAGCGTATAGGAGTAAATGGCCAGTTTTCACGGTGAAGGGAGGTCACCAGAGGAATCCTGTGAGATCCATGCTTCAGCTGTTCGAAATATTCAGGCATGGTCTGGAGAAAAGGATGAGCAATGATTGTGTGTTTGCTGCCAGCTTTCAGCTTTGCAAGGTAGTAAAAATAGGAGTTCACTGCAGAGTGCTGTGGAAACTCTTCTGTATGGTGAGTGACTGACCTGGTGTAATTCAGTGCAGAGAAACAGAAAGTGATGAGCAGAAGGAAGAATAATGCTAATTTTCTATGTGCAATGATGAGTACAGAGGTGATTCTTAAGTCATGAATGAGACCTGGGATTGTAAAAAATACTCTACGGAAATACTGGCGTAGCACTCAGTCATAAAAGTAAATAACATGTTGGGAGTTCTTAGAGAAGGAACAAAACAGGTAACAGGATTATGTTCCTGCATAAATTCCTGCTGTTGTGCACCTTGAATACTCTCTGCAGTGCTGTTCCCCCATTTCAAAAAGCAAAGAATTGAACTAGAAAATATTAGATGAGAGACAAAGCTGATCAGAGATCTGGAGTGGCTTCTTTATGAGGAGAGCTTTGCCATGGAAAAGAGACAATTACATGGAATATATGTGTACAAAGTCATGTGGAATAGGGAGAATGAGAAAGGAATGATTGTTCAGTGCCTCTGTTCATGAAGGAGCTGGGGGTGGAGGGAAGGATGTGACAATACATGTCAAACTCGAAGCAAAAGAAAAGAAAGGAGTTACTTATTCACACTGTGCACAGTGGAAATGTGGAGCTCCTGGCTCCAGGCTCTAGTAGGTGCTAAAAGTTTTGAAATATGAAAGCATAAATTTGTGGAAAAAAAATCCCTTTGTGAATATTAAATACCAAAGACCCACCTCACTCTGACTCAGAAAGTTTCCAAACTGTATGCACGTCACTAGAGGCTGGGGACGTGCTGTTACATGCTTTCCTAATTCTCGTATTCTTTTCTCTGTGAGATGGTCAGAGAGGCCCTGGGAATGTTTATGGAAGCTTCTGTGATGTGGATGGTGATCTAAGTCTATGCACTTTTTTGTGAGTGTTCTTAATGCCTGTGCAAGGGGGTTGAGCAGCCTGCTGGCATGGAGGAACCCACATGATCAGGAGGTTGTGGCCTTCCTAGATGGAAATTTGAATGAGTTAAGCAGCCGCTGGCTCCAGTCTCCACCATTGCCATTCCTTTGCATGCTTTGTTGCTCACTGTGTAGCAAAAAGAGTGATGGGGGTAGAGTTCAGGGCCTCCTCGCTATGTTGCTGTCCGGGTGAATCCAGCTCCCTGGCTTTTCCTCTGCAGGAATCTTTCTATTTATGTGCCTCACATATAATCCCTGTGAATTTAATTAATCACAGTTTACATGGTAATAACCTTTGGAATATTTTTTATGGGTAAATAATGTGTATCCCCCGCTGTTTGTGGGGATCTGCTGTTTCCAACATTCAATTATGACATAATCTACTTCCCATTAAATGATCAGAGAGTGAGACCAAAGGAAACTAACAGCAGCAGGAGTAACAAGCAGCTACTTTGCATCTGGGGCACAGACATGCCTTCTTAATGCTTGTTCAGAAGCCCCAGTAGTTAAGAAGAATGCATTTTTTGGTGCTACGAAGTGAGGGAGTGCCTGGTTGGCAGCGTAGTGCTGTGCACAGGGACCTGCTAGGTCTCCATGCATGGAGCCGTGCTCCCAGTTCCATGTGAATGAGGCTACTCAGCCCCTGGTACGAGACCAAGTCCAGTCCCTTTCCTTCCTGCACTCCTGGCTGTGAGCTGGCTTGGGAATGCCTGGCTGCAAGATTTTGTTTAGTCCCTCTTCTATCAAGCAGCTCAGAGCAACTCTAGACAGTCACAAGTATATTACTTTCTTGTGAGACGGTGAGGAGTGTCACTGTCACCTGGTACCTTCGACAGAAGAGAAGGTGAAGAGGCTTGCCCAGGGCTGCACAGTAAGTCTGCAGTTGAGCAGTCAGGACTTCACGTGTCTTGTTGCTGGGAGTTACCAGCCCCATGCTCCACCGCAGTCAGACAAGCCTTTCTGCTGAGGAAAGGAGGTGACACGCCAGCCTGGCTAGCAGCCAGATGCATGATCACAACATCTGTGAGGAGATCGACTCTGAAGTGAGGTGATGTCTGGCTGGGAAGTCCTTGTGCAGGGGCTCACTCCAGTCCCTGCACTGTGATTATCCTAAGCAACAGTATATTTTGCCCAATTTATGTTTCCTTTTCCTCCCTTGTCTTTTCTTGGTTTTGCTTTTATTTAGTGTTTTATTCTCTGTTGTAATTACTTCTTTAATCTGTAATGTTGCCGTCTGCTTGACTCCCCCAGCTCCTGGGTGCTGTCGGAACCAGTGCTGTAAACAAGTCATAGTGTCTCTCAACAGCAAGGTTCCTGCTGAAATAGCTCCCTAAATAAATAAAAGGCAAATTGGATATTGGAAAAGAACTTTAAATAACATCTGAATTCCTAGGGAACTACATCTTACATCTCTGTAAGGGACAAATAGGTTCAACATAAGTAATAATCCTTTGGAATGAAAAATAAAGAAACACTGTTCACCAGCCTCTGTGGGCTGGAATGCGAATAGATTTTGGTGATAAATAAAAGGAAAATGCAAAGATGTCCCTGGGTGGCAGATGGGAGCAAAAGATTTAAACATTGTTGGACTATAAACACATGATCTCTGAAATGTGCCTTAGCTTGCCTCCAGATAGCTGCTTTGGATATGATGGGTTTAGCTTTTTTCTCCTGTGTAATAGGAATAAGTTAAAAGCCCTTTACTGAGACAGCATTGCTGGCAGGCCTTTGTAGCACATGCTGGGCCATGACCTTACCATATGGAGCAGCGCCTTTCAGACACAGCCTCATTGAGCCGAATTCTAGCTCTTCTATGAAATTTAATGTTTGAAATTCTCTCAAAGATTTTCTTCCTGGTCTTTCCCCATACTGATGTAATTCTAAAATCATCTCCTATTCCCACTTCGTATGATCTAGTCATGTTTGCATTTTGCTTGCTATGTTCCTGCTGTCCCCTTTGATACTGACTCCTTCTCCACACCTTCAGGAGGTTATGACTGGCCAAGCCGCTGAGAAGTGTACACATCGGCTCCTGGTATATTTCCTCTCCTGTGTATGACATGCCCATCCTTTTGGTTCTGGGGCAACTTATACCTGTCACTGCGTGGACCAGATGCTTTGTCTCTGGATACTTTGCTTCCTGAGTGATAAAGCCCTCTGTTGAAGTAGGACGGCACCTACTGTCTGACTGCAGTCAAGCGGTTGAGCTCATTGTGGTGTGGGTGTGGTGGCATGTGCCATCGGGGAATCCCCATGCGTGTCCCATCCAGTGCATCACAACGTGACGCAGGGAGTGTGGGTTTTTCTACCCTTCATCTCCTTCCATCTGTTTGCTCCCCCAGTTACAGGCAGTGGGTGTAGCTACAGCTACTACTGCTGTACTCTTCGTCTTCCTCCCTATCTCCTGGGTGTGTTCTATGTGAAGAAAAGCTTATTCTTGCTTCTAAGAGTCAGGGCCAAAGATGAGCACATTTACTGCTGTAGAAAAAGCCCTTCCTTTTGAGATGCACTTTTATCTTTGCTAAAATGAATTTCTTTATGTGCCTGTTTATGAAAACCAGTCCAAATTACTCCCTGCCCAGCAAGGTTGTGCTACACTCGTAATGATTTAATAGCAGCTCCTGAAGAGGGCAGCATGGATTAGCTGATGCTCCTTCACATGTATTTATGCTTTATATTCTAGCCATGTCTAAGGCAGAGCTAGTGAAATGTAAAAGAGCATTGGAGGAATTGGTAGTAAAACTCTTGGCTCTGTGATAAGATGCCTGGGCTAAGAAGACAGAGTTATCCCTGTTCCTGTTCTTACAGGAGAACTTGGCTCTCACCAGCCTGGCTCGCACCAGCTCTCACCAGTGCTGCCTGCCAGAGGCTGACATGAAATGCTCGTTGCCTATGGGGACTGTCTGCAGGCCAGTCCCACTCCACCATCCAAGGGAGAGCACAGATACAGGAGAGCACATGTAGGACCTCAGCTGCCCCCCTGTCTTTAAAAGACTGACCCTACATACTGGATGGATTTTGAGACTCCAGAGTTGTGGACAGGTTGTTGTTAATTGCTGAGCACTGATGGCACACTCAGCTCCATGGAATATACAGTAAATAACAAAATGAAAACACAAATCCCTTGCATGAAGGAGCTTTCACAGTGGCAGGGTATGAAGTACTTTTATCACTAAGAGGAAGACACTGGGAAACCTAAGGGAAGGGATCATCTTCGTTAATGAATCCTGGGCTTTTGGTGCCTGACTGTCTTACAGGTGATGAATGATCAGCTTTTTCCCTTGAAGCAGAAGCCGGGATGGTCTTAAGCACACAAGAAGCCTGGAAAATCACGTGGAAGTACTTGTGACATCCACATTAATACCAGATGAACTAATCAGGATTAATGTTAGTGGGAGTAATACCAGTGGATATCACAATGATTAGACTATTATAATAATGAGTTTTCCAGGGAGGATAATGACAGGTGATTTATATACTGTACAGGTGTTTATTCTGTGTATCCAGATACAGCAACTCTGGCACTTTGCTGCGATAAGTTGGGACTTTTCCTTATTACTGAAGCTGGCCAGAATGTGGCTCCCTTCTAACTAGGTAGTTGGCCAAAAAGGTCCTGGACAGGAAGAGAGGGAGGGTAGAGGACACTGATGTTTCATTCCATAATTGCTTGGATAGGGCTGTTGTGAACCTAGCCCTGAGATGTTTTCTGGCCTCACTGGGAAAAACGAGGAGGACTCTAGAGTTGTGATACCGGATCGCTTTTATAAACCCCAGAGTACTCAGAGGCAGTAAAGTGATGAAGGTCTGATGCTGTTTTATCATCAAATTCTGCCTTTCTGCTGTACAGGTGTTGGGTGCTTTCTGTTCTGTTATTCAAAAGAAATATGTCCAGTGGAATATAAACCTCAGTGATAACAACAGTTTCAAGTGCAGTTGGCCACAGAAGGCTGTGATCTAACTGTGCTAGGAGTCACTGTCGTGTAATAGTGATTGCTCAGAAAAAATGGGGAACCTAAGGTAGTAAGAAAAGGTGGTTGCAATTTTCCATGGTATTTCATCGTTCGCCATTTTTTCTGAGTCTTTGCTAAGGACTGACTGTAATTGCAATTTTCCATGGTATTTCATCATTCACCATTTTTTCTGAATCTTTGCTAAGGACTGACTGTAATTATTGCCATTTAGGATGAACAGTCCCTTCTCCATAGACTGTCCACCATCTCTGTAGGCTGGCAAGAGATAAGGAGTTAAAATATTCCTATGCAAAGCCTTTTCTGCCAATGTGTTGTCAATGTGTTCTTCTCTGGAACTAAAATGAGAGGACAGAGAAGCTACCCAGTAGCTTGTTGGGCATGCAGAAATGATGCAGCATTTGAAGGTCTCATGGTAGATATTGAAGGTGTTTTATTGATTTGTTGACAGAGCAACCAGGGCAACAGCTGAATTTCTTTCTTCTCTCTCCTCTTGAGTTGATGGATAGCTGGATCCTATCCAGAGTTCCATTTTGGACTTTAGAAGCTATGTGGGTGTCTGTATCCCATCTGCAGCCTCATTAGTTAAATACCCAGCTTTCGACCTTTGATGTCCACCTTTGGGAAGATAACACAGTATCACTATTATTCTCAATGTTATAATCACTTTTAAAAATTAAGTCAAATGTTTGGGAATAATAATAATAATGATGATTTTTGATGTAAGCCTGAAAAAAATGAAAACAAGTTCAGAGTGTTTTTAGCTTTGAATTTTCATTATGGGTATTTTAGCTTCTTTGCTCTGGGTACGGGGTGTTCATTTGTTTCTACTGGTGTGTGCTTTGTGCTGTGAGACCTGGGCAGCTAACAAGTGGGAAAGTGCCACAGACACTGAGCACGCTGTGTTCATTCTGATTCCTGCAGCCCATTAAGGTTGAATAGTGAGTTAAAAAGCCAAGGCTGACACTACTGCCTAAAAATTAAGTGTCATGTGTTTCAACTGTACTTGTTTTGGGGTAGAACGAGATCTGAGGCAGCATCTTTCAGGTGATAAAGTCCTGTGTGTCTTTTTGTTTTCACATTGAAAAATGACTTGGGGGCAGATTTCTAGATCAAAGCAGCCAAAAAATTCCTGGGATTTTTCCATCATTTTTGTAGTTCCTATCAGGGACGGCTCTGTCTGCCGCAGGAAAAAGCTCTGTGCTCTGCAGCAGGTTAATAGGCTCCTTTTTCTTTGGAAATGCCGTAATTCCTTTCCTGTCTCTGTTGTTAAGAGCCCTGTCCAGAAGCAATGCTGTGTTTGGAATATAATCTGGCAGAGAGGTAGTGTCATGAGCCAGTGTGCCCACCTGCATCTCCATCTGGGAACTGGGGGTACCTGCTGGAGGGATGAACACAAGGGGATGGGGATGGTGTGACCTTGTGCTGGTTGTGCTTCTTATTTCAATCAATTAGAAGCAATCTACATGAAGTGTTGGTCTGGAAGTGTTAGTTTGAAAATGCATGGAATCCTAGGCATATACACCTCAGGTAAATGTATTGTTAGTGTTATACCAGAGAACTTTATCACATGCTGTTTACATACTCAGATATTTGTTTATGAAAAGTACCCACATTGGTACTTCTGTTTTATTTTAAAGAATCTGAATCATGAAAGACAGTTGATAATCCACATTAAAGCAAGACTGTGCTGTGCTACATTGCCACTTGAATGCTTAAATACCTCAGAAGTTCATTTGCAGATTTGCTTGGGTGACCATGTCATCTTTACATGCAGCTCTGAGGGTCTCTTGGCCAGGTCCAGAAGGGGAAGGAATGAAGGCCAGCCTTGATTATCTACATTTGGAACTTACTCTTTTTGATGCTTGAATTCATCTATTTTTAAAACTGTGGTTAGACTTTGCAGATATCTCACTGATATGCAAATGCTAGGCTGGGAAGTAGCTTTGCACCCAAGGAGAGCTTCTGTGAGGTGGTGGAGAAGCACTCCTGCAGTGACCACAGATTGTTCTGTGTAGGCAACGTGCGATCCTGACAGGCTTGGGGCTTGATAGTGCCCTTTCAGAGAGATTCTGTCTTTGCTTTCCTTCCTTCCTAGTGCTTTCTGATCGATATTGCTGTATTATAAAATAAAATGCCTGATTCATTTCTAGATTAACTTGATCTCTCCTTCACAATGTATATTTACTAACGATCTCTACAGGGGAAATCAAATGGAGTACCCTGGTGGGTGGTAAAGACATCTGGGAACATTTTGTGTCATCGTACTGAAGCATGTTAGGTCTCTTGTCACCAGCTAAAGATCAAGATGCCGCATTCAGCTCATTTGTTTCAGAATTAAAATAGGAATACGATAAGACTGCCAAAGCCTTTCCATGGTGCTGGGCTGGCTCCACAGTGAGCAATCCCACAGACAAGAGTGGAGCTGGTTTGATTTACACCCGCTTTGAACCTAGTTCCCTGCACTCACTTCTTTTTTTTTTGTGCTTTGCACAGTGGTAAAATGAGCAGTTGAGCTTTTGCTAAGGGAGTATGTCAAATTTGCTAATTTTGCTCAGTCTTGGATTAAGAGAACAGCAGTACTGCCCAGAAGCTGGAACCAGAGAGTTCAATAATTTTGCCACCAGAACCCCATTAACTAGAAAGTGATCTGTAAAGCAAGCTCTTGTCAGGTCTGTCTGCTGTGCTGTCAGTTTGCCAGGCATGGACATTAGACAGCATTCACACAGGAGTAAGTTACACTTGTCTCTCCCTGGTTTGTGCCCCTGGGATGAAGTGACAATACAGCACAGCCGTACTAACTGTGACACTGACAATCTTTCTAGTTTGGTAGATTAAATAAAAGGAAAGGAAGGGCATGTATACTGATCATCTTAAAATCAGTTGAGAAGAGGGTGATGGATACTGAGAGCACCATGGGCTCCACTGGGATCTCCAGAAGCTCTGGAGAAAAAGACCTCTGCCTTTTGAGGCCACCAAAGGATTTTCTGCCTGCCAGTGAAGAAGTTTTCCTCGGTCAGGACCTGCATAGAGTTCTGGTTCCATTTCTCTGTATGGATTCACATTTTCTTCTAGATAGGTGACTATATCCAGTGTCTTTGGGAGTAATTTTTGTAGCCTGTTTGCATAGCGGGGCTTAGCTCCTGAATTACCAGCAGCTGCCTAAGCCACCAGGGGCCCAGGGAGGAGGGGTTCTGCAGCCAGCAGAGCAGGTCAGGACAACACGAGCAGGGCAACTACATGTACCTTGGAAGAGGCAGAGGTAGTAAAAGCCATGGCTCTGATCATAGTGGCTGAGTAAGGCTGGGAGACAAGGTGAGACCATCCAGCCAGTGAATGGTGAATGTCTTTGCAACATGTAATTGACTTGTGGCTCCACAGAGCCTCTTCCTTAACTGTTGGTGCTCTCATCTTCCCTCCACTCCTGATCCTTGCATCTGCATCTTGCTTTTGTTCTCTTTTTCTGCAAATCACTCTCTGACTCCTGTCTCTTGATCCAGACATGGAAAACACTGGCTGTACGTAATAAAATCAATGGAATTTCTACTCAGACATGACATGTCAGACCAATCAGTGGAGTCTTTGAGCAAGGCAGATGCAGCCTATAATTAACACCTCTAACGGACATGCAGAAAGGTTGTCTCCCTGCACAGAGACACGAGGGCATGCCCTGTCCAGACAGGCTGTCTCCCCGCACTTGGCTGGGCTTGCAGGAGCCAGAGTTCTGTTCGTTGCACATCTTTCTTTGTAAGGAGGTGCAGCGTATCAACTTCAGCTTGGTGGCAGCTGCCTGTTTTAAACCAGGCTACACCGCAGGCTACTTCCAAGCATCCTTGGGAAGAGGCTGATTTTAGCAGCTTAAGCCATACACTTTTGAGAATCAAACCAGGCTTGTCCTGTGTGCTCCAAGCACGGCTCTTCCCAGTGCATTCAGACCCATGCAACCTTTTTAGGCTGAAAACCTTGGTCTATTTTCTGTCTGTTGTTATTTTCTAGTAAGTTTTCATGTGGATACAACATTATGCTAAGATAATTAAAGCAAATATTGGTTCTTGATACAAAAATGAGTCTTTGGACACAAAAATTATTCTGCTAAAGAAGCTTTGAGAATTTATTAACAACTAACCATGTGCAATCAAAACATAACTTTTTTCCTACTACTTAGATGTTCAGAGTTTGCCAGTAGCATAATTGAACAGTTAACTAAATATATTAATGCAGTTTGCTACCTATAAAGTACAGTTTTGCAAGTTGAAAGTCTTAAGCCAGGCCCACATATCTGCACATTTTCAGCTTTGTAATGTTACCTCAGCTGCTGAATTGTGGAGATCAGGGCTAAACCTCCCAGTGCTCTTAGAACAAACCAAGAAATCACGCTTGTTTTGTGGGAGCTGGTGCGGCAAGTTGTGTTTTAACTTAGCAAATAAAGTACCAGATGATTTAAGCTGTGGAGTTTCCAACCACTTTGTAGTCCAGGAACTGTTGGTTGGTTTAGAAGATGAAGCAACCCTTGGGCCGAACTCATGGGTGTTGCAACCACTGTGTGCTCCCAAGCCCAGTGTTGGCTGAGGTTGTGCCTGGCCGTGGCAGTGATGCGGAGAAACGATTGCTTTGCATCAGGAGTAATTAGGCAGCAAGTTGCATGGCTGCCTCGCGTGCGTTCCCCCAGCAGGGATTCACCTTCCGCAGTCTGGAGTAGCACCATGTGAGCTGTGATGTTTTCCTGCAGCCTGCTAAATGTGTTTGCTTTACATTGTGTTTCTTCTGCGAGCAGAAAGAGCTCTAGATATACTCCAGTGATAAACATTGATTCAGGCTACTGCAGGAAATAAGACCACAGGAATTGTGAGCATTGTTGGTTTTCCTTATCTTGTAATTCAGCTGAAATTTGAAAAAGGTGTTAGTGTTTGTTATGGGGCTGGACGTGCCTGCAGGGTCAGCTCTCTGTGGGACCTCAGACATGGCACATCCACTCTGGGTCTCTGTGTGTGGCATGGGAGGGCCAATTTATTAGTTGGTTGGCCCTTACTGGTTGTTACCATCTCAGAAAGAAATGCTCCCAGGCTTGCGAGTGGAGCAGCACTTCTATTGTGAGATTGTGTGGGAGAGACAGAGGGTAACAGGACTTAGCCTGAAGAGGTGACTGCATTTCTGCTTTTCAGACTCAGCCTGCTGAAACTGGCCAGCTTTTACATGAGGTGCTTTTACCGCAGCAAGGGATCTCCCTGAAACTCCAGGCTGAGCAATGTGGTGGTATGAATCTGTCAGACTGCTTCCTGCCAAGAGATGTTTGTGCTTGGATATGCTACTGGTTCATCACAGTCTTTTGGGACTCCTGCCCCTGCCTCCTGCACCAGAAAGATTCTCCAGGGTGTTTCCTCTGTTGTAATCCAGTGGCTGCTTCTTTCCCTCCACTGGTCTCCATGTTGTGACAGGCTGCTACAATTTTGGCTTTTATTGTTGCATAGATGGTCCCAAAAAGCTGTAGAAGCAGCCAAAGATTGAGAAGAGTTTCCAGGAGAATAGAAATAAACATTTTGATGAAATTCATAAAAAGCCTTGACTCCACTGCAGCTTATCAAAGCCAGGACTAGGCATGTTTTGAACTTTACAAACATTACATTTGCTCCTCCAAGGCTAAACCAACACCCCAGATTTATGCACAAATAGCAAACTTCTTTCTCCCCATGTCCATGTTCCTGTGCATCTCTGCAGGACAGGAAGTTCTGTGTGAAAGCAACTAGACTAAGTTTGACTAGCCATACACTGCAGCCCTCATGTAAAACACTGATGACAATGCCCTAATTAAGAATCTATCCAGCCCCTGGTTTCAGGACAGGGCAGTGGCATGCTCTGAGGAGCTTCCAGCTGTTCTGCTCAGCCTAGTCTGAAAACCATGGTTTGAATGGAGACCAGGCTCCTGAGTGCCCGTGACACAATGCACAAATAAAATTACTCAGAGCCCTAAGTGCAGGAGTTGGCTGAAACATGCCATATGGCTGAGTTCAGGGTCAAGCATCAAGAGCAGATTGTCAGAATGTGGTCTCTGGAAACCCCAGGGCTCAATTTCCTAGAGCTGTTCTCTGTGCACAGAAACCAGAGCACACATTGCATCACCTTCCTGCTCTCGGAGCCCTTGCATTCTTCATCGTCAGTGAAGGTTATAGGATGTCATCTCACACCATTTCAGAGGTTTACTCTTTACCAACAGGAAATTTCTAGCCTTAATGTGGACTGGTCGCCTCCCTCTTCTGTTATCTGTAGACTTACAAAGAGATGTTCATATTTTAAATATGGTGCAATGACATCAATAGTAATAATTATTGCATGCATCAAAGCTTTGGAGATTAACCATGGATCATGCATCTAAATAGCAAATGGTTGTAATAGCTCCATACGTGAAACATCAAAGTCTGGGGAACGTGGCTCTGTTATAAAAAATACATCAGAATGATCATTCCACTCCAAGCAAAGTGCAGAACTGTAGACGTGCATGGAACAAATGCACCACATTTCATACTCATTTGGGTGTTTCAAGTATGGGAAAAATTGATTCCACAGCTCCAATTACCAATCCACATCAAGTGAAGACTGTATTGAAATTATGGGATTTCACACAATATTAGGCTTAAGTTGACTCCTCCTTGTGAAAATGTGTTTATAATTAAGGCCTAGAAAAGCAAGAAGCAGTATTTGGGGTTTTAAATTTTTATATGCTCCCTGGCAGAGAGAGAAGTGGCTGAGATTGCATAAAATTCTTAAAACTATGATGTTTCAAGTATCCTTTTGCTGAATTGAAATGTCTTGCTCATAGATTAAAGGAACTGCATTGTTGTTTTCTTTGTTAGGAGAAACGTATTCCAAACTAAGAAAAGCACAGCCTCCCTCTTACTGAGCCTGGGGACAGCTGCTGGAATAAGAAAAATGCAAAACAGTCACTAGAACAACAGAACGTCTGAACTCAGCAACTGAAATTCCCAATTACAGATGTGCTGCTGTTTCTCCTCCCTCATCACAGCTGTTTAGCTTGATCACTCCCCCAGCCCCAGTGGGACAAACAGTGTGAAGGATGCGGTGCTGTGCGTGCTCTGACAGCCAAATCAAAGGCCCAGCCCAGTCTGTGCCTCAGCTACGAGTCTGGAGGAAATCAGAGACCCTCATTAAAGTTTCAGAAAAACCTAACTGGTATGAGGACAGCATTCAAAAATGTATTTGGGGAAAACAAATATTGTTTTAACTCGATTAATAATTGATGCGTTGCCAGCCGAGATCCTCATAGCATTAAGGGAATTGAAAATTAAAGGCACAAAGACACTACTTTAAGAAAACATATTGATAAATAATTAATGTGGCATAGGCCTACTGGAATCTGAAGTGCGTAGATTTTAGCTTTTCTTGTCAAACCTATGCTTTCTAATACCACAGTTTCTTCCAGAATGAGAGCATGGTCATTTTCATTTTATGTCAACAAAAGCTCTGGTTGTTTATGCTGCTCAGCTGGAATAATTTACTGACTTCTGTGTCAGTTGCTTGTGCTAAGAGCCCCTAGGATCCTAAGTAGCACATACCCAAAGATCATAGCTTTCTTAAATCAAGCAGGGAAAAAAGATAGATGATTATTTAGAAGACAGAAAAGTGTTAACGTGTCTGTTTCAGGGAAACTTCTGTTTTTCAGGGTCAAACTGGATCAGAAGAAGAAACCTTGGCAACGTTATATGATGTATAAATGTCTGGGAGAGGTGTCTTGGGATGTGTAACACCCAGGAACAGCTACTGCTTTAGTCTGTGTGTCTCTAGTGAGATGCATTTTCAATGGTGAGGCCAGTCTTGGGGACTACATTGAATAATTTGGTGGCTGGCACTTCCCCTGTGCATTCTGTCTGATGGGGATCTGAAGGACAATAAATAGAGCAACCCAACATTCTGCAGAATACAAGCCCATCAGTATGATTAAAGAAAGCACGTAGAATGTGCTAAAGGAAGTAAATATGGAATGTCTGGATTTCCCTGCAAAGGAGCTCTCTACCAGCACTGCGAGCAGAACCTGGGAGAAGCAGCGTTCAGAGACATGGCTGAAGAGTTCAGCTGATACACAGCTCCTGACATGGAGAGACACCATAATTTCCAAACAGAATACTGAGCACTGTGTAAACTAATAGAGCTTCTGCCATCTCTGAAACCCTGTGTGTTGCTGAAGGATGTAGGAGCTCCTTAAAGTACCAATTTATTCCAGTCCATTCCTATCTTTTAGGTTGTTATAATGAAGCAGCAAGTAAGTCAGGCATAATTGCTGGAAGGCATTCTAATTTAAGAAACTCCACAAGAGCATCCACAGAGGTATGTTTATCATTGCATTCCTTTAAATAAAGCAAAAGTGAATGCTGCATCTTCATTACAAATGTCTCAGTGCTTTACATGAAAAGGTTTGTTGAGATTGATGGAATTCATAAATGCCCCTTTATTTACTACAGGAAAGTTAATAATTAAGCAGAAGAGAGAATATCCGTGAATGCTGTTATAAAAAGAATTCTTGCCCTAGTTCCTTGCAAAAAGCCCATGTAAATTAGTGGTTGAGAACATAAGGATGATCCACTGGAACTATAAAGGGGAGTTAATTTTCTCCATTCTGGATAATTTCCATGCAGTTGTCAGACATGGCTGCAACATATTGATGAGTGTCTTCTGTCTCTTCTAGATGCCCCAGTACACGGGCTGTATTCATTGCATCCACCCTGTGCTGAGCAGCAGCTCACCATTTCTGCTTGCTGCTGTGACCCCTGCTTGCTGTGACCACAGGTAACAAAGTCAGGCTCTTGCTGGAATTAGAATGTGAAAACTGTGGGCTGGCACCTACTGGGAAGGTCAGGGCAGAGGAAGGGCTGTGGAAAATTTTGCTGCTTTGCTTTCCTGGTGCAGAGGCCTTCTATCCATCCTGGTGCTGGCTGACAGGATGAGCATCCATGCCTGCCAGACAGCCCTATTATTGTTTAAGATGCTGACTTTGGGAGCCTCATCCCCATCAGGCAGAGCTGAGACCAACTGATTTAACAAAGCAGGGAAACAAGCCAGTCAGAGTTATCTCGATCTGAAGCATATTCTAGGAGTGATTAGCTGCCTAAACTCACACTGTAATTATCTGTGCTGAGTGGCTTCTGCACATCATTGCCATTTTTCTGAGTGTTTTTATTTAAGTTGATAATGGAAAATGAATAAAGCCTTAGTTCCATTCTGATTTTGACACTTGTGCCAGAAAATATCTGAAGATTAACATTTTTGTGTTCACAATAGTTAGATTAATATTTAATTTGTTGCCATCCAGCAAGCTGATTAATTTTCCTCTGATATGGCTCAACTTTGTAATTACAGGAGCTGTCTCCTCCTGGTTTGTGCCTGGGGTAAGATTCTCAGAGGTGTCCTGACATCACCGTGACCACCATTTCACCAGGTGGATGCACTGCAAGGCTGCCATCATCTGAAATCTCTGCTCCTGGAAAGAGGTACAGACTAGGACCTACTCCTTATCTTCTGAGAATAGAAAGAATCTGTCTATGATTTCATTTACTGAAGGGAAACAGACTGGAAACAGGATTCAGCCGTGTCAAGTCTCAAGGAATATTTGAAATTTGCTTGCTATTGCAAGCCAAACTTTCCTTGGTGACACAACCCACCTGGTGCTGCAGGCATGGGGGACACACCGCAGCACTACGTTTTGTCTTACACTGGGGAACGGGCAGAGCTTATGGAGACACAGGAGCTCCCCACCTTGGTGGTGATTTTCTCCTGAGCCTGGAAGATACTGCAGGTAGTTGTTGCTGGTGACAAGCCATTGAAAGACCTCTAGCACCGCCATGGAGGCAATCTGAGAGAAAACTTAATGTCGTATGGAGGCCTGTCTAGCTCAGGGTCTCTCTTTGGCCACAGCCATTAGGAGATGCTTGTGAAAAGCCTATAGCAGACAGGGTGTAGTTTACATGGTTATTTGCCCGTGGTCCTCAGAGATCCTGCTCACAGTCTGTCTGGAGTAGTGGTTGTGCCTGACCATTACACTGAACTCTCAGGTGGTGCTGTGCTCCAGAGGTGTCTCTGAAGCCACTTGAAACCCATTAGTATATCTGGGCTCCGCTGCGTTCTGGGCTAAGAGCCACATTCAGTTCTGGGGCCATACTGCCCTTCCTCTTTCAGTCTGATATTGAATAATTTCACTGTCACCTCATGATTCCTGTGTTGTGAAACCAGGGGCTAGGTGTGCTCATGCTTAGTGTGCTCTGCTGATCCCTCCTGCTAGGGCCAGTCCTGCCTTCCTGACTGCATTTGTAGGCGAGTTGACTCCTGGAGTTCTGCTGGACCCTCCCAAGGCAGGCAGAATGCCTTGCCTGCTCCTGGAGAGGCAGAGGCAACAGGCAGACTCGCCTCCTTTACTCCCAGGACCATGCTCCCGATGCTTACTTCACAGATGGGCCTACAACCTGCCACTCAGTCATCCAAGTGATTAATCCTTCCTTATTTTCTTAGAGACCAACTATGGCTCAGAACCACATTCAGCCTTCAGAATTAACCCATCTTTACTGCCCATTAAGTCTGGATTCCCCTGACCAGTGATGCAAAGTAGTGCCATATTCATCTTGCACTGTCAGTTTTACCCAGCTCCTAAGCACTCAGTAATAGCAAGACTGTCAGGGTGTTAGTTATTCATTAGTTTTCACTCACTTGAAGAATATATCGTTGTCATAATATGGCACATTGCACTGGGAGGAAACTCCCCATGCAGACAGGGATTAAGGCCATTTTTCAAATGCTGCTGACTGTTAATTTGTACATTGTTTGAAGGGAAAAGGTCTTGTTAGATCTCCATTTTGAACATTACTTTGACAGAGCATAGTGGGCAGTTCTCACATCCTTTCTGATAGCTAAAGAACAAATGGATGATGGTGAGAGGGATGCAGAGCGCTAACACTTATGTCAGTATGTACCCAGCGCCAGCTCTTGTTCGTGCACCCAAAGCTAATCAGGTGAACCTCATCAAAATCCACTTGTTCAGCAGCTGACTGTACAATAGCTGCTGGCTGCTCAGCCTCCGTCCCTCATCACTGTCCTCCAGAACTGTCTGCCAAAACTTGATCAATGGGAAGTTCAGATATTTTATTTAGCTGCAGTACAATCCTGGTGAGAAAAGCACCAGGTTAGTGCCACAATGAACTTAGCACAGGTAGTAGCCACTCCATGGGCACCTGGTCCAGTCAGGAGAAGGATGAGAAGTCTGGTAAAACTGGGAAGGAGAAGTTGATCTTCTTATATGGAAAATGTGAGGACAGCCACAAGCCTACAAGCTGCTGTGGAGGGAACATGTCTGTGGTGAGAAGGGGAGACGATTTCATGTCACCTATAAGGTTGCTATTGTGTCCCCACTACTGGGGAGAGCTGGGTTGAGGACCTTCTGCAGTAATATTCTTGCTGAGATGCATCACACCTCAGTTCTGTGGGTGCAAAGGGCAAAGTGGGAGGTGTGCCGTGTCTATGCAGAGCTGGCTTCTGGTGGGGCTCAGGGAAAGCAGGTCAGACAGCACTCTCAAGTCTCTCACCTTGTGTCTCCTCACACCAGAGGACTGTTGGGTTCAAGGGCAGCTTAATGATGGAAAGGAGAATTGATTAACATTCAGAACCACTCCATTATTGAATGACTAGAGCAGATCTTCTTTGTGTTGAAGCTGGATAATCTGGGGAGAGGCGAAGGAGTAGGGCTGGGTGTCTAAGCTAAGGCACTTGCTATTCGCAGCTCTTTCCAGTTACTTTTTATCCTCTGCATGGCTGCCCCCGGAGAGCTCTGGGAAGGAGGGATGGCAAATACTGCAGAGTTTGCAGTTCAGCAAGCTGAGTGTCCTGTTTGCTTCTAGACTGAAGCAGCAAGTGGAACGCCTATGGCTGATGGGTTGTTCTGAGCTGCGACATGTCTCCGGGCTGCCTTCACTAAAGGCAGAAAAAAAAAAATAAAAGGATAATTAATCTCTCAAGGGGAAACAAATCAAGCCAGCAACCTCTGCTGCAGCTCGTAGCCTGCTTAAACACAAGTCTGGACTAGAACATTTGTTGCAACCATTTAGTGACCCATGCTCTTCCCAGATTCATCTTCTGAACTGGAAAAAGCAATTTGTCTGCCCATGTGCCCTGAAGTATTGGTATTTGTTAAATTCACATGCTTCGAAAGTCCTAGAATTGAACTACTGGATCTGTAGAGAGAAAAGCAAATAAAGCCAGCCGTCATGTGTCCATTTCATCTAGATAATATTCTGATAAGGCCAGATGTATTACCTTTTACGTCTTAAGGCCAGGCAAGCCTCTCACCTGCATAGAAATACAGTCATGAAGCACAATGAGGCAGAAGGAAGAGAGTTTGAGAAAGGAGATCCAGAAATCCTATTTGCCTGTGGAGGTCTCTGAGTGCTTTTTTTCCAAGCATTCCAGTTCACACAGTGCTGGCTAGTCCATCAGTTTGATGGTACATCAACTGTCCCTCTCTGTCTTGGTGCCAGGCTCAAGCACACTGCCATCAGCATGTGGTTCTAGGGTGTCAGAATCTCCAGGGCATGGGACCTAGGGTGGCTGTAGGCTCACCTTTCTGCACTCTTCTCCTCTGCAGAATATGACTTCCCTTTTTTGAAAATTGATTATGGCAAGAAAGCCCAGGCTGAAATCGAGCTATCAATGACAAGAACAATATGGATATTACTTGTGAATGGGGGCTGAATAATAAGGCAAGACACATACAAGGTGAATAGAGAGTAATTAAAACCATAACACCTAGGGATAGCTCTAAATGAAAAAATAATCTTCGCCCTGAAATTGCAAAATAATGTGTCTCAGTGTCTTAATTCTGCCCAAGGTAATGGTGCTTAAAGAACTGTTGGCGGTGTCTGCTAGCTTTGGAGATTATGATGGGGTGACCAGTGCAACAGAGCTGTGGTCTCCCTCTCCCATGGTTGGGACCAGGGGTGGGGAGGAGGCACTCCGTTCCTGCGTCTGCCTTCCCTACAGCTCCCTGCCCGGCGTCCTGAGCTCTCAGTGTGGCGGGAAGGGAGCAGGCGGGGACAGGATTTCCCCAGCAAAGGGCCTGCTCTTTCAGCCAGATGCTGCCATTTTGTCAGATTATTCCTTCGTGTTTTGAAGTAGGGGGAAAAACTGGAGCAGGTGAAGGATCAAAATCTTTGTGGTGTCCGGCACCTTTCGTGGGGAACTTGGAGCAAAATCACAGAAATCTTCCAGGAGATTGGTTCATTTTTAATGATATAGGGTTATAGTTTGTCTGTTTAATTCAACCTGAGTGACATAATATCTTTCATTTGGACTTATTACCAGCAGAGCAGTTAGTCAGTTGGAAGCAGACCTAGGGCAGGGTATTTTGTCATTATTTTAAATTTTCTCTATCTGACAAAATTGAAGGCCTCAAAAAGACTAGAACCATTGTAAAGGATAGAGCATCAGAGAATAGGTCACACAGTGTATTAAAGAATGAAAATTGATTCATTCTTTCCTCTGTTGAATAAGCAGCTGTACTTTGGTCCCTGTGATCCATGAAATAAGCTGTCAGGGAAATAGGAAATGTGCCACATTTGAACTTCACTCATTGATTCCGTTCTGATCTGAGGTGCAGTATTAAAATGCATTACAGTGAGTGCAGAATCTGCAGCAGTGACAGCAGCTAGGCCCAGCCTGCTAGTCAGTTGTCTGGGTTATTTGCTGTTAAATTAATCAGTGCCTGTACAATGCTGGGACTCATTTACTTAGGTCATCTGGTCAGAGCCAGCTAACAGGAGAAATTTTTGCAAAAGCAACGTTTGTTAGTTTTAAATAAAATCAAAGGCACAGAGGAGACTCAGGAGGAGTGGTTCTAACAAGAGCTGTCGGCTGTTTTATCTGAAGAAGCAGTTGTCAGGCAATTCAGAGATTCTGACAGTAATCAAGGTAAGGAGGGGTAGCAGAGACTTCTAGAACATGGGATTACTAGCTGGAGCACATTAGGCCAATTAATGCCTGCAACTCTAATAGACTGCTTAGTCACAAAATTAAATGGAGGACTTTCCTGTTGCATAAAAAATGTATCTACCTTTATTTCTTATATCAGAACACATCTTATTCCTTTACACGCCTTTTCCCAAGTAAAAAATTAACCTTGTTGTGCTGTCCTCAAGTAACATACAGAGGACTTTATGCAACTATTATTTGCTATGGTAAGTCTATTTTATCCATACTGAAGTGTCCTTTGCTTCTTCTATGAGTTCTTACAAGTTTTATTAAATAAAATATCATTTTTGCTGCCTTTGCTTTATTTGCCTCAAAATTGTGATTCATAAAGATGGATTTTTATAATTAAGGTAGAAATGAGAAATAACCCCCTATATATAATTTAAAATGTTGAAATTATAGATACTATCTAACTTCTGTTTTAAATCACAGGAACAAACCATTCCCCATTAGCAGCCCTAATTAAATCCATTTTTCTATGAGTCTTTGGCAAATCCCATTTTAGTAAAGCTGTATTAAACTCTCTTTTATTTCCTCTTGCTTTGCAGAATTCTCTGTTTGAGATGAATAATGGGTTGAATATGGTATGTGACGGCTCTGTAGTCTTTGAATATATAACATGAACAAATATATTGTTCTGGAAAGCTGGCATAAGAACGATACTGAGGATTTAGAAGGATCTCAACTACGGGACAGGCAGGAGCACGACACTTCTGGCCACATACATGGTGCAAGAATTGGCAAACATCATGTAGCAAAGTACCTGTGGAAAGGTGGGGGAGGCTTGGAGACGGGGAAGAGAGGGAGGGTACCGAAGCAAGCAGCATGATGTTCCCCTTCTACACAGCACGTTCAGGTGTTGCACTCCACTCCTGAGCTAACAGGGGTCTAACACCTGCTGTGCTCTGCTGGTGTTGTCCTAGTCCTTTTGCAGAGAATGAGCAGTTGCAGAGGAGTGGACAGGAGAAAACTTCCTGAGGATAGCCCACTCTGCTTTTATTCAGTATGTGCAGTCATATAGGGGTGTGTTTTCTCCAGGGCTGTGCTGAGTTGCCTGTAGCATCTGAGTCTTTGTGTTGAACCCGTCTATCAGGGGCCACGCTCCTGCTGATCTCAGACCTGTTTCCACACATAGATCAAAACCTGGCCTGGGTCACTGGTCTTTTGCTTTGTTGGGGTGATGTTCACTGACTACATGACTGAGGAAGCAGCGCATAGACCAGAGAACCCACCTGAAGCAGCCTCTCATTTTGCAGTCCTTGTGTATGAAGATTAACTTACTCCCAATAACCTGCAACAGTCCCAGAGCAGTAGGCTTACTCCTATCCTCAAGCGGGTCCATCATTCATTTACTGTTAACAATTGGCTTCAGCCTTCGATTTCCTCTGTGGAGCATATTGGAAAGAGAGAGGCCAAGCTGTGAACATTAATAACAATGAATAATAACAGTCCGAGTTCCACAAGCTTTAACAATCAAATGAATCAACAGTCAGGAGAGTTTCATTAATAAATACTTGCTGGGGTTAGGTGACAAGGGAGCTAGTGCCAGAGGTGTGTGTATCAGTTAAAGGCACTTACCCTGTGTGATCCACCTCTGAGGCCCTTTGTGTGCCTGGTGATTCCCATATTCTCCTCCGTGATCTGCTGTGGAGGGGCCAGGGAACAGGAGGATAGGAGAGCATGCAGCTTGGGCTGTGTTCCTCTGTTGGTATCTATATTGGGTTTATGTGGCAAGGTTTTGGGAGGGGGGGTGCTGTGAAGGTGGCTTCTGTGAGAAGATGCCAGGACCTGGAGCCGTGTTGGACAGAGGCAGTTCCAGCCCCCTCTAGGACTGACCCACCACTGGCCAAAGCTGAGCCCATCAGTTTTGGTGATAGCGTCTCTGTGATAACATACTTAAGAAGGGGTAAAAACCTCTGTGCAACAGCAGCTGGGAGAGAAGAGTGAGAATGAAGTACGCAGGGGAAGAGATGCTGCAGGCACTGCAGCCCATACTGAAGACCATGATGAGGCAGGCTATGCCCTGCCACCCGTGGAGGTCCATGGTAAAGCAGATATCCACCTACAGCTCATGCAGGACTCCACACTGGAGCAGGTGGATACTCTGAAGGAGGCTGTGACCCTGTGGAGAGTCCATTCTGGCGCTGGCTCCAGAAATCCCTGCTGGGTGCAGCAGCTCCATGTGCCACCTCTGGTTCACTGCCTTTGTCTTTGCATGGGAGCTCGTTGCACTGCAAAGGCAGTGTTACAGGGGCTGGGCTGACTTGTATTCCCTGTAAACACAGGCTCGTGTGGGTAAACAGAAGTTGGTATAACGTTCAGCAATTTTACTTTGAGAAATGCAGTGGCTTCTTAGTGACTCAGGGTAAATATTCCCCTTGCAAAGCTACCGGAGTAAAAGCTGGGAAAGACCTCTTAGGTTACAGTGTATTCCCCTCAGGACAGGGTGAGAAGTGCAGGTTAGGGCT
This sequence comes from Pedionomus torquatus, assembly GCA_013398155.1. Lineage (NCBI taxonomy): Eukaryota > Metazoa > Chordata > Aves > Charadriiformes > Pedionomidae > Pedionomus > Pedionomus torquatus. The sequence goes on from VZRU01020598.1 coordinate 126,427, forward strand.
GTTAGATCATCTTTTGTAGCTTTCTCTTTGGGTGAGCTGAACCTGGGTTGGTTTATAACCTTTTATACAGAGCAATTGCTGTGCCAAGAGGAGCGGCTCTGGTCATTAGGCATTTACTATAGCAACAACAAAAGGAAATGCGAGCTTTGTTCAGTCTGGTTTGAAATCCAGTACAGAGCAATTGTAATTCAGCTAAGGAGGGTCTGAGGGCCAACTACCAATGTGTTAATTCATTTCAAGAAAAGAAATGACATCCTCTGTAATCATGATTAAAGGAGCTGTTAATGTCTCAGGTTTTCCTGCTACCATAAGGCAAGAGATGTAGTTTTCTTTCTTTCGAATTTGCAGCAAATATGTCATCTGCCTTTTTTGTCTGGCCTGTTTGAAGTAAATTTTGTGAACTTCCACGGTTTAAATAACACAAACTGTTTTCTACTAGAAGGGCTGCCTCGAGGCACATGATGCTAACAGAAAGGACAATTGGTTTCAAGAGAAATCACAGAGTTCAGGGGTAAACCAGAGCTCTCTACAGTTATGAGAGGTAAAACTGGGACCTCTTTTGCTGAGGATCTGTGCAAAAGTTAGGCTGCCTGCCAGGAAAAGATGCCTCCTTTATAAAGGCATGGGGTTTCACCTCAAATACAGGGACTGTGAACCTCATTCCAGCATGTCATCTCACTGTTTCCCACTGCTTTTATGTATTCAAGTGACTGTGTTCCAGTCTCTGAACCTCCTCCACCCTGCCATGCCTGGCGTGAAGGGGCTTTCATCAGGCTCCACATCACAGACTAATTATCCAGTACACTGCAGATGCTTGTGGTAAGCAGGCTTTAGCATGGGTTTTTGGGTGAGGGAAAGCATGTTACGCTGCGGGGATAGCAGACCTCGGATACCTCTGGGTGAGCATTGAGAATATTTCACAGCCCTGGTAACAGACATAAGCTCTTTGCATACCTGTGCCCATGATTAATTTTGTGCACATCTGGCCTCTGCATGGCAATAATGGAAGTACTGCTGGCTCAGATGAATCTTCACAGTGAAGGAAAAGTGCATATTGGCACTTGATTTCTGAGAGTTTAGTGCTGCCTATTCCTGCTCCAAAAGGAGTGTCTCTATGCTTGTCTCCTGATAAGTCTTCTGTGACCAATGTTTTTTGGAGTGCAGAAGTCCTAAAAGGTCACAATGTGTGTGTGCCCAGAGAGAGCAGTGATGGGGCTTCAGCTCTCAGTGGTTAAATCCCTTTTCTCTTTGATGGCATCTGTTGGTTCAGCCACCCAGCACCTGGGCAGGTCAGCATCGCTGAGCACATATGCTTACACCCAGTGCAGTCCAAACTTTTGACCTCAGGTTTGTTCACTCCTTTGGGCTTCATTCCCAGACTGGTCTCATGTCACAGGCCTAACGGGGCTTGTAGTACTAATATACAAAAACACAAGAGTGACTTGCAAAATGAACAAATAGATCACAAGAGAAAACACTCTGGACTCTGGTGGCTTCTTGTGCTATAGATGTGTGCATGCCATGTGACCAGAATTGTCACTGGGGGAATCCCCAAAGTCAGTGAGGTGTCACCCCACAGACATGTATTGAGTGCTGTGGCCTTCTGTAGTTTTTGCCTTTAGACTAATTAATGCTGTGCAGTCGTCAAAGCTATTTTCTCTTAGTGCTGTTGCTTTTCATCTCATCTCTGTGTTTTGGTATGCTCTTGCCTAATTCCACTGGATCCTCTTGACTTCAGGAATCCCTTTGTCAAGTGGATCAGGTGCTTGGCAGCCTCAGAGCTCTCCATCTTGTTCGTCTGTAGCCTTTGGACTTCTTTGCCCAAACAAAAAAGGGCAATTTGTAAAGTGCTGTGTGATGGCTTGTCTTTGTGGAAGTGCTATTCCTGTGATGGAAACAACACCCAGTGCTCTCATTTTTGTCCTTGATCATACATGGGTGACCTTATTTCTCGAGGACTGCTGGGACCCCTTTGAATTTCACCTCTAAGTCAAGTCCGCCTAACAGTTGATATCCAAACTTCTCATACAATATAAAATGCTTCCCCTTCCATGATAAAGCTCTGGCCATTGCTATTTGAGTGCTGTGCGGGGACATGCTCTCAGTGTGTGTGTGAGGGCACTGCATCTACAGCACAGGCAGCTTAGGGCTTAGTTGCCTTAGCTCTGCAATTGCTTTGAGCTTACAAGCTGGAAGTCTGGATGCACTTACCCAGTGGGGGTCTGTGATCAGAAACTCTGTTAGTGCTGCTTGTGTGTGCATGGCAGCAAGAAAAGCTCCAGGCTCTGGATGGAGCCAATTTGCAAAGTGCTGACCAGTCACATCGGCTTCCTAGACAAGTGGGGCTGTGAGGTGTGATCTCCAGGCTGGGTGCTGAGACAGTGCTTTACATTCTGTCTGAAGCTCTGCTGTGGTTTTGATGGATAGGATATCCCTTCTCAGTGCCTCCCTAATCTGTTAGCTGTATACAGCTGCTTCTTCCTGCTTCAGATGGGGGTAAAGTGATCCCAGACCAACAGTAACACTGTATGGCCATCAGACTTGCAGAAAATGTTATATAAATTAAACGATAATAATGATTTAATAAGATGCTGTTAACAATTATGAACTCAGCTGGAAATATAGCCTGTTCAGTCTGTTCTGAGGGTGGGACTTGTGTTTGCCTCTTCTCTTGCTGTGACAAGGATTATCACTGTATTTTCAGCAGAAGCCCCTGCAGCGTGCTGTGCTGGACATTTCTAAGGACTCAGTAGATATGTCATAGCCACACTGCTCTGGCACAACACTGTCTGTGTTCCCAACACGTCTGTGTCTGTGCACTTTATTCCCTGGTAGTGTTGGTAGTCTATTACATCTTGCTCTAGCAGTCTGTTGGATTTCACTGTTTACCTATATCCTATTGCTCTCAAGATCAGTGTAAGGAGATCTTCACTCTTTTTCCAGGCTATGTTTGGCATCTTGACAGATGGTGGTCCCTGTGTGTTGATAATGCAACGGGAGATCGCTGCGGAAGGCCAAAGCTGTTACTGGCTCACAAGAAACAGCCCTGGAATGTGTAATATCAGTTAAAAGTGACCAATGCAGATAAGAATGAATTATTAAATCTATTAGCATGAGGCTGCCATAATGAAGTGTCAAATTCTTTGCAAACCCAATTCCTATTAAAAAGCCCTAAGATTAAAAGCAGAGTAGATTCTAAAATGATGTGAACTAAGAGGAATGAGAGAACACAGTATTGATTATCCACACCAGTCATGTCTGTTTCTATTTAGAAATATGAAAAACAGATTAATGAATTAATGATTCAGTGTCAAAAAGGGGCTCAGAGGGAGCAAGTCTATTTAACTCCTGTGACTCTGACTGTAAAATCCTTGGCACCGTGGGGGGCTGGTAAGAAGTGGCAGCGGTTACAAACCCCAGCACAGACAGGACAGGGGAGAGATGTGTCAGATTTTAACTCCACGACAGTGAATGGGCATTGAAGGTCTGGGTTCTTGGGGAAGCCATCAGGCAGCACAGAGCTACGAGATAACCAGCTGTATCATCCACTAGGTTGAGGCTCAAGTTTTCCAGATCAGCTGTTAGCACTTGTGGTGAGTTAACCCTGGCTGGCTGCAGGTGCCCACAAAGCTGCTGTCACACTTTCCCCTGTCAGTGAGATGGGGAAGAAGTAAGATGAAGAAGCCCCTGTGTGAAGATAAGGAGAGGAAGATCACCTTCACAGGCAAAACAGACTTGACCTGGGGAAGATTTAATTTATTGTGAATTAGAAATGGGGTAGTAAAGTGAGAAACCAAAACAACACTAAAAACACCTTCCTCCCACCTTCCCTTCTTCCCAGGCTCAACTTCACTCCTCCGCTCCCAGCTCCTCTCCCTCCTCCTTCCAAGTGGGGTTGGGCTACTAAAACCTTGCCATGTGAAATCAATACAACAGTGACAATGGCAAGTCATAAAGGAGGAACTGGTACTGTTACGTCTGGTAAGACTTTGTGTTTGCTCTGAAATCTATGTTTGTTTCTGGCTTTTTCTTATTGAAGTTGAGTGGGTTTTTCTTAATTCTTCATTGCAGAAGACTAGGAAAATAAAACCAAGGTGAGAAGCAGAAACTTTCATCCCAAGTTGTTCTTTTGAAGCTGAGGCTTATGATAGGAACTGGTAGAAGATGTAGAAACAAGGTTAAAGAGAGACTTTTGATGGATCGTTTTGTTTCCAGGAATTACAGTTATCAGCATTTCTTAGTATACAGTATAAATTTGCATGTTTGACTTTGTTGATCAGCTCTCATATTTATGCACGTGAGGATCTGTGCATTTGTGCTTCTGAACAGAGGGCTAGAAGTCTAGGGAGATCCATGCTTCAGTTCAACTCTTTTCTCCAGTTACCAGCTGATTTCAGGGAATGTCTCACAGTTACACAGCTCTTGGAAAATGTATTTCAGTTGCCTGTAAATTCATTTCTACAGCTTTAGAAATGCCTTTTCCATTAACTTTTTAAATGTTCCTAAACACAACCTGTATGATCTATGAAGGAGGAGATGCTTTCTGTGCCTACGAACTCAGACATAGTCGTGTCTGAGAACATCTGACTTTATTCATTATTCATCTAGGCATGTGCATGTGCAGTTCTGGCAATGCGTGAGGAACTTTCTCTGGTATTGTTGCCTGGGGGATGCACTGTGAAGCAGGGAGCTTAGCTTTTATTCCCTTACCTGATGCTGATTGAATGCAGGGCCTTGGGAAAGTTATTTGACTTCTTTGTGGATTGTTTTCTCATAAAATAAAATGGGCACAAGGAAAAGTGACTGCTTACATATCCACCAGAAATCTAAATTGGAGTGGAAAGGCAGTCAAGAGATTCTGAGGGGACATGTAGAAAATGTTTGAGAACTTGGTGTCTGAGTCACAGGGAGGCATTTGGAAAAGTTTGCATTAAAAATCCCCTATATGGCAAAGAACCCCAGCATTTGTTTGCTACCAGCATTAGTGTATTAAGTGTACAGAAGGTCCTTCTCCATTAATCACATGTATCAGTCTCTCAGCAAAGGCTGAGAGAGCTGGGACTCTTGAGTCTGGAGAAGAGAAGGCTGAGGGGAGACCTTATTAGTGCTTATAAGTATCTGAAGGGTGGGTTGATAGAGGATGGAGCCAGACTCTTTTCAGTGGTTCCCAGTGACAGGATGAGGGGCAATGGGCACAAGCTGGAACATGGGAAGTTCCATTGGAATATGAGGAAAAACTTCTCTATGGTGAGGGTGGCAGAGCCCTGGCAGAGGCTGCCCAGGGAGGGTGTGGAATCCCCTTCTCTGGAGACCTTCTAGCCCTGCCTGGGGCAGTCCTGAGTGATGTGCTGTGGGCAATCCTGCAGGGGAGCTGGACTGGATGGTCTCTAGAGGTCCCTTCCAACTCTGACATTCTGTGATTCTGTATTGCTGTTGTGTGTTCTGCTGGTATGTCTTCCACATGGCCCAAGTCGCTTGTCTTACGGTAATGCTTTCTTTTGTGTATGCACACACACATTTATCAAATTGCTGTGCCGTACACTGCATAAAGCTCCTTGAAAGGTTTTCAGTGAGATCAAGTAACTTTTAAAAGGATGGTTTACTCAAGCAGGATTTTTGCCTACGTGTAGCTGGTTGCTTTTTGCAACTCCTTATTTCAGCTTGTGTCAGGCCGGGGTCATGTTTTACTGGTAGGTTTTTTGCATTCACAGCCCCTTTCTGGTTGTGCATGAGCTAATGACACTGCTCTTCACACCTTCCTCTGCAGGTATCGCAACACCTTCCCACACGTACCGTTAAACGGCAAAACTTAATTTTGCAGAAATTAATTGTGTTAGCAAAATGGTTTTTAAAACACTCTGGAGAATGTTCTGTCAGCTTGACAGATGAAGGTAACGCTATAAAATGAATTTTGTTGACAAAATAATTTCAGGGTGTTGATAAAATGCGTTTTGTCTTCAGAGTGAAAAATAGCAGACTGACAAATACTATTGTCCTTAGAAGTGTTTTTTCAGCTGTCAGTCAATTACTCCCTTTTTGAGCCAGCCAATGATAGTCCTTCATAGCTAAAAAAGCTTTCGTAAAAGATAGCATTAAGCTCTGAAGGACAAAATAATTAAACTTTGATTTGTTGCTTTCAAATTGAAAACAGCTTTGTTACTTTGATGAACAAGGATTGTTCGCCTGGGAAGTGGAAACAGGTGGCGAGTGTCTGATGGAGCTTTGACACCCGCCGTGGAGGAGAAAGGGTGGATCCCGAGCTGGGTTTCTTGAAACAGCTGTTTGTTTGAAAACTTTGTGCTAGACTATTAGAATATGTTGCAAGCTTTTAAAATGGGTTTCCTGCAGATTTTGCAAGCTGTTTGCATGCGATCAGAATTCTCATTTCTTCTTTCTGTTGCGTTGCACTTCTGGAGCGTGGGAGGAACACACTGCCTGCGAGCGTGTCCTGTGGGCAGCCAGCGCCTGGGGGTCAGCACCAGTGCGTGGATGAAAACTGCACGTTAGTGTCTGAATTTGTGAAAAATTTTGTGAAAGTATTTACTTCATAGCCAGCTGTGGTATGCAGGTTTCAAGGTCTCAGCGATTTTGAGCCTAGCCAACTGCAGGGATGAGGAGGAGGAGCAATACCTGGGCACTTGACCCATGCTGGCCAACTGGATTATTTCATTCCGTGACTGTCACGTTCAATGTAAATTAGAATTGCTGCAAAGTTTTCTCTCGCTTGATGGTAACGATGCAGAGAACTTCTTGCCCTTCCCTTTTTCCTGAAGCCACAGTGCTCACAGTGTCTGACATTTGCTTTCCCCTGCTGGGAGTGCACAGCTTCCTGCTGGGAGAATTGGCTTACTATCATCTTTGTATATTTTATACTGGTATCAGGATCAATATTCTTTCTTCAGCATCATTAATGTTAATTAACTAGTCTTACTCTATTAAATCTGTTTATATTTCAACCCTTGGGTTTCCTTGTTTTTCCCGATTACCCTTCCTGGGTGGGGAGGGGTCATCACATGATAGAATAACTGTCTAAATGACAATAGATTGTTGTTTTTTTTCTCAAACCATAACGCTGCTGCAGCCAGAAGGCCCTGGGCATTCATCTTGCCCGCTTGGATGGAAAGATTTCCTGGCCCACTGACTCTCTGCAGTGGCTGGGAAGTGGCGATGGTGGCTGCGGCTGCAGCAGCACAGTGCCTGGGAGGCAGCGCTCGGGGTTCAGATGTCAAGACTTCCCATCAGTAATTCCTATCGTGTCCCAGTGACATCAACAAAAACACACCTCTGGAGTGTAGGCAGCTGGCACGGCTTACAAACACCAGTACTGTCACCAGGCTTCTGGATATGCCTTAATAATAATAATATGCACATAGGGAAAAAAAAAATCTCTGTCCTTTCAGCAGCTTCCAGGAACACCAGGCCACTTATCATGACAGCTGTATCAGGTCAAGACAAGAAAAACGATGCCAAACTGATGAGATCTTGGTTTTTAGTTTCTGGACCAAAGTCCTGCCTGGTGCAGCCCAAGGAAAAGTAAACCAAACTACAGTAGGGGTAATTGGAGTCAATATCATTTCAGTCACATTTCAGCTGTTTCTCCTAGACAGAAAATGGTTCTCTATGGTTCTCCAGCCATTCTGCTGCTTCCCAGGAGGGTGGCATGTCAATATTTTTACTAAACCTCCTGGTTTCCGGGTCCCAGGTTCAACAAACACATCCCTTTTTGTCCTAAGCACAGAAATGGAAGAAACTCTGCTGACATTTTGGAGGCAGCTTGAACTCAAGGAGATAGTCTTGTGATGAGGTAGTGATGCTTCATTGCCATGTTGTATTTTTTTTCTTTATCAATACTGGCATAACTAATTACATTAAAGCATAAATGACCTTGTTGGAACAGCTAATCTTAGTCAAATGAGTGTGCCACTCCCACAAGTCACTGGAATGACACTTAGTGTAATAGCTCCTTAATATGTGGAACATCTGTTCTTCATTTTTGAAATAATCGGTGACTCTTCCTTGTTACCTTCACTTGCCAGTGCCAAAGTGAGTCAGCCATCCCTGGCATAACATTTAAACTTTTTCACTTCTGGCTGCCTGGGGTTTTGAAACCACTGACAAAAAAGTAAGCAATCAAACTCTAAATTATCTGAAATCCCAATTACAATTAATGTGTGATAATTAACTAATGGTAGTTAATGGCACTGACTAATAAATTAACAGAAACACAGTTTCTTTTTTGGAATTAGAGTTAACAGGGATGGTAGTAGCATCAATTATGCCTTCAGCCTTGCTTTTAAGGAGGACTGTCTTTTGCTTTAGGATTGAAACACCTCTGGCAAGCTGAGCACAGCGGATAGTCTTTTAAAACATGTTAATAAATACGAGAGCCTGCAGTGACTGTCCAGTCAAGCCACACCATAAGCAGAGCTATTGCCTGTTTAAATTGCTGCTCTTCTTGCAGCAGTGCATGGGCCGCTCAAAGGCTGTTTTGGGAGAGCCAGAGGAAGAAATGGGCTTCCTGAGGTCCTGGAGGGTGATGGGCTCTGGTTATTTCCCTGCTGAAGAACAGCCCCAGTGCTCTCTGCCTGGGCACTTCTGACGCGGGCAAAACACGTCTCAGGTGACAGAAGAGCCATATTTGGCTCATTAGGTGCAAAACAATCCCTCCAGCTTGGTTCAGAATGGCTGGGAAATACAGTTCCCCAGGGGAACTGGGATGCCTGAATGTTATTTGCTGATTGAACTTCAACAGAGCTGTGCTTTCCCCTTCTGTGTTGTCTGTCTTTAGCAGGCAGATATCAGCCTGGCTTCTCCCGGCTGAGTTGTGGAGGACAGGGAGAATCAATGCACACCTACTAATCTGCCTTCAGTTTACTTCTGTCCTTTAGGCTGCTTGGTCCTGTGGGACAATCACAACAATGCTAGAATAACACCTGAAAACCAATCATTTTTATGGGAACACGCGTAGTATAAAAGGTCTGTCTGCACACATATACCATCAGTGGCTATTGCCCAATAAAGCTGTCAGATAGAGAAACATCACAGCAAGTCCTTGAACAATATCTCTTCAAGTTTAAACAGAGAAAAAGCTCCTCACAATTAATTTCTCATAAAAATAAAGAAAAGAGGATCAATGCAAGCTAAATGAATGAATCAGGGTTGCTTTTTGTAGACAAGGAGGGAAATGGGGTGTGTGACCACAGGTGCTGGCTTTGGGAGCACAGCCCATGGCCATGCAAATCAGCCTGACAGACTTGGCAGGAGCCCTCAGCTGCTAAATGCCAGTGTTGACTGCCTGCAGCATCTTCTCCCAGGATTTGACTTTTATTCTGGAGAAGAGCAGGAGTCCAGGGTCCTTCCTGAGAGCTGACAGGCCAGCAACTGCCAGACAACCCTGTTCTCTCTGCTTCCTCCATGCTGAGAACAGTCTTGGCACGATGACAAAACGGGAATAATGTAAACGAGCTGCTCAGCTGCACTGGTGTCCTCGTGTCTGTAAATGCTGTCAGCACCTCATCTGCTCAGAGCAGATGCAACCAGAAATTCTAAGTTTCATCATCTCATTTTTGCAGTGGTTCTTGGCCCCAAAAGGAGCTGTAGAAAGTGTTTTAATTTCTCTGTAGTGATTAGGAACACAATGCTTCCTTCGTGACGTGCTGTCTGTGCTTCTGAGGCTCCTGCACACTGAGCCCTGTGTATTTCTCTCTTCACAGTGCGAGTCCCACGATGCTCAGTTTAATGGATGTTATTTAGGTTGAAAGGCAAGCAGCTTAAACGGTTTGCTTTCTAGTATCTGTGTCCTGTTAGAACCATCTCTCACTCGCTCTCAGTTGCACATTTTGTTACATGAGCATGTTTAGATAGAACAAGGGGTTTTCTCTCCTTCAAATATTTATAGTGATGACTTGTGATGTAATCAATAGGGTTTGCAGAATCTCACCCAGCACCATTGCATCTTTATTCTTCGGAATGATGCTTGCTGCAATATTGTAGCTAGGACTGACAAGATAAAGCTGATTTAAAACAAATTGCACATTATCTGCTTCCATCCTGCTGTTGAGATTGCAAAAGAGAACAAATGAAATTCTATCAAAGAGAAGCTCTTCTCCTTCCTCCCAAGCAGAGGAGTGCCTGGTACTGAGGGAGACTGAGAACAGCTCTGACAGAGGCTGCGCTGAGATGGGGCTCCAGTTTCCCCAGCAGATGACCAAAGTACTCTGCGCCAGGCTTCCAGATCCACATCTGTGCTAGATCCCGAGCACATCTTTCCCAACTCCTCAGTCTTTGCTCAGTCACCTCCTGGGTCACACCATTACAGACCACGCTTGGTCTGAGCTGTCCTTCTCCTGCAGCACACCCCAGGAAGTGTAGCAGCAACTCACAACTGCTGTTGCTTGGTCTCCTTGTCTCCTTCCCCCAAGAACCCCTGCAAGGAGAAACGCTTCCAGGGAACTGGGATCGTAAGACAAGTTTTTCCTCCCTGTCACAGCCAGCAGTGAGCCAGTTTTCATGGGCCCAAAGAGCATTGATGTCCCCTACAGTCCCAGCAGGAGATGCTGACAGGACCCCTTTCTGGGCCACTCTGAATGCTGGCTGTCTGCTCTACCAGACCTGCATCAGGAGGTCTGAGTATTGGACACTGCAGGCCTGCTATGTACCTCCCTCTTGCCAGTACATGCTGGAAGCGTTTTTTGAAAGACTTTGAGAAAGCAGTCAGGCTATTGAGAGTTTTGGCCAATGTGGAATTTGGGCCAAGAGCTGTTCAATATGGACATGTGCTGAACTAGAAGATAACAGGAGCTCTTCATGTAGTGAGGAATGAAATGCAGCCCTTTCAGAAAGCCACGTGCTTCTGTAGTTGGTGAGGAGCTGAGAGCATCTTGCCCCACAGCTGCTCAACCAGAGGACTTAGTGTGAAGTCATTGGGCAGCATTTAATAATGTTCACGTGTCTCCTTTGTGTTGTGCAAGTATCTGACTTAGTGAGAATAGGATGCTGTTTTGGGCATAGAAACTACATTAAATAACATTACGCCATCATTGTTCTGGATAGAGCTGCCAGGAGTTGCTGCTTCTTGCTCTTGGCTGGAAGGTGGCTTTACTCTTTTTGCTGTATGAGGTAGGTATATGTAAGTTCTCTTGACAGGAAGCCTCTTGACTTCAGCAGGAAGGCACTGCAGACAACTGTGGCTTGGAGGCCAAAGAACTTCCTATTCTTGTTGCTGCTCCTATGAAAAAGAAAAACAATATTTCTCAAAAATAAACCACATTTGACCTGTAAGCAGAGAGCTTAGCTTGGCAGATGGCAAGGGAGGAAACTAGGGGATCAGGCAGTGAGAAAGACACAGGAAAATTCCACCTGATTTCTGTCTACCTAAAAGCCAGTTCTTTGCTGGGAAAAGTCACAGACTCTGCCTCTGTGCAGCTCCCTGCCTCAATCTGTGAGTGCTGATCCTGGGACTCTTCCACTCTTGAGTCTGTGAGAACTGCAGAGGAATGCTTAATTGTGTGACTGCTACCCCAAAGGATAATTAACTGATCTGAACTGCCTGCAAGCCCCTGGGAAAGCTGTTTAGCATCAGAGACATTATTTAGCTAGCCAATAGCAAAGAGTAATTTTCAAATACTCTAGGAAATAAATTTCTACATTTTTTGAAGGTACTAAAAGTGATGGATCATTATTACCTGGTATTAGGAGTTATTTTTCCTAATTCTATGTAGAAAAGTAAGGCACATTCTTGTAGGTGGAAGGAGCAGCAATCCTATGTAACCTTAGTGCTTTGGTTCAGCATATCCTGGGCATAGTGGAGTCAGGAAAGACTCTTTCTCCTTCTTTTTAGGGATCCCAGAGGGATTATCTATGAGACCATCATTCCTGAAATACCTTTAAATTGCTGCAGGGCCAGTTCTGTCTGGAACACCTCCCTGGCTGTGTCCTTCTGGGCGTTGCACAGTGATGAACTCTGGCAGCACACAGGCCCCAGATAGCCCTGGTGGTTTGGTCAGGACCTCAGTGGCAATAGCCCACAGTTCCATGGCTGGAGGAGGATTTGATGGTCACATCAGCCAGCCACCTGCTTTTACATCTAGCCAGAAGGACACAAAGTATGTATCACCCTTGGCACTGGACCATCCTGCCTTGAGAGATGTGTCTGGCACAGTATTTGGGCTGCCCTTGGCATTGCAGACCTGCACCAGTCAATGCAGCATGCACATACAGAGAGTGTGAGATGTGGCATTTGTGCAAAGATGTGTCAATGCCATGCCAGTGAGCTTGCCTGTGTCCATTGTCCTCCTTGCCTTATTGTTGATAAAGATTAATTAGTATTTTACATCATATATGTGGTGGGCCACCCCCTGTTTCCATGTTAAAGGAACGTAGCAGCTGGGTCAGCTGTGGGTGGGCACCCTGGAAATCGTTCTGTCTGCGGCTGCCTGGTGAACTGAGGTCCACAGCAGTGGAGCTGGTGCCTGTGTCCTTCTTCTGGCCTCCTTTGGATGCACACAGGACCTTGTGAAGATTGGGTGCAGCCAGCATCCTTGTTGATACTGGGAGTGTCTTGAACTTATCCCATTCTAGTAAGGATGCTGCTGATAAATATCAGCCTTGAAAATGCAAGTCAGGACCAAAATAGTAATGAAATTACATCATAAATGCAGCAGGAAAGCTGATGTGGTTCCCTGTTAAACAACTCAGCTGTATATCCCATTTCATAGAGCTCTGAGAAGGCACTGCAGATTCCCTCCCCCTTTCAAAGGAGCCTTGTCTGCTTTGAAAGCCTTTATTTTTTTCTAGAATATCAAGAGTTTGCTTTCTTTGGATCTGACTGCGAATCCAGGAGGTCTTTGTGTGTATTTCACAGGGCTCTGTCCCTGCAAACAGAGTCCTTTGGTTTTCAAGCTAGTCAGGCCCAGGACATGCTTTGTGTTCTCTCCATTTATATTTGTACCACTGTTCTATTACAGTAAGGTGCTGCAGAGAGGAGATGAAAAGAAGCTTGGAAGTCTATTTCTATGGAAGTGTGAATTTATTTTTAAATCTCTTGAATTATTTACTTTGTCTGCCTTTTTTAATGACAGGTGTATACATTTATGACTTGTTCTCTTTCCCAAGATAACACTTGGCATGAAGGGAATTAATTACAGGCAGAGGAAACACAGCTGATGTTAATTTTCAAGTCAAGTTTCAGCTTTGCTGGAATTTCAGAACATAGTGTTTTATAAATTAAACTCTGTGTTGTGATCTTTCTTTTTGAAGAAGCCTTGGCATTTGGAAAGGCAGCAGGAACAGAAAACAAACATAGGAGATGAGGGAAACTTGTCTTGAAGGATGTACTCCGTCACCTATCAGTAGACGGCTGTGAGAAGTTGGTGTGGCAGCTCATCAGCTGTCTGTGGAGAGTGCAATGGACCCTGGCAGCACACCAACACCTTGGGAGGAATATCTCACTCTGGTTCAAAGCAGTTCAGATACTGATACCACCAGAGTTTAGCTGAAAAGGATCCTGCACTGCCACGGCGCACTGTCTGTGCAGGTCCACTACCAGCGGGTCAGGTGAGGCTGTGCTTCCTGGGAAAATCAAACTACCACCAGCATACATTGACAACTGGTCTCCTTTGTTGTTCCATCTAAGGCTAGAGTTGGTATTTCAGTTCTTCCTTCCTGGCTGGAATAATCTTACATTAACTCTTGTGGCATGGGAAGTCTCAGGAGCCTATCCCCAGAGCTGTATGGGGTTGGTGGGCTGGAGCAGTGGCGCTGGGTCTGGCTAGAACGATGCTGCTCTGCAGCAGACAGGCTGGGCATGTGAGTGGTGATCATGGCAGCTGCTTGCCAGCCCTCAGCAACTTGGCCCTGCAGGCAGCTAACATTGAAAGGGTCATAATTAATTTAAATTTCCATCCGTCAAGCCTGGTTTCCGACCCATGCAATGACAACTCATACGTGATGCCTTGGAAGGGAGCTGTTCTTTCCAGCCTCTGGTGCTAGTTATAGGCAATGATCTGTTTTAAATGTGGTCTTCTGATTTTTGTGTGCTGTAGTATTTAAGTTCAAGTTCGTATGTCCCAGATTTCCAGCTGTTGTGTTTAAATCTGAGGGAGATGACCCTGGGAGCAGAGGGAGAATCTCTGCTGGGGTGAAACTGCTTTGTCTGTCCACTTCCAGTGAAGTGCTCTGAGCTGAGCTGGGTGAGTTGCAGTATAATCCAGGTCTCATTTGCATCATTTCATTGTCTTTTAACAAGAGGAATATGGTTTAGTCTGTCTGAATGTATTTAGTGCTCTGGGTCTTGTTCTGAGGAGAAATGACCACTGGGTTCCCCATTATCTTTTAGCTCCTATGTGTATGAAACAGTCATCTCATGTTTCCTGTAGCTTATGGCCCATATCTGATAGTGGAATGTAAAATAAGTTTGTGATTTAGAAGTAGAAAAGGTTAACTCTAAATAATAATAAAAAGTTAAAATGCAGAATAGAAATGTTGCTTTAGTTTTTATGGGCTCTACATAATTTTGGCTCGTTCCCCGAAGGATTTAGTATAACTTGATGAGAAAATTGCATTCAAATCCTGCGGGCTGCTCTGCCGTGACTGAACTGAAATTAGGGGAGATATACAAAATAGTTTTATAGAAACCGTTTGGATGGCTGCCTGCTGGTGGAAGCACTTCACGCCTATGCTTTACTGTCCCCTGAATGGGACAGAGATGGGACAACAGCATGCTTGTGGTAAGAAGGGAGGACACAGCTGCATGATCTTGAGGCCATAATGGTGCATTGGTGGTCCTGAGCGACCTCAGTGTACAGTGGCCTCTGCTTGCTGTTCCTGCTCCTGGAATATTTGCTAAGAGCTGCTGGGAAGGGGCAGCTCATCTGATGGCTTCTTGCTCAGAGCATGGTTCTTATTTTAAGTGTGTTGTTGGTGGAAACTTTACCTTCCTAGGGTTGCTCTAGGAGGAAGGAGCACCGGTGAGAGATTTTGCCATCTAGCCCAGACCCGCAGGCATTGCTTCTGTCCCCCTCTTTAGCCTTGCTTGAAGTGTTTGCTGAGCTCCAAAACTTCCCGGAGCAGTCCCATGGGCACCTGCAGAGCAAAGTTGTGTCTTTGCCTGTTCCACAGACGGTTCAGAGCTCCATAGAAGGATCTTTTTATAGAAAGGCAAGATGCTCTGCCTCATCCTTCTGCGGATGCTACGCAGCACACAGCTGAAAAAACTCTTCCTGAAACTTTGGACAGTCTTAACTCCTGGTCTTTGAGAACAGAGGGGTTAAAATCACAAAGTTACTGTGGATCTCTGCCCATGAGGGGCCCTTGGGAATGGCCTCTGAGTGCAAAGACTACTAAGACTCAGCACTGTCTGCCCAGGTGGCCCTTTGCCGGGTGTGCTGCAGAGCTCAGTGCCCTGCAAGGCTTGCCTGATGTCTGCAGCAGGAGCACTTGGGGGTGTGAGCACACAGAGGGACTGGGTTGTTATTCAGGACTGACATTCCAGACATGACTAAGCCATTTTGATGAAAGAGATGAAATCTGACAGTTTTACTATTCAATTGTTTCTTATAGATTTCAAATAAAAATAAATTGGCTTCTTTTAGAAGAACAAACTGTGGAAAAGCTTTTGTAAGCAGAAGTGAGTAGTCTCTCAAGCATGGCAGACAGCTCTGTATTCACAACCAGCTAACAAGCTCTTCAAGGCCCATTGCAGAGGGGGCTGGACTGAAAAGTAAATGCCTCTTCTTAGTTCTAGCTTTGCCTGGAGGCACTTGAGGAAAGAAATGCACAGGAGGAAGGGGAGAAGATTTTAGAACCTGAGTACCCCCCAAAGGCAGGCTCTTCCTCAACACCATCACAACAGCATTGCAGACAGCAGACTGATGGTGCTGGTGAGCTCCTGCCAGTGCCTCCCAGACCCAGCAGTGGGTCTGCAGAAGAAGCAATGAAAACTTTGGTTTTCACTGGCACAGTCCTGACATTTCTGTTGCAGTAAGTGCAGGACACCAAACATTCTGGGAGATGTGGTTCCTGCCCTGCAGGGCTGACAGGCACAGGGTGAGACTGCAAGAAACGGACAAGAAGGCAGTGGCCTTGCCTTTATGAGAGGGATGAACTCCTGGACCCTTCCAAGGTTGGGTTCCTTGTTGCAGGCTGCCTCCCTCTGGAGCTGGAGTCTCTGGAGGGGCTCTCCATGGGTGCTGCACACTTGCATTTCCCAGGGTGCTGGAGTGGGTGGCAGAATGTGTCTGTTTGGCTGCCTCCAGGACCCCCAGCCCCTTTGTGAGACTCTATGGAAAGCAGGCTGCTGCAAGGTGTCTGGGGAGCCGCACACCCAGAAGCACTGTGATGGGTCCGGTTTGCATTTAGAATGAACTGCTGGCTTAGGAGGTTTATCTGTTGCTTTTATAAATTATAGGCCTGCGTTTGCCCTTCAGGCAGCTTCCTGCTGACATCTTCTCTGCAGGACTGGTAGCCTTTGCTGACTGCCAAGCCTGGGCTGGTGATGAGGATGCTGTGCACAAACTGGGGCTGGCGGCAGATGCTGGGGAAGGGCAGGGTGACCACCAGGCTCCTGGGGGCAGTCTGCCTGCAAGGGAAGAGTTTGCTGCACATCCCCAGGAGCTGCTTGCTGGCAGGTCATTCTTGAGGAATTAACCTTGGTGCAGACAGAAGAGCCAGGAGAGCAATTGCCCTGACAATAAACAGGCTGACAGAAAATACAGGGGCAGCATCTGGAGCAGTGATGATAAGGACTGTGACTGTCCTGACGGTTCTCAGAGGGCTGGATGCTTTGCCATGCCCCGAGGGTGGGAGGAGGGATCTCTGCGGGACCAGGCAGCCCTGGCTGCCCCTTGCACACATCTCTTGGGAATGGCTGTGCTGAGAGCAGCAGGATCCATTCCCTTGGGGTGCTGTTGGCCAGAATTGCTGTGTGTCCTGGACTGAGAGGTCACCCTGGCCCTTCAGCAGTGAGCTGGACTTCCCTGGCATGAGCACTGGCCAGGGCCAGGCAGCTGAGATCCTGGATCCTCCTGCTTTCCTTAGTGCCTTGGTTCAGCTTGCAGACCAGAGAGTCTGGCAGTTCTTCTTGAACACTCTGCACCTTTTAGCTTTGCTCTGAAGAGCTGGTGTGTGCTGGGCTCTCTGTTTATCAGATGGAGTTTGCTAATGAAGGTATAAGCATTCTGGATTCATTGGAGAGCTTTGTTTGCAAAGACCCTGGGATACATGAGCAAATGGCTGTAAGGAAAATGCCCTTCATTGTTCAAGATAAAGAACATCACAAAGCCTTAGAGACATCATTTCGTCCAGGAATTAAATTGCGAGAGTCATCTGGTGTCAAATAAGTTTCATTTAATAGGTCACTCACTTAAATAAAGTTTCTGTAGAAATCAATATCACTTTCTCCTGCAATAGACAGCTCGAGACATTGAAAACGGCGTTTTTCACATAAGGTTTATTTAATTTTGGGAGGAAGAATCCTTCCCACACTTTCTGCCTGGTCTAGGCAGCGCTGGTTCAAGGTTAACAGTCTGCAGAGGTGCAGACCTGCCTGGTCCTTTCCCATGGGGATAATGTGGAATTTTAGCACAGGCTTGCCAGTTCCATGTGCAGTCAGGATGCCATTGTCACAGGGCCGTTATCAGTCGTGTGTCCACACCTCACTGAAGGAAACAGGGACAAGCCATTGTGTTCTCTCTTACAGATGAGTTTGGCAGAACAAAATGTCTCATTATATATCTTAGCAGAACTAAGACATTCTGTAGAGGCTGGTATTTGTGGGCTGTGAAGACTGGAAATTGGAACGGGGATGCTTCTGTGTCCAGGCTAGGTGAAGCTTGCAATTTCAGCCTCCCTTAAGAAAATACGACACCTTTGCTCTCTGTTTTTTTTTATTTCAGAGTCACAGTATCCCATGGGGAAGGGAGGAGACTGGCAGCTTTCTGCACCATCTCCCAGGAGAACTTTGTGTAGGCAATAAGAGCTGTTATTATTCCTACTATAGTGAAATAATTGTTTCTGAACACTTGCTGTTTCCTCCACTTGCTTTTCAGTCTTAAGCAATTTCTGAGGTTGACACGCCATCTCCAGTCACATTTGTCTTGTTGTATGGCGTGACTGATGCAATTACAGCTGACATTGTCACAGCATTTTGCACAAATCCCTTCAATTGCAGACTAGCAGATGACCCCTGAAAGGAGCAGCAGGAGACATCAGTGCCCTAAACTTCCTCCACAGGAAAGAGCTGCTGGCTCTCGGGGTTACATGTGGTCAGTGTCAAGTTATTAAAGCAAACGCTTTTCTTCGTCTTCTCTCTGGAGAAGCACTCCGCTCTTGCACAGCCTGCATGTGGATTTTCCCTGCCAGCATTTTTGGCCATGAGAGACCACCTGCAACCCATGAGAATCACTGCATTGACAGATACCAGAATTTAAGATGACTGAGGAGTGCGTGAAGTGCTTTGCCTCCTTTCTGCCCCTTGATACAAGTGCCAGCAGACACAGTGAAGTACAGAAGGTGAGGGACTGGGGACTGGCCCAGTGGTCCAAGACAGGCTCTGCAGAGATGCATGTCCTTGCAGAAAAGGAAAAGACTGTCACTCCTTGGTGTTTACTGTGGGAGAGTAGCAGGCTGCTGGGACGCTCCTTTGTGAAGAGGGATGGCAACACCACTAGCTGGGTGCTGTGCCAGGAGAGGAAATCCCTCAGATGTGAGTTAAGCAGTGGGAAGAGCAGCAGATGTGTTGGGGACACCTGTGCCCATGCATGGCACAGGTGCATGGGATGTTCACCAGACCTGAAATGTAAACCTGGGGTGGGAATTTCTTCTCCTTGGAGGGTACAGCTCCAGAGAGCAGGACGTCCATGGGACAACAAATGCCAGCTCTTATGCCAAGATGCAGGCAGCAGCTGGCAGGAAGGCTCAGCAGGGCACTGGTTGGTCTGGGAGGGGGACAGGAGTGTCTATGCACTCCAGCAGCACGCTGGCTGTGCTCACTCTCAGTGGTTTCAGAGTTAGGAAAGCACTTTTAGGACGTGGTTGGAGCAACTTGTAGAAACTAACCCAGAGCTGACAGCAGCTCCCCATTCCACATCCAACAGACAGAATTAGGTGCTATGTAAAACCACCCAAGCTTTTAATGACCTCTTTCAGACACAAACTGACCATCTAACTTTGCACGATTCACTGAGATTCCATTTTATTCAAGGAAATAAAAATAATAGTTTAAACCGTTTCAAATATAGCTGTAAATCCCTAACAACATTAACCTTTTCCAAAGCATTAAACTGATCCCTGGTGGATTCTCAGAATTGCTATTAGGAGGAGGCACGAGACACTCGCTCCTGAACTTCATGTTCGCAATGTAAATAACAAGCCACGCTGAGTGTGGGGTTTATTAGCTTTCTGACTGGTGCCTGCCTGTCTCCTCACCCTACTCTGAGTCATCAAACATTAGCACTTGCTGCATTATGAAGGTAGAAGTTCATGCACAGAATCACAGATGCGAGGAGGAGGGGGACTAAGGTGATGTTTGGGTTCAAGGAGGGAAGAGCGGCTGCTGCCGAGAGCGTGGGAACGGAGGAGAGCTGGCTGGCTGGTACTGTGCCGTGCATCTGCCTTTGCAGAGATCTGAGGCTCGGGTGTGTGAACGTCAGAAGGACTCGGCTGGAGACAGCAATAGCGGGGGAGGTTTAATTAGGCTTCTGGGTCCAACTCATTATACCAGACCAGATCCGGTATTTCATTTTGGAATGCTGGCTGAGGAAAGGGGATGGGGATTGCTGTCCTCTCTGGGGCCCTAGAGGGTTGCCTGTAAAAGGATAAAGTAGCCTAAAGGAAACACCTTTTTGATAGTAACACCACAGTCCTGCCCAGCCAGGAGAAAACAGATCACAGCCTTTTTACTAAGAATATACTCCTGGTGTGGCAAATCCATCAGGGGCGGTTTTGCAAGATGAATACTATAATAAGAAAATGGTGAGAACGTAAACATAAGCATGAATGAAAATTGGAATTGTTTAAGGTACTTTAGCAGATACCCCTTTTGTTCTTAATCTTACAAGCACCTCCAGTTAAAAAGCCTCTTGATCAGGAGAGTTTATGAAAGTAGCAATTAAAACATAAAAAGATACAAATATGAATCTCACTGGGAAAATGAGAAACTTGGTAAATGACACCTATTTGGCCTTTCATCTGAGAGAAGGCACCGGTGTCAATGAAGAATGTTTGACAGGAACAAATTAAATATTAGCCACAATTATGCTGAGGACGAGGTTCTGATCGGCAGTTTCAGAGTAGGAAAGGATGAGATATTCCTAATCTTTATTAGGAAGTAAATGGGTGAGTACTCACATCCTGCAGTAAACGCAGAATACTTCATTCTACTGGAAACTAGAGGGGGTGATAGACTGGGACTGTTAAATGTTTACATTTGGAAGATGGTATGAAAGAGTTATTTGAACCTCCATGTTTTTCCAACAAAATGTGGAGTACTAGAGAAGTTTGAGAGGCCAGTAACAGTGGCTGTTACCAGTGTATTGGGAAGGTAAAGGACCTGTGAGGTAAAGGTAAAGGCTGATAAGGCTGATGGTGTACCTGGGAAGATATGCAGAAAAGGAATTTGCTTCCCCACATACTATGTGTTTAAGGACTGCTTCTTCCTTGTGTGTTTGGGCTGCATCTCAAGTGAATACTGGATTTAGTCTCCTCCGGAGCTGAAGAAATTCTCTTTGCGTGGTAAGCCAAGACCATGGGATGGGAGCAGGGGAGCAGGAGCCAGGTCTGAGGGAGCTGTAAGGGGAGTGCTAAGCCTTTGAGATGCCTTTCTCTTTCTCATTGAAAGATTCTGTACTGGGTACACTGCACACTGGGATGGGAATCTTGCATGGGTAGCCCAGTTGCAGCCTTGCCATGCTGGTAATGATAAGAACTGTCATAGCTCATCCCTGCCTGGTCCTGCCATGAAGGTGCTTGTTGTCCATGCCAGCAGAAGTCCCTCGAGAAGATGCAGGTGTTAGCTGTGGATGGTAATGTAGCAAACCACATCTCATCTGTTAACAGCTCAGCACTATCTCTGCTTTGCTGTGTCCCTGTGGAGTGAGAGCTCCCTGTGGAGCTCTGTATTAGTCTCTAGGAGATGGAGCTCTTTTTCTTGGCCTTCCTTTGGTCACATCTGTACCTGCCTTTCTACCGTGCCCCTTTCCAAAGCACCAGTTGTGCTATCCATTCATAGTGTGCAGGGAGAGCAGCTCCAATTGTGTATCCAATAAGGGCAGATTACTTCTAGGCTGCTTCAAGTGCCATTAAAAGACATTTAGTTCTAAGAAGGGACAAGTTCACATTCTATCTAACATCCTTAATGCTTGTAATTTCTATGAGCAGTAATATTGATTCCTAGGGCTATGCTGACTATAACACAAATGGACAGCAACTGGTAGGAGGAATTTCCTAACCCTGCTATATTGGGTTTCCTGAAGATGCTGAGTGATTTGTATGTTCCCAGCAGCTATAATCTCATGATGCTTGTGACCTGCATGCTATCAGATACATCCTGGCTGCAATTTCTATGGCAGAAGCTGGGTGGGGAAGCAGCTTTGTACCATCAGTGCTCTCTAGTTTTCCTTTGATGTAGCCCCAAATCAGGAGCCCTCAGGCATTTATGGCATCTCCAGTTCTCTAATGCAGCCCTTGTTCCCTGTCTCCCAGCATGGTTCACTGCAGAGGCAGGAGGTGGGATGCAGGTGGGTGAGCCAGCAAGGGTCAGCTCAGCTTGTAAGGTCCCCATTCGCATGTGCTGTGCCTGTCACCCCACGTCCAGCACAGCTCTGTGGTGTGGCCTTGCAGAGGGTGGGATGACTTTCAGGAGGGAGAGGGGGACTGGAGCGGCTGGGTGTCACCTCACTGTGAGCAAATCAGGACAGGAGCCTGCCTCTGGGAATGCCATTCTGCCCTGAATAGCAGATACTGTGTTCATAACTTCAACTTGCTCTCCACGCTGCTTTTAGGCTAAACAGATTACAATTAACAAGCTTGTTACTACATTCATTCCAGGCACTTCACATTGAATTACTGATATATTAAACATCTGATTACCTTTGAAGCTAACTATCTTACAATAGATCCAGCACAACAAAAACATTCTCACCTCTGAGAAGGTAACAATCAAAATCGGTGCCATCTGTTTTTTATTGGTAAGGAGTAGAAATCTCCTTTGTGCTCGGAGCAGATATCACAGTTGGAAAGCGAGGATACATAGCTAAAATAAGACTTCATGTTTCCTATCTTTTCATAGCTACAAAGCTTTCAATAGTGTAAAGTCAATTTTTATTTGGACATATTTGTGAGATTAACCTAAACCACAGGCCTGGGCTGCAGTTTGCCCCTCTGATAAACAAGGATAAACAGAGCGGGTACTAGCTGAGAGATGAGATCTGGCAGTAAACAGAACACTATTGAAGAATGGTATTTGCAGTGGTGCAGCTGCTTGTCTCTGACAAATTAAAAAGGGAAGCATCTGCAAGGCACAATGAGAAGAAAATACGCCAGAAGAGGTTTTATCAAGAGTCAGAGGCAACAGTCCTGTGGAGACAGTCTTCTGGTGCTCTGCAAAGTGTTATGATGCTAGATGTTAGCATTCAGAGAGCCAAAATAGTCATTTGTATGCGTTGTGCAAGGAATGGTAAGTTATTTAAGCATTCTTTCCTGTAAGAGTCTGTATACTCTAATTCTTTGTCAATACGTGTTTTAGAAGGGTTTCTTCCAAACAAGGAGGGATTTCACCCTTCAGTGCTTCTGGTAGGGGAGAGGATATATAGACCATCTCCCTGTGCTTTCTCCAGGCTGACACCAGTCCCTCTCACTCCTTGTTTTTGGCTGGGCTTTTTAACAACAGGATGAAGACAAGCACAGAAAAGCTCCTACCGACTAGCATACCCTGCCTCTTGTGGGGCTGCTGCCTGAGATGTCCCTCTGGTTCTGCAGTGGCAGCGGGCTGGGAGCCTGTGGCTGCCCCTTCTCGCGCTGCCAGCCTGCACCTCCGGAGGTGGATTCGTTTGCACTGCGGCTGTGGGTTAGCATCGTTAGGCCACAGAGGGAGGAATACAGTTTATATTTATGTGTGGAGTGTGTGCTTGCCATTCCAAGAATTGCCTGAGAGAAAGTGGAAATAATATTTACAGTTGGGCAAGAGAACAGCCTCTTATTTTGACTTGACATTGATGATTTCCCATGGACTTCTCAAAGTGTCATCTTTTCCTGCTGTGTTGAAGTTAACTGTGGCCCATCCAGTCCCAGTGCTGTGTCCTACCCGTGGCACTACCCCAGGTCCGTGAACACGAGCATGGTGTGAGCTCTCTGTGCCTCTTTTGCAGCCCAGCAGTGAGAATCCCTGCCTGAGGCTCTGCTTGGAGCTGCCCAAGAAAGGGTGTCTGGCTCTCTTCCAACCCATGTCTGGGGCAGTCATTTAACCTGGCTTCTGTAAATTAGAGCATGCAGATATTTCAGAAGATGCAGACTCAGGCAAGTCTTCCCTTTGACTACACCGATGGTCAAGATTGTATTACAGAAGGAGCTACAGCTCTGTAGCAAAGACCTACAGGGAGACAGTGTTGGCCTTGCAACATGGGCTTTCAAAGTGTTCGAAGGTCTGTACACCAGAGAGGGCTGTCCTGAAAGGCACCGGGCACCCCAGATTTTCTGCTAATGAAGCAAAGGCTGCATCTACAGCATCAGGTTTCTTGGTTCTGTGTAAGAGAAGAAAGCCATATGCTCTCACTTATGTACTTGTGGCAAACAGAGAAGGGATGTTCTCTAGAACTACTACCACTTAGATGATTCCTGTGCTGTCCATGACTCATTCAAAGGACCAGTGAAATAAGGACGCAAGCCCATATTCAGGGAAACTATGCCAGGTGGCTTATGCTGGCTCTGACTCTTGTCTGTAGAACTCCAGTCCTCTACTTTAATTATGTTTCCCTGGACAAATCCATTGAGATGTAAATGAAGCTGAGATAAATACAGTTTTTACAGTCCTTGGTGCTTCCTTAGCAGAAAAAAAAAGTTAACCCATGTAGTTTATTCAATGTCTTGCAGCTCTTGTTTGGTCATGTTTATCCATAGGTGACCATCTATTTTCAATACAATTATACTGGAGGGAAGTGGCAGGGTTTGCTGCCGCAAATTCTTTCAGCTGCCCAAAACCCAGTCTAGGGCTTAGTGCTTAACATGCTGCTGCAGTACAGACACATCCTGTAAGCATCAAAAAAGAGATGTGGATCGGGGTTTTTTTTCCTTCAAAAAAACGACATTTTGAAGTAGGTTAAATCTACCACTTTTCCACATTTTTTCAGAGAGAGATTTCTTCTAGCTAGTGTACGTGCTTTCCATGAGAAATTATTTATAAGCACCTCAGTCCCTTGTCTACTCTTCTTGATCTAACAATAGTAGATCTGGAGGAATGACCAGGGTTAGGTTTATAGTCTCACTTCAGATGTAGTGCCAAGTTATTCAGTGCTTCGTTTTGTTAGTGCCTGAACCAAAGGGCAATTTATCTCAGCAATGTCCTTCAGATTATACCTATATACCATTTTGCCAATAAGGCATGCACCTGCTGCTCCAATCCCAGAAGAAATCAATGTTTCATTTCAGAGATGCCAATTCTTTGCTCTCCCTCTTTTTGCCATTCTTGTGAAGACAGTCTTTTTTAGGGGGTGTGGGAAGAAAAACATAAGGATTGTGGAAAAACCTTGTCTACTTCAGCTAATGCATCCTGTTTGTTTATGAATAATCGACCAGATTACTGTAGAGCATGGTCATCAGGGTTTAAGTGATCAATATATATGAAATTGGAGAGGGTATATCCTCTGCTGGAGTTCCCTCTGACTAGCCTAGACTTCTGCAGTCCTAGTGGGCGGTGTAAGGTGTGACTGGGTCATCACTGTCTTTTCTGGGCAAACGCAGAAGTATAGCTCAGCTCCTTGCTCACAGCCAGTTATCTGTCCTGGCACTTGTATAATTATAATACATGCTTTATTGCTTGTCAATATTTTAACCTTTCTGACACATTATCCCCTAGGGCAACTGAGCAACCTTAATAATATAGCTGATAATTACCTTCCCATGAATAAACTTATCACTAGGGTCCTGTATAAATCACATGGAAAAGATGACAGATTCCACTGGCTGGTCATGACAAAAATGGGAAGAGGCACAGATTGTGACAGCTTAATGGGGAAGGTAATAAAACCAACAATGAAGTCATTTATAATATAAGCAATGATTCTCAGGCCCTTCTATTTGTTTTCATGCTAATAGAAGATAAATGTCAGATTAGGAACAAGACCTGAAATTTCTATTAAAAATATTTGGAAAATGTCATTAAATATCAGCAATTCACAGCTCAAGAAGTGGCAGCATGGGTCTTAATTACCTGTGTGAGGTCTTTGGAAGCAAAGTGGGGATAATAGTATTTGCTTTGCTGTTTCCTGGGGGTCTGTGAGGAGTGATGTTTCTACAGTGCTGAGAGCATCAGCAGCCTGTGCTGTCCCTGCAGGCAGCAGCTGCCCCTCACTTCTGGAAGGAGCAAGATGTTGTGTAGTGCCTCAGCAAGAGAAAGGCTCCTGGCCACTGGAAGAGAGCAGAACTGAGAACCTGTCAGGGATCCCGAGTTGGGTACATCACGACTATTTTGGCAGGCCTCAGGTTTCACAAGAATCCAAGCTGCAACTATAAGCAAAAAAAAAAACCCCAAAACATCAATGCAGGTGTGAAAAAAACCCTGCAGCAGTAATGGAGTAGTGAGAGAGGGGAAAGTGCATTTTGATGTATATGAAACTGTAAGACACTCTCACTAGAAATACATGAAGGACTGATGTTTGTACTTTCAAGTTGTATATATAGTATTGCTAGTTAGTCGTCTGGAATGCACACTGTGAAAATGCACCAGCAACGGGTTTGGGAGTACGGGTGAGCAGTGGTGGGGATGTGGAGTGAGCAGAAGTGTCCTGGGGCGTGGCTGACTCCCTGTGTGGCAGTAGGGTAACAGCTGGAAGAGCTGTGGAGCAGGATGCTGTTGCCCCAGCTCTTCTGGGGGAAATCCTGGGTGGCTTAGGGACAGTGTGGTGCTGGGGCAGGGGGTGCCATGAGCACTGCCCTGTGCCGTGCAGTGCTGGGTAGCTGGAACAGATTGGGGCTCGCTTGGGGGTCCCCCACAGAAAAGCGTGGGTGGTGTCTGGGCACGAGCCCCTGTCCACCAGCTGCCAACCAAGCTGGCAAGCAGTAATGGCTCTTCCCAATGAACAGCCTGGGCTGGGCTGTCCTGGCTCTGGATGGACTATTCAGCATTCATCTCGGTGCAGGGATTAATCTGAGGATCTCTGGGACACAGGCTGGGGAAAGGGTGGGGAAGGGAGAGGGATGGAAATCGTATTTGTGTCTGTTTAACATTCGTGGTGCATTGTTTCACTTGCACTTCTAAACAAGCACTTTGAGGTCTGAGCCCTGGTGCCTCTAATCTAGTGAGCGCCTTATTGATCAAGTCTTGCCATTTGATCCCCCGAGCTTCCTAGTGTTTCACAAAAAGGGTAAATTGCTCCTTGTACTTTAAAACAATCAGTATGTTTTTGGAGCATGTAGACCCATATGATAAATATAGAGGCACAGCTGGGCTGAGAATAGCAAAAAGCAGAGGGAAAATTAACAGCTGGAACACCACAAACCAGTTCCCTAGCCCAAGCCCTGGAGGAACACGATACATTCATCATGTTGCTCTCTGGGCTGATGCTGCAGCTCTGGGGTGTGAGGTATTGAATTACAGTCTCTAGAAAATATTGTTTGGGGAATGTTGAGGAGAGCTGGTAAACAATGTGCTGGAAGGTGACAGATACGTTTGCAGCTTCATATAGTGCTTTCACAATAATAAGAGCCATCCGGGGTTTTCCCATCACTGCCCTGCCTGGCAGAGCTGGCGGGCAGTAGGCTGTCTGCCAGGCCTTGGTGGGGGAAGTCAAACCCAGCAGCCAGTGGGTTTGCTTACTTCTGATGACTGCTTTCTTTGAATGATTATTTTATTACTGAGAGTACAACTCTAACAATGGCTGATGAATCTCAAGCTTAATGAAGCACCATCTGTGATTCAGCTGTTGTAGAAAACAACAAATAGAGAGCTCTTAGCACTGACTTTGGACATAGTCTAGCCTGGGTAACCCTTCTGGGCTCTCCTGTCCTTTGATGTAGTGTCACGGAGGGTGCCATAGGGTGTCCTAGCCCACAGCCACTGTCCGCGTGATCTGGGCATAGCTGGCAATCTCCTGTGAGCTTCCACTAGGAGCTGCACCGTAGCCACAAGAAGGTGAGGGTGGTGGAGGGAGCCAGGATCCGCTTTGATCTTTTGCCTTTCTCTCTATCCCCCTTCTTCACAGGGAATCATTCAGAAGACTTTGATCTAGGATGACACTTCACTCCTACAAACCTGCCAGTAAGTCATGGCAGTCTCCCCCTGAGTCAAGCTCCCGGCGTGCTCCGGTGCTGCCTGTCTCTTCAGCATCCTGCATAACCTCGTCAGTGCCTGCCTGTGAGTCATGCCATAAAGCACACACCAAGGTAAAGAGGGGTAAATACTAGGTTCTTTCTCCAATGCTACATTCCTCTGGCAGCAAAAAACGTGCTCACTCACTTCATTAATTAAATGGGTAACTCCCACAGCCACTATAATGAGTGGTGTCTGTGCACAGAGGGTGAATGAGAGATTAATGGTCGTATTTTCTCTGTGTTGATGACAGGGAGAGTTTTAAGGTGATCTACTACCTGTTAAAAAAACCCACAATAATCTCAAAGAGAGAAAAAGACACACAAGAGCTGATTACGTGGGAGAATCTATCAACAGCATATATAGAAACATAGTGTGTTTCTCTAGAGGGATTTTCCTGCACATGTAGTGAATGCTCCCAGCAGTACTGGAACATACGATGCCCACCTGGATGTCTGGTGAGGATGCATCAGATGCTTTCTGCAGAAGATGTGGGATTTAAGATTATTCCATCTTTGCTCAGTAGCCACCTTCAAGGGGGGTGGGTTGTAACTGATATGGCATTACAAATACTGCTCCAGAAGTCCTGACTGCATGGGAGGCTCTGAACCAGAGAGCTCCAAGCCACCTGCTCCTTGCAGGAGTCCTGAGGATCATAGTGTGTCTCTTTGCAGTGCCACAATTATGAAAATCCATGAGGTCCATGTTAAGGACTTTGAGGCCAGAAGAAGACACAGCAATTGCCTAGCCTGATGTCTTGCATAGGCCTGGTGATAGGTTTTCCTGCAAAAACTGTAAAGCTCTATAACCAAAGGGAGAAAATTACCCAGTGTTGGAGCCATCCCTGCCTTCCTGGGGAAACTCTCCCCATAATGATCTACCTCTGCTTTTGAACCATTCCTTTTCAGACTCTTGCCCTTGTGCACTCCAAGCTGCCCAGGTACTGCATGGGAAAAGGTCATATTCTCAGGTAGGCGGTTATTGTTAACCTGCAGGGTGGACAGTGAACAGGGTACTTGTTACAGAGTGTGTCTCATGTCAGTAGCCCCAAGAAGGAATTGTGGTTCTCAAGGGAATGCAGTGCAGGGTTTTACTGGTCCTCGAGTGTCTGCCTTGCAGTGCATTCTCAGAGTAAATTTCTACCCTGTCCCTGCACCTTGAGGAGCAGAAAATACTGTTATGTCTAGCAGTGGAGAAAGAGGTGAAGGAAGAGCCAAATGCATTTAGCGACTGTATTCATGGTGCACCTTGAATGTGAAAGGGATGAGATGTAACAGATGAGGTGGGAAGTGAGATGTTAGACAGGAGGAATCATTGTGGAAAAGCAGGCAAGAGCTATTTAGTTTTCTTTGAACACCTGCCACTATATAGCTGTATTTCATCATCTTCCTAGAGAAGCACCAAGAGACCTCAGGGGTGGGAGGTTTTCTGAAAACACAGACGAAATTTCTGCTAAACATCAATCTCTGCTTCCTTGGTGCTTTGGTGATGCCATGTGAGTGGTTGTTTACCAGGGCAGACTGCATGAACAGAGGACTGAATCCTACTTCTGCTGGGATCAGGTCCCAGATTTGCAGTCCTCCTCGTGCCTGCATATGATGTCCACGTGTGCATTTCCACATTTGTATCTCTTGCTTTGCCTTGGCTGTTGCCCTGGTCTGTGGTGATCCTTTTTCCTCAGTGGAGAACTCTACCTACCTTCTGAGGATGTGCTGGCTTGAGATACTTCCCATAGGAATTTTGCAAGTACTTCACAATTTCTTTTATTGTCATGTGGAAGAAGGAGGTGATAAATGGCAGCAGTGATGAGAGAGCCTGGGGAGACAGGGTTGTCTGTTCCATGCTTATAGCAGAAAGGCTACAAATCCTCCCTGTGGTATGTGCAGTGAATGGCCTGAGGTTACAGGTGGCATGTTGTGTGGTGGACCAGGAGGGACTGAGATAACTCTGAGCATCAGCTGCTTTACACTCCAAGGCACTGGAGAATTGCTCCTAGCAGAAGTGCTGCAGCGCGAAGTGCAGATGCAGCCAGCAGAGCTGCACAGGGCTTCCTGGGAGAGTGGTGTCCACTGACATTGGACTCCTGATGTTGACTTGGGGCTTGCTTAGGAACTGGCTCTGCCAAGGGGCTCCTGTCTCTCTGTCTGGTGCTGCTGCTGTGAAGCTGTGCAGAAGTGGTGGTGATACTACAACTCTCACTCATGTTTTGGCACAGTGTGTTTTAAAAATTACCTGTTTCTGCGGGGAATGATGGATTGGCCCTTGGGGAATTCAGAAAGGTTTTATTCTGCTGTCAAGGATAGGGAAGTTAAAATAACCTTCAATGAAATAAGTAAGTAAACAAAGTTGATGAATCTCTATTCCTTTTTCACTCCTTGCCGCCTCAGCAATCCCTCCTCTTTGTCTGCATTTCTCTCTTTCTCTTTTTCTTTCCACCTCATTTCCCCTGAAAGGTTTTCAACTTGTGAGTCGGGTTTCCCAGTGTGGGTTCACCTGCAGAGTCTCCCAAAGCAGGTGTCAGGAAGGACAGTGTGAAAGTTGTGGTGCTCTCTCAGCTTCTTGCTTGAAGGAGCAGAGAGCAACATGGGGAAGACAAGCTTTTCTCAAGGAAAAATCTGAGTGCATTGGGAGCTCGGTTGCTTGTCCCTGGCAGCTCAACTTGAGAACAAGGTAGAGGATGGTTTCTGAAGGGCAGTATGTTTCCACGTATTCCCGGCTGATGGATGTGCTCTGCAGCCATGACTAGGCCATGGGAATCACCCAGGGCTGCTGAGGTCTTCTCCTGGGCTGCCTCCCACTGGATGCTGTGCTGGCCAGCCCCTGTCAGTTAATTGGGTTCATGGGCTTAGATCCGTGATGATACTCAGCTCATCTCAGCTCCTACCACTTGGGCACCAGCCAGAAAACACTGGTGTCTGTGGTCATTTTTAGATGCTTAAAAGAGAGGTGGGCTCTTCTCTTAACCCTAATAAAGGTGCTGATCCCTTGAGTCAACTGGCCTGTGAAGCAGGGAATGCCAAAATAAAAGAGAATGTGTGAGAAAAGGAACTCTGCTGTGTTTCGTTCAAGAGAAAAGTAGCTTTCCTTATCCCAGATTTTTTCAAGCAACAAAAGCCACACAACTGAACAGCAAAGATAGATCTGCTCTGGTTATTTCCATGTGGAAGTCTAGAAAACACATTTCTTTAGTTCTGTTCTTACTGGGGGTTTCTTGTTAGGGGGAAAACCTCTAAATGCTGCCTGCACTGGAGCTTCAGTGGCCCTGGGCTCCTCTTTCGGCACATGGTATGGTCTTCTGTTGTGCCCTTTCCTTTGTCACCCCCAGCAATTGCTCAGGTTGTTTGGCCCCTGGGACCCACTCTGCCCTGACCAAGCTCAGCTCAGCTGCAGCTCCGTGGGGCATGCATGGAAACCAGCTTTGCAGAGGACTGGGCTGGTTGGAGCCTTCCCATCTGGTGGGGAGCTGAGTGAACCCTCTGTACGCTGGCTCTTGAAGAGCAGCGAGGTTGCCTTCGTCTGCTGAGGTAGGCTGAGATCATCTAACAGACTTTGTTGGAAGCAGAGCAGCTGAGTGGTGCTCTCTATGCAAAGCTGTGGATGTGGAGGCTGTCAGAAGGTGAATCTTTGGTGAGCCAGGAGCAAGCAGCATGCCCAGAGCTGAGAACATGAATGTGTCCCACCTCCTGATAGGCCAGTGCTTTCCCAGCCTGGACTGCTACTGAGTTCACAGCTCCCAGGGTCCCAGGGCATCAGGGATAGTCCACCTGCCCTGACTGGACTGCTGCCGGAGAAGAGCAGTCTGTATTGAAGAGCCAGCCACCCCTGGCAAAGGCAGTGCTCGAGCAGGGGATTGTCTGAGCAGTTTTGGAGGGGCTGCGGTGAGGTATCTGCTTCCCCTCCAGCCTGGAGTTGGCTAAGCCAGCAGCTTTTAATGGGCTCTGTTCCTGCTCCAGAGCGGTACTGTGATTACAGGCCGAACATAAAGTCACAGAATCACTGTCAAAACCTAAAGTAAAGAATTTGGCTCATAAAAATGTGTCACTGGAACAAACAGAAGAAGAGTTATGACTTGCCATTCTCTCTTCCTGGAGCCAAGGGGAGAGTGTGCCACTATTGCACATGCCTGAGGAGCCGATAGTGGCCAAAGTGGAGCATTTCACTGCCCCTGGAGAGGCCCTTTCAGAGTTATTAGTCATAAGTTTCTATTTAATGTAGTGATTAGGGCCAAGACTTGTAGGCAGCCACTGACTGTGCATGTGAATTGACTTAAGCATTATTATGTACGACCATCGTCAGCTCTGCTACCCAGGAAGATTGATACACAGAATGAATCTTCTCAAGCTGTTTCTGAAAAGATTCACGACACTGCAGTGAAAGTGGCTTCCAATGGGAACCTCTGTGTACTGATGTCAGCATATATTTTATTCCCCTTGACTACGAGGGCTGGTTAGGTTATGAGCCTCCCACTGAAATGGACTGCATACAATTGCCATATAATTGGTTCTTTTCCTGGTAGGCTGATGAAGTTATGATTCACCCCTGGCTCCCCCAAGAGCAGCAGTCACAGCACCATGGGTTGCTTATCTCTCATCCGGCTGTGCTCGCTCGCTTTCCTTTCCACCTGGCATGGCAGAAGGGAAGCCCCAAGAACAGAGGGCATGAAGCAGCTGCTGAGCGTGGGTTTAACCCTGGGCTTCCTGTGTGAGCCAGCAGTGGGACTCCCAGGCTGCACAGGTCGATAGGATGCTGGTCCAGGCAAGCAGGCTGGGGTTGATGTAGCAGATTCAGCTGCAGAGCGACACTGAAAACAGGCTGCTGTGAGCATTGATCCTTGGCTTGTGCTGCAGCCCAGCTGTCCCGCCTTTGTCCCCAGAATAACACAGTAGTTTTCTACTGTGGCATGTCACAGCTGCTGCCTGTGCTGGTGCTGCTCAGGGCAGAGGACATGTGGACACCTTCAAATCCTGTGCTGATTGTGTCCATCAGCAGTGAAGGCTCAGGAGGCCTTAGGAAAGAGTGTGTCTCTTTTCCCCATGTTCTCTTTCCTGTCTGATTTGATCTAACCAAGATCCTGAAAATCTTCATGACTCCCAATCAAGGAGAAGCACAGGATGCCTGTCTTCTTCCTTCAGCCTTGCCCTCCTCTGGATGCTGATTTTCCACCCAACACACTTCCTCTCTCCTCTGTGCTGGCGTTTTACAGTGGGGCTGCTGCTTGGAGCCATCCTGCTGCTTCCTCCTCCGCACTCCTTGCAGTCTTGTACAGTGTCTTCACCATGTGTGAATGGAGTCTGGCGCTGAAATGGGGTAGGGTGGCAGGGATTCTGCTGCTGGGAACACCATGAATGAACCCCTCCTCAACCAGTAATTGGACCGGTACCTAACATCTTGCATGTCAAGAAGTAGAGCACTCTGAATGCTGCCACCCTGCACTGCTCTTTGATAATGTCGGCACCTTTTTTTGTCATCTGTACTTGCTGGTTAAAATGTCCTCTTAGGTCTTCCTCTAGGAACAAAGCTTTCTCTAAAATCTGTTTACTTATCTTGCGTCCTGAGTCCTTTCCCCTGCTGTGGGGAGGGAAATGCTGAGATGCTCTGCAGGTCTCTGGCACTAACACCAGCCAGAGCTGCAGCCGACCACACTCTGTTCCCTTTCTCCTTTTTTCAAACTTTTGATGTAAGTAGGACAGCATGGCAAATAAGGGTGCCTCGTCTCAGTCCCCCCAGCCTCAGTAGCTTGCTTCTGCAGAGTTTCCATGCCCTAGTTCCCCAGGGATAATTGTGGATGCAGTTATTGAAAGAGTTGGGGCACCTGGATGCTTGTCAGCCTGAGTAGAGTGCTCGTCTGAGAGCAACACTGCTGTCACTCACGGGACAGAGTCAAGATGCAAATTAATACTTATTATTCTTCAGAATAAGTGTGTGGCTTGCAAGTACAAGCATGGGTAAATGTTTCATGAACATTTCAAGGGTTTGGTTAGATTTTTTTTTTCCTCCCAGACACATAAAATCCTCTAATAAATGCAAATTTAAAAACCAGTTATTAATTGATGTTAAAATGCCACTGCAAACTCCATCAGAATTCCAATTACCAGTGACCATGGGCAGTGTTTGCTGTATCAGTCAGAATAAATATCTTTTCAGGTAAACAGAAACAGCTTGCTGAATGGCTGATTATTGTCCATTTGAGTAGCCTTATTTAAATCAGCTCTGCAGAAATCTTTCTTCTGCTACAGCAACTCAAGAGAACCCATCTTTAATAGCTTGGAATGAAAATTTAAATGTTATGTATATTAAGCAGTCTGCTAGATCTGTTTGTTAATGTAACTCTAAATAATTGCCAGATACCCGGAGAAGGTACTTACCTTGCTTACTGACAAGAGCTTTACTGTTAGGTACAAAGAAGGCAGAGAGTGGAGTCCCAGGAGATCCATGTGACTGAAGCCACCTTAAATTTTAACACTGCTGCTGTAACTTCCCTCATGGTGTCCTGGCAGGATATGTGCATGTTTAGTGCAGTGGTCACCACCTGGGAGCCCCCATTGGGGCTGACAAGTTCCTTTGAGGGTTCCCAGCATCTCCAGGTGCACGGACTGGAAATAGCCATCTGGCCATCATGTCTCCTAATGTGCACAATCCCCCTTGTCCCAGTCTTTGGCAGTTAACCCTAGATCTGCAGCCCTGCCAGCAAGTTTTGCATTGCAGTAGGTCAGCCTGTGTCGGTTTCACCCACAGCTGCTGTCCATAGACTTGTGAGCATCTGGTATAGTCCAGGCCCTGGGCCACGCTTTGTCCTTCTCATGAGGAGCACAGCAGGTACAGACAGCATTGCAGTGTTTTGCTTCAGGGGAACATGGAAGAAACTGATGTTTTTAATGGTTTCCATTTTTCTAACCAATTAATTTGCAAGAGACATTGAGATGAAGCTGAATTAATCACAGAAAAAGAATATTAAAAAGGTGACTCTGACAAGGGAAGGATTTCTATCTTTGGCCCGTGATAGCTTCACTGGTAAGCCAGGCCCTCCATGCTTGACATGTGTCTCTTCCTGCAAAGCCGGGAGTGTGTCATGTGCATCTAAGGTGATTTTATATAATTTATTTGATGTTTATGACACACGGGCCCTTCAGACTAAGGCCAGTGTAGAGAGGGGCTTCTGCTCCGCTGTCTGGAGATGTGTCCATGCCTGCCTCTGACATGGTGTGCTCCAGCAGCCTCTTGCCTCCCTTTTCCTAAACCACAAGTGTTTGAGGGGCTGCCTGAGGTCTTTCCTGAGGTCTCAAGCTCTGCAGGCTTGCCATGGCTGTGTTGCATGTGGAGGTCCTCAGCTTTACAATGGGATGCTTCCAGTGTTCCCAGAGGACTGGTTTTGGAAGAGCCAACTTGCCAGGACAGGATGGCACAGCATGATGATGCAAATGGCTGGCAGCCACGTCTGTAACCTGCAGAGAGGGGCCAGCCCTCCTGGACATGTGTTGGGAGGAAGGGGCATGTGTGCTGCCAGTCTTCAGGCAGAAAGTTGAGAAGAGGAATATTAAAAACAATTCCCATTGAACAAAGATGTAAAACACCATTCAAGTGTTTATAGAGTAGATTAGGTGCTTGGGGATTAGGTTGCTTGTGGTGCTTGGGGATCTGCTCTCCACTCTGTACTTTTTTCAAGGAGAGAGTTGCCTTTCATCGTGGAAAACCCTGCTCAGAAGGATGCAGCAGTGGTGCAGTGCCTCACGTGCTGCAGTGGGTTGGAATGACCTCGTCTCTAGCAGAACAGCCTGAGGCACATGAGAAGGGGATTCAGTGACCCAGGCTGGCGCAGACCATCTGAGAGTGGGATACCATCTGAATTGCAAGACACGTACCCTGCTTCCTTGGCTGGCTATCCATCTCCTGGAGTGTCACTCGGAGAGGCGATGTGTGGTGAGGGTCACCCCAACAAAGCCAGTGCATCCGGCAATGGATAAATACGTACAGCAGAGACTTCAGCCAGCAGTTTGTGTATGTAGTTCTCCTTGCAGAAGTGGCAGCTGAGAGCAACGTGAAGTGGAATATTATCCACTACTAACAAACAAAGAGCAAGGCACACTGGAATGAACAATCTGAATTATTCATGTGTCTTACAGGTTCTGAATTGAGTGCAGCATTGTTGCAGGCAAGCCAAGGAAACTCTCTTCAATGTGTACCAGTAGTCAAAATACAAAACATTATGTAAGAATTCACAGGAGATGTGATAATAAACAATATTTGGTGTATCACACCTTCATGTAAATGGCTCCTCCAATCTTGCTTTGCATACTGTCCAAGTACTTGATCATTTCCCTCTCCAAAAGGCACAGCAGGTGGATCAAAAAGGGAGAGATGGACATCAAAACTGATGCAAGAGAAATGCATTTTGGCTGACATGGGCAGGGACAAGTATAAAAGGGAATAGGAGAGAAGAGACAAGCGTCTCTGTTCAGAGGATATAATGTCCTAGCGTCACAATGCCACATGATACAGATAGTGTATTTAGCAGCTTTTTTTCCTAGATACACTGGCTAAAGAGAAATTGGCCTCTGAAAGGCACTAATTATTTCTAAGCAATGAAATCTGCCCTGGGAACATAAAGCTTTTGCACACTGCTGTCCAAACATTGTCTCATCCATTGTGATGTGTAGCCAGTTTATCTGATGCTCTTCATTCTTCTCCTCTGCTATCAAACTGAAAACCTCTCATAGCCAGGGGAAATTGCACCAACACCTTCTCTACATGGAGTCAATGATTCCTCCAAGAAAACTGGAGCAAATCATAATATCCTATTCAAGACCAGACTTGTAGAAAGTTGTTGCCATTTACTTTGTCACAGCAAGATGCCTCATTTTCAGTGTTATCAATCAATTTTATGACATCACCAAGAAAACACTGCACTCGTTTACTCATTTTTCACCATCTTGCGTGATGAATACGGGAAATCCCTTTCAGGAAGGCTGGCAGAGTCCTAATCTCAGTCTGCTTCCCTGTGAGTATACCAAGCACATCTTGATTAAAGAGGGGAACCTCACTGTTTTCCTTTCCACCTGGGGATGCTGTTTGATAGTGGATATTTTCACTGCAATGCTCTATTGTTTTGCATGTTCAGAGGGTGAATGTGGGCTTTCAACAGCTTATGAAAGATGTAAAGTTACCTCTATTTCAGTACAAGAAGTGTCTTGCTAGAAGCAAATGTGTACATGGAGCCTCTTCAGGACAATTCTGCAGAAGAGTTGGAGGTCATTTCTACTGCATGTCTTTTTTTTTTAGAGCGAAACAATGTTTTTTCCTGGCCAAATTACATTTTTTACTAATTGTGCATATGTACCTGTGGGACAGTGTCATAAAGAAGCACAGTTATGAAAAAACTAGTTTGTGCATTATAACATGGATGCTCCCAGCTTACAGAGGTGTCCAATCAATATGGGTGGGAGTTAAGCAGGATTTTGGTATTGCTGTGTGTTCTTGCACCCAAGAGTTGTGCTATGCTGCCTGAGAGATGAGCGTTGAGCAGGTGGAGGAAAAGGAAGGATTAATTTCCAGGAGTGTGTACCCTGTAAGGTCCAAACTGATGTCCAGAGACAGGACTTGGGGTGCTTCAGTCTGCAGATCCTTGTGAAGACAGTTTTGAGACTGAGAACAGGACGTGTCCATTTACAAATGGATGCTGGTGAGCATGTAATGAGGGGCTGCTCAGTACCCAGTTATGCAGAGAGTGAAGGCTCAGGGAGGTCAGTGCAGGGAGGAGAGAGCTCCTGTCTCATATAAAGGTCTCCAGAAATGAGTGGGAGAAGGGAGCAGGGAGAAATATTCCTCAGTAGATGTTTGGAAAGCTTTCAGTGCTCTGTCGTTGGCATTTAATTAATAGACAGTCATAATCATTCAACAGAGAGGTGTTTTCTTCTGTAAACTTGTCAAAATGGAACCTTTTAAATAAATAAACGAATAATAATGTTCCTTAATATTAAGGGTCATCAAGAAAGTGCAACTGAATGCGGTGAACAGCATATTCCCCCAGGAGACTTGGAACAAGGGATAGTAAAAGAGCTGGAAGGACAGAAAAACAGTGCTAACTGGTGCAAGAGAGATCCATGGTTCACTGTGGCGTTGCCACGATGTTGTAGGATGGTGTAGGCAGGATCCTCCACATCTCTTTTTCCTCTGTGCTTACCTCTTTCCAATTTGGTGACCCGTTGACAT
Source organism: Pedionomus torquatus (assembly GCA_013398155.1). NCBI lineage: Eukaryota > Metazoa > Chordata > Aves > Charadriiformes > Pedionomidae > Pedionomus > Pedionomus torquatus. The sequence continues at coordinate 164,147 of VZRU01020598.1, forward strand.
CCCATGCTGGGAGGGAAGAAGTCAGCTTGAAGTAGTTTGAAGTCAACCCTACCAGGGCTCAGCTTTGCAGAGAAGCAGGTGTTTCTGGGCAGGACAGCGTGTGCTAAGAGTCTGTGCAAGCATGGGACAGGGGTCTGCCCTGTAGTTCTGAGGGGGTGCCCAAGAAGGAGAACAGGGAGGTAGACAGGAGACTGGGGGTGCTCCGTGCAGTCTTGCCATTGCATATGTAGAGCTCTGCATTTCTTGGGGAAGAGAGAGAGAATATCAGTGATTTCTCTAGCTGTAACAGGTTAAGTTATTTAATGAAATAACATGTAGCTGAGGATTTTCTTAGGGAGAAAAGGCAAGTAGGAGGATGGGTTTCTGAAAGGCTTGTTCGTCTTTTTCATCTGATCTTAATCCCATTAATACTTGGTACATATTTCCTGCACTGCATTTGACAGAAAGTATCACAACTTGCTTTGCTGGAGAGTTTATCATTTATCCATCTAGAAATACGAGTAAGCCCTACATTGTTCCCACAGTGTCCCTTCCCTGTGGTCATACAGAGAATTGCTTGACCTCTGCATCCTGCAACTCAATGATAATGATTACAATGCAGTCACCTGTATTTTGCCAGCTGGAGATATCTGTTGTCATGAACTCAGGGTTATGCAAGTGTTCCCAAGGGGGGATCAATGGAAAACAGAGATTTATTTGTGTGGCGATAATTGAGAAGCTCATTTTATTCCAGTAAGGATCTTTCAACCACAATCAATTTCATATGCCATCATAAATAATGGAGGTCAGCAGAGCACTGTGAGTGCTTCAGCAAGCTCTGTTGACAATGTTAAAATGCAATAAACAGCAGAGAGATGCAGCTCTGCATGAGTGGGTGTACATTAATACTTGTTTAGAGAGTGTTTGATTGGCAGGCCTAGTTCTTTTAAGATCTTTCTGATGGAAAATACTTCATATTTCTGTAGTTAAGCTACTAGGTTGGCTTGTCTAATTTCCTGGGCTCCCTGTGGCACCAGGACAGTCCGGCTCCGTGGTCAGTGCAGGGGGAGAAACAGTGGCTGCTGCCCCCATGGTGCGGGGCTGGGGATCATCCCTCCCTTCTCCAGGGGGCTAATGCTCCATACCTGCACATGTCTTTTTTTCAACCTCGGTGATTTACATCAATCAGTGTGCGTTCTGTAAGTGGTCAACCCTTAGGCAACAGTAAAGGCCACAGAAATTAGAGAAGTACAGCGAATCACAATTCCCAAATTTCACCCCAGCCCCTCAGCATGGTCTTTCCTGGCCAGGAGTCACTCATGGTCACTTTTAGAAAACGTGAATTTCATTTCCAGTTTTCCTACCTTTCTCTTCCAGGTGTGAAAACTAATTAGACATTGTTTGAGTATCTCATGTGTTTTCCCTGTTTATGGGCTGCGACCAAGTCACCTCTTAAATTTCCCTTTGATGTGCTGAATCTGTGGAGCAGCATTAGTCTTTTCACTGCCCAGCAGGTTTTGTGGGTGTGATATTGTTCCTGCTGTTTGCTGAACCCCTTTCAATTTTAAATAACTGGAGAATAACTGCCTCTGCACCCCAAATGCCTTCTGTATCCTTGGCCCAGCTGGCAGTTTTGGTGCCTCCTGGAGGTGTCTCCCAGAGACGTGGCAGGCGCTGGAAATGCCGAGAGTGCAGAAGAGCCACTCAGGGGTAGCCCTGCTAAGACCTCCTCCTTGTGCTGCCGGTATGCTGTGCTCCAGAATATAAAACATGGAAATAATTAAGTAGATTAATTAGCTAATGTTTGCACAGGACCTGGAAAATATAAAGCACTATATAATTGCTGAGTACAGTAGATTAATTAGTTAGTATTTACACGGTGCTGTGTAAATATAAAGGCAGCGTAGCAGTGCTAAGTGTTATTATTAATTAAGTTTTCACTATTTGTAAGATTCATTATGGGCAACAACAATGCCAAGCGTTTAGTTTTCTGTTTTTGCTGAATGCATCCTGGCTCGCAAGCTCCACAGGGGCGAATGATGTGTGGATCCCACCACAGGCTTTGGGGAACAGCGATGGGGTGTGATGTGACTGTGCCCATCTTCCAAGGATGGTACCACAGACAGGACAGGATGTGGACAGTGTGAGGAACACAGTGGAGACCATGGAGCAGGTCAGCAGCAGGGCTGATGGTAGAGCTGTGGTTTGAAGCTGCACATGTCCTGGCCTTGCTGTGTGTTGCCATCGGCTGGTGGGTGGGAGCTGGTCCCTCCACAGTCCATCTCCTGTGCCCGCAGCACACGGTGTCCAGGCTGCAGTGGTCAGTGAGGAGCACTGCTTCGGGAGGCCTTGGAGCTCCTGTCAGCAGTTCAGACTTGGCTGTACTATGGAGTCGAACCTGGACTCCAGGGCTCCAGCTACTGCCTTTGGACAAACCTCCTGTTGTCTGTGGAGAGGCAGCACACCAGGCGACACAGCTCTTGTCTGTGGCATGATTCTGAGACTTTCCAGGTCACAAGCCAAAGGTAACAAGGACAGTGGTGGTGCTGTGTGATATACAGGGATTTATCTTGCTGTTCAGCATGAACAGCCTACTTAGAGCTTGGAGCAAACTGCGAGAAGCTGGTGGTGTAAGATGCCTGAACAGTCCTAGCTGATAATTCCAGAGGAACAAAAGTCTTTGCATTGTGTTGGTGGCTATTACTGCTGCTTTCTTTCCTCCAAAGTCATCTGGATGCTGTGAAAGTTGGTTCTCAGCATAGCTATGTGCTGGGATGGTTTAGAGACTCAGAGAAGGTATGGTGGGGCTCAAGACAGCATGGAGCAGGAACCCAGCTTGCTGCACAGGAGTCCTGTTGCAGCCCTCATGTTTATTGCCTGGCAGACCACACGAGCTACTACTTTCAGGCTCTGGGAAACCCTGTTTTTGGCTTGCGTCCTAGGGTGGTTTGTGAATGCAGTTGGGCTATTTGGGCATGGAAGACTTATGGTTATTGCCTGATGCAGTCAACTGTATATAAATGTAAACACACGTTGCGCTGTCAGAGGGCCCAACATGAAAACAGTAATTGCTGTCTCATTTGTCTCTTTTAGCTGTGGCAGCTGTTAGGAAGGGCACATGTGGATTCTGCACTTGGGTATCCTCTATACACAGTAGTTTCTGTGCAAATCTGACTACATGAAACCCTTTAATATATGTACTTCCTATGGAACAATGTAAATAGCTTAAAAAGGCTGGGCAACTCCTAGGAACCATGATGACCTCTTTATTTACATACTACAATAAGAAATCCATAGCCCCCCCTGTGAATAATAAACACTGAAAAGAGCTGAAAGGTGCCTTTCGTCTTTCTAATTTTATTTGCCCTGTCTGGTCTATGAAGCTCAAAACCAATTCAGTGGTTCCTTAGAATAGCTTGTTTTTGTGAGCCAGGGAGGCAAATTACTAGCCATCTAGTCATTAAAAAGCTGGTATTTTACTATTTCTGTCTTCTACATATGCCTGGTATTTCCCGCAGGATCCAATGGGCTTTTTTAAAGCCTGGCAGGCTGGTGAGCTTGCCACACAACCACTTACAACAAGGACATTGCAACCTCAGTGTACTCCTACTCTGCAAGAGCAGAGAGACGAGAGAGATGTGAAACCAACTCTGTATTTATTAGCAGATAGAAATTTCTCTGGTCTGTACATTTATTTGCATAAAAAATGAGAGCAGAATTTCCCATGCTTGTTCAACAAGTTAATTCAATTTGGATTCTGTCTTCCAGACACATGCTCCTGCATTGTTCATAATGCTCTGGGTCAGTAAGCAGAAGGCATTCTTCTTCCCAGGCTTATGAACCTGGGGGGAAGGTGATGACATGGTGTTTGTCGCTGCTGGAGACCTCCTCGCAAACACTACAAACCTGATACTTTTCTGCAAAAGCAACTGGGAGAGCGTGGGTTAATCACACCCAACCTTTAATGGGCTGAAGTGGTAGGCAAGGCAGATGTGGGAAGGTGAGGTGTCCGGTATCAAGCCAGCAGCTGTGTAAAGGAGCAAGCTCAGAGGAAGAACACCAGTGCTGTGTCACATCACCACTGACTGCTGTGTGACTGCAGGAGAACAAAACCAAGGAAGAATCTGGCCCTAAACAAACAGGAAATTCGGAGCCTCCCAACCTGCTCCATTCCCAGTTTACTCTGAATGTCTTTTCCCTTTCTTGCATTGGGCCAGTCTGGATGTGTAGGACTATAGCTCTCTGCAGGGTAGGGCATGCAGAGACTCTGGGATGTCTTGGTCCAGCTCTGTATCAAGGACCTTGGTCTTCTGTTCATCTGGAAGCCATGCACTGCCATTGCTCTTCCTGGCTCCCTCCAGGCACTGCATGCCCAGGTGTCAGTCTTTATATGGAGGCATGCTGAAAGCTGTTCTTGCTTATAGTCATTGAAGTTCTGGGTGATAAAGCAGAGCGAATGATGTTACTTTGCTGAGCATGTGAGGAACATTTAACACCCAGGCAATGCTCTGTGCTGCAGGGACACCATCTGACCCCACACTCCTTGGTGCATCCTTCCCAAGGAGGAAAGGAGCTGCCCTTGGAGGTTGTACTAGTGCCAGTACATGCAGCTTTGTGGGAGAAGGCGCAAGGATGTGCCATGTTCCTGGGAGATCCAAGGCCAACAGGGGTTGGCAGCTCTGGGAGCTAAGACAGCCAGGCAGGCTGCTGATAATGACATTGCCATTGACACATACATTACTGATTTCTTCATCTGTCATAGAGCAGCGCCTCTACCATCTGCTGTCACTTAACACTTGGAGATGGGCTTCCCAGTGCCTTTCCTCCACTTCTGTTCATCTCTCTTTTTTCATTTTGGTCTTTGCAGGGAGTAGAAATGTGTGAAGAGCTGAAGGCTTATGGGAAGGGAATAGGAAGGGAACACAGTCCTTGCCTGGATGGCAGCCAGCATCTCACAGCTGGCTTCAAGGGTGCTGTGATCTGCAGCCCATGGCCTGCACCAGGGGCTGTGTGGATGTGCCCATAGGCTCAGAACTGAGAGGGAACAGGGGCAGAGATCTGAGAGGAGCGTACTCTGCATACTGAGAAAATAGGTCTTTCTTCAGCTGTTCTTTTCAATGCTAGGAGGGCTGTGGTTTGTTGCAAGTATGGACAGATGTCTTTGCCACATGCTGGTCAGTGCTTGTTTATTGATTGTGCTTGTAGGACCATGATGCTTTCTGTCCATCAACATCTTTGTGAAAATAGGCTTTGTGAAATAGCCAGGAGGTGAAAGCACAGAATTTCCCTGTTAACTATATCCTTGGTTTATTCCAGCAATTTCTTCCTGAAATTCGATGGCAAAGATGTACAGGAGGTCTGAAGCAGCTCCAGTTCAGCAGCAAGGGAAGAAGAGTGCCAGGTATTAGGAGGCACAGGGCAGGTGGGCAGTCCAGCTGTAACCAGGCAAGAGGGAATGGCTTTAAAGAACATCTTTATTAGGGTACGCTACTTAGCATCAAAGAAATGTCAGGGCTGCTCTCCTCTGAGTCCCTGCCTAAGGTACTAGACTAGCCTGTCATTCAACAGTCGGAGTACAAACCAGAAGAACCACTAGCAGAGTCCTGGAAAGATTTATTTTTCTACATTTAATTGCCCTTTTTACTTTGTAAACATAAAGGTTGAAGCTTAAACTCTGACAGCTCCAGTAGCCTTTTTCTTATCTCCTTAAAAAAAATGACATTCAGCTTGTTAGATTTTTCTTTTACTACAGCCCAAAATCTCACAAAATCTGCACAACTTTTTTTTAAAGATCATTGAAGCATTTCAGTATTCACTTTGGGAAAAACCCTTCATCTAACAAGAAGACAAAAGCTGGAGCCTGAAGAACCAAGACCTTTCCCCATAGCAATGTGGGATAAAAATGCTTGGCCAAAAGAGGCTGAGCAAGCAAGCAGAATCCCACCTTTTGACTGGAAGCAGATTAAAGCCTGCTTATCTGCTCTTGTTACTGTTCCAGAAAGAAATGGAAAGACCAAAGGCAGGAGCAAAAGAAAAAGAAAAGCAATTGTTAAAAACCAAAACTAGATGTGTTGTATCAGCCTGAAAAATTCCTGAGTTTAGTTCCTTCCCTGAAATGGGCTCCCTGCTCCTGGAAGAAGGTCCCTGGGGTGGTGGAGCTGCAGGCTGTGCTGCTCTGTAGATGGTGCATTTTCTCCCCTGTATCTCTTTGACTATGGGAGCACTTGGCTGGCCTCAGAGCTTTGAGTTGCCCCCTGTCTGCAATTAGCCATGGTTAGAGAGGCATGTCCTGGATTTTTTCATAGAAGCATAGAATCATTTTGGTTGGAAGAGACCTTTAGTGTCATCAAGTCCAGCTGTTTACCCAGCACTGCCAAGTTACTACTAAACCATGTCCCTTAGCACTACATCTACACGTCTTTTAAATACCTCCAGGGATGGTGACTCAGCCACATCCCTGGGTGGCCTGTTCCAATGCTTGACAACCCTTTAAATGAAGAAGTTTTTCCTAATATCCATCCTAGACCTCCCGTGGTGCTAGTTGAGGCCATTTCCTCTTGTCCTATTGCCTATTACTTGGGAGAAGAGACTGATCTCCACCTTGCTACAACCTCCTTGCAGGTAGTTGTTGAGTGATAAGGTTGTGCATTGGCATGTCCTTTTCCACGTACCCAGCCTTGACTGCGCTCAGCTGCCTTTCACTTATGAGTTGTTTCGATTAAGCAACAAGTGACAGGGAAATAAATGTTGTCTTGTTTTTCAGACCCCAAGCACACATACAGTCTGCAGGAGCAGCAGCTCTAATGGGTCATGGATCTGGTCCAGATGAAGAGGAGTTTTTCCTGCCTGTCCTCCCTGGTATCTTCCCCATTTGCCATGGGTCATATGGAATGTTCTGTGATCCTGGAATTAGCCCTTCGTCTTAATCAAATGCTTTTTTTTTTCTTGAAGAACAGGCTGTGTCAGACTGTGCATAAAAGTAGGTCTTGATTTCTGCCTTAGTAACTTCATAATCATCTTAAAATAGCCAAGACCAGTGCAGGAGATTCATAAGTTTGCTGTAGGTGTGATCCAGCACCAATTATTTTATGGTGTCTGCATTGCTGCACTTTGCTGTGTGCTGAAGACAACTGAAACAAGGCCATTTCAGAAACGATTCAAGCTTTTTACAAACAGAACAGAAAGGTAAAAAAATCATTGAAACACATTTTGAGCAAATCCTTTGATTCAAACTGCAAGCTTGAAATGACAAATAGGAGAGAGAAGCTTCAGAAGAATTTCTGTCTATCACAGATCCTTCATCTCCCCATTGTCATCAATAAGGAAGCAACAATGATTGGCAAACCCTAATTACCATTTACTCTGCAGAGCTGAGCACAGGCAGGGCTGTGCTTTGTGGTGCTTGAGGAATAGCTGTCACAGCTGTTACAGTGAATATGTCTCTGTTAAGTTTTTCACCTTCTTTATCTTCCAGTTTGCCCAAAATTAAATATTGGTGTTATTCAGGTGGGACTTTCAACAAGGTGTTGAAAGAGGACAGCTCTGCAGCAGGTCAATTCTCCTTTCCACAACATCTCTATCCGTGGATACTGTAGTCAGGAGGCTCCATGGTTTTTGTGATAATCACATATTTCTTCCTCTTCCTTCTATATCCATATTGGTGGGCTGGACATGTTCCAAAAGTCCCCTCCTCTCCTGGCCTATAGTGATGGGTTGCTCCAGCTCACAGGGAAAGCAGGAGGAGTGTTGCTGTTCCTAACAATTCACTGTCTACTCTTCAGTGTGTTTTGTTGAAGGATGAGTCTGGTTTTCTTTGCTTTAATTTTTTCAGCCTGCTGAGTGGTTTGTCCATGCAAAACTTTTGATGTTTCTTCGTACAGATAGTTATGGACTGCTGGTTTGGATGCACGGAGTGTGAATAAGTGTGTGCTGCCCAGTAACTGCCAGTGGGCTGGAATTTAAGACAGGTTAGTGAGGATGAGACTCTATCTCATAGCTGACTGATTGAAAATTTGGCATCTCCTTGGATTCAAATGCATTTTCTGCATTTATCTCCTTCCAGAGCCTTGTTATCCTGGGAATGTCTGTTCACCCACCAGCTGTTAGGGATGCAGATGCTTGAGACATACTGGGGAATGGACCCCAGAACAGTTCTCTGAGCAAAGATTTAACTCTATAATTAATTTGTCACTTCCTTATTGGACTAAATAGTGAATACCGGGCAACAATGCATTACTACTGGTCAATGTGACATGTCTCTTGGGGTCAAGCAGACCAGCGACCCAACTTCACTGTCAGTGTCCTTTTTCATGGAACATCTTACATACTTTCCCATCAAGCTTTTCTACCCAGTGCCTATTTTAGTTCCTGTGCTTCATGCTTCACACACAGTACTCTGTCTCCATCTCTGTTGTAGGCTTTAGTTTCATTCGTGCAGATATATTTGGCTGCTTCCTGGCCTCCACATTTTCCCTACTGTTTAATAGCGGGTATGGATTTAACCAGAGATGTATGGGTGCAACTAGAGGAACCTTGTGTAGGTGCTCCCTAATTTTCACTGGACCACATGATCCCCCTCTTTAATTCCCCTTGTTTTAGCTCCCTGCTCTTGTTGTATTTCTCCCTCATCCCATCAGATACTTCATTTCTCTCTTGCAAGATGCTCAGCTGATAAGCATATTAGCTCTTCGCCAGACAGCATGTGTGCTTGTTAGCTGCCAGTCAGCTGATCATGATTAGACTGTAGTTTTGATAGTTGTTTCCTGTCTTTCAAGCCTGAACAGATGGCATGCTACTCCCAGTGCAAGCTTTGACTTTCATAGTACTGCATGGCTTGGCCAAATGGCAGTTGTGTTGTCTATACATGTGGAACTTCTCAAGGGGATCCTTGCAAAGGGAGAGGAGCAACTGTGTCCTCTAAGCACCCTGCAAAGTTAGTATCAGCTGTAGAGGAGTGCTGGGATTGCTTTGTTTGTTGGATACAGTTCTCCAAACTACAGTTTTGTCCTCCCGCTTACGAATCTGTTGCTGATATGCTGTCAGTATTGTATTTAGGCTCATTATTTTAGAGAATGAATAGTGTTATGCCTCATAAGAGGTACTGCTTTTGGATTTGATGCTATAGGATCAACACTGTTTGCACAATGAATGACCACAAGACCTTTGTAAGAACCAGACAAGGAGGTTTCTTTCTGTCATGAAGAAAAGAATCAATCATTGTTTGCTAACAAATGCTAGACTATATTGGTGTCTGCTCGCATGGGTTTAGCAAGAGACTAGAGTTGGTTAGAGGTTGTGAGCAAAAGGGCAAAGGAACGGGGAACTTACAGAGGCCTGATAATTGGCTTGCTCCCTGAGATAGTTTTCTGTTCTACCGTATCAGGTTTTGGTTTCTATCTGTGTCGGACCCACAAGCATGAGTTGTAGCTACTGTACAGGGTGACCTGTCTGGGCTCCTTCTATCCCAGCTGTATGTGGGGCTGGCATCACAGGAGCCCTCTGTGTCCCCCTAGCTGAGGATGCCAAGGAGGTGGGGAGGGTCTGGTGGTGACAAAGCTCTCAGGAAGGGGCTCCCCCTCAATAGTTCAGTGGACTTGGGAAACATCCTGACTGCCTTGTGAAGATCCTTGGAGTGAATGATGATCAAACACAACCATTGTCTGCCAGAAAATGACATCTTTCCAGCACCTAGTTCTGTAAGAAAACAGCTCCTTCTTATGAAATAATAAGCTTTCATCTCTTCATTTATTGCATTGCATGAGAACAACTGGCAGCCTGCTCACATGAGCCAATTTATTAACTAAATCTCATTTACTAACTGGGAACAAATTCTTTTTAGTTGTAGCTGCTGAATACAAATGAGGTTGGGCTTCAGAGCTGCCCAGGTGCCAGGCAGATTCCTTGGCCCATTTGTCCTTGTGTCAATGGCAACATTGCTCTGCCAGTAATAAACATCTCTTCTCATGGGCCTTACTAGACATGAGTGGGTTGCTGAGCCCAACTTAATAACAAGAAGACCAGACTCACTGGGAGACTCATCTCAGTGTGCTGAGTCGGAACCAGTCTGTTGTAGCTCAGAGAAACGCATTACCAGCACTGGCAATCATTTCTTACAAACTGTGTGCCCTGCCCAAGTAGCAGAGAGAGAAGGGTCAGCCTTGGAGCAGATAACTTCCTAGGGCAGTCATGAGCCATGCCATGTGCCCAATGCTGACAGGTATATCTGTGATGACATAGCAATGGAGAAGAGCCATGCTCTTTGAACTGCGTGCTGGGCACAGCAAGGATTGCCCCAATTACACCCACTTCTGACAAGGGCCATCCACTCTTCTGCTCCCGATCCAAGCAACAGCACTTCCACCCCTTTCTCAGGAGAGATTTTTGCAGTTTGTGGCCACTTATTCCTCCTCCTTTCTTCTCCTTTTGGTCTTTCCCTGCTTTCCCACACCACTTCTGGAATGCCTTCACTAGCACAGGGGGATCAGGAGGAAGCAGGATTCTTGCTGCACTGCTAGGGATGTGCTTGCTGCCCATCCTGGCATCCAGATGTAGCAGTGCCCAGGCTAGCAAAGACAACTGCCTGTGCAACCAGAGGAGGACTGTTCAGGTCATTCGTAGCCAGAGCTGACTTTCCCTTTATAGAGCAGCCCTCTAAGTGCAGCACGTTGGGGCTGTCCTCACTGAACCTGGCTGCCCACTTGGAGCAGGGTGGTAAGACCTGCGGCTCTGCTGGGTGGATGCCTGAGGCACCACCAAGCTGTGGCACAGCATCTGCTGCAGCAGTGGAGTACATCCTGTCCTTGGGACAGACCAGAGGTGGGTCAGGACATGCAGACCCCAAGTGGAGGCTGAGGGAAAGGAGTGTCTATTGGCAGGTCTCCATCATTGGCAGGTCTAGAGAGGGTGCCCAGACCACTTGTTTTCCTGCAGGTCATTGTCCCTGGGTAGCACCCTCTTAGCTCAGAATTTCCATCTGCTCCCCTGGGGCAACAGCTTGGACACTAGCTCCTGTGTTACACCCTATGCCTGCATACAATTCCTTGATGTTGGATAAAGCAAGCTTTCTAAAACAGACCAGCACTCACTCCTCAAGAGAAAGTTACTGTGTCAGCACTTGGTCTCTGCTGAGAGACAGTCACTGTGCAGAACATGGTGGTGTCTCTCGGCAAATGCTTTGTCAGGAGGCAAACACCCGTGTTTGGTGTTGAAATCTTCAGACAGGGCCGGTCTGCTGCCAGTGTTTGCCCCAACTTCATATGTGCCTCCAGGTTGAATGGTTTCTCCCAAGCAGGAAAAATAACAATAAAGATAATTCTCTTAAAACTGATTATCTGAGAGTACAGATTGTCAAGCTTTATGCTGTTGGATAAATCAAACTAACTGCTGAGAGTTAATTTGTCTGACCATAAAGTGGATTCAATAAGTGTAAAACAAAACTAATTGGTTCTCTTCCATACAAATTTAATCATACTATAAAATGTGATCAATGCAAATAAAAAGTATTGAGTAGGTTAAGTGTCAAGAATCTATAAAGGAAAAAATGGCTTATGTGCTTTCGTGTAGGGATTGAAAACTGGATGGGTTTCCATCTCTGTACTAAACATCTCATGATGTGGTCCCAGTCTAAACGCACCGAGTGCTGGCCTCTGTACTGCGTCCTGTGTGTGTCAGAACTTGTCCCTCAGTCTTTATAGTTTCTGGGTTTTTTTTGTGTTAAAGCTGTTAGTGGAATGGTATGTCTCCTGTGGATGCTATGCTGAGACACTCAAACAGATGAAACACACTGAGGAAATGCAGGCCAACAGCCCTTGCCTGTGCAGGCTCTCCTACAGCAAAGGGGTGATTGGCACCTCCAAGAGGCCCAAGCATGGACACAGTCCCAGAGCTGATGCCAGGCTTGGGGGTGCATGCAAAGCACCAGAACTTCTGCTGCTGGGGCTCTGCTGCACCTCTGTACCCTTCCCTTCCCACCAGAGAGTGGTGGCAGTGCTGGGACCCTCTATCTTTGCCCATGTGAGCCCCCTCCTCTGGCCTCTCCACACCTCTATCATCCCAGAAGAGCCACCTGCTGATGATTTCTTCAGAAGGAGTGACTTCATGGCCATGCCAGGCCTTGTCATGAAGCTGAGGCACTGCCCAGAGCTCCCCAACTCCTTCCATACAGAGCAAAGCTTCAGCTGAGGATGGGAAGGAGCACTGTGCCATCTCCTGGGGCTCGCCTGGTGTGCACTCTGTGTTGAACGTCTTCAGTTGATGAGCAATTGCCAAGGCAGCCTTCTGGTGAAGAGAGAGGAGGCTGCCAGGACAAGAACTGCAGCATTGCCACAGCATCCTGTCAGTGGTTCAAGGCAAATTAGATGCAATCAGCCAAACTGAAACCTTTTAAATTAATCTCCTGGAAGACCTGCTGCGAGAGGCTGACATAGGCTGTAGTTATGGTGATGGCTGGAGTGTGGCTGAGGTTGCTGCAGTTGCTGCTCATGCAGAGAGCTGCTAAATCCCTCAAATACCCAGGTTGCCAACAGCTGACATCTCTTCTAAACATCATCCCCTCAGTTTCCCTGTGTGAATGTCCGGCTTGGACAAGGCATGGAGGAAGCTCATCAGAAAGGAGAGACGGGAAGGGAGGGAAAGGAAAGGAATAGCCTGAGATCTGGTAAATTAAAGGATGCAGGCTTCCAGCAGGCAGGGTTCCTGCTGTGGAAATTGTCAGTGCTGGGGAGAAAGAGAAATGCCAAAGCTGAAGGTGAGGAATAGGAGCTGTTTCAGCGCTTCTCCCAGCCCAGGCCTCCTCACTGGCCTTTCTGAGGCTTCAGGAGGGCAGGAGGGGCTGCCACTGCACACAGCCTCCTTCCCCATTTTGGCTCCCAAGTCAGGAGCATTGGAGCTCCCAATGGGAGCACTGGAGCGATCAGTGAACCACAGTGGTGCAGGGGCCCTCTGAAGCTGGAAGGCGTTGTCCCTGTGTGGAGCTGGAGGCAGCTCTGCCCTGAGAGGGTTGGTGACCCAGGACCCCTTGTTCTGCCCTCTGACTGTGGGCTGTGGGCAGGACCCTCTGAGGAAGAACTTGGCTTGCAGTGAGCTTTGAGTTCAATGCTGCAACACCGTCTTGGAAGCCTCTGAGATCTCAGGAGAGATGGGGCTGGGAGGGCTGGGGTCAGTGTGGGGATGACTCCCCCAGCTCTGAACCAGAAGGGAGGACCAGAGGAGCCCTACAGAGTTGCATTCAGTGCACTTAACCTGGGGTGGCAGGGGCATTGTTTTGTCTGCCTTTGTTCCACCATTAGTTGCTGCCCCTGAATTTCCAGAAGCACAGCTGGGAGCCTCTCTCTATGCCAGACAACCTGTCGAACCTGCTTGCCCTCGCCTCCTTTCTCCCAGCTCCCAAAAGTTTTGAGGTTAAGTTCTAGTATCTCATAAAACATCATGTTCATATCATAATTTCAGCCTGCAGTAAAGCCTTTTCCATCCAAGGACCAGGATGCATACAAATTGCTGCTCTAAATCTCCAGCTACAATAAGGAAACTTCAGATGCTGACAGTTTACTTGATAAATACCTAATATAGCTTAAATAATTATTTAATGTGGACAAATGGAAAAAGAGAGCATCCGTGTGCTACGTTGTAATAAGTTACAGCTTGCAACTTGCTGGGCAATAGCAGCAGCAGCTCTACCAAAGAACTCCACCACAACCTGGAAAGGAGGGCTCAGACTGAGGATTTACTACGGGAAGACCCTGCCAGGATCTAATAGGTATTGGGTGGCGGACTAATGAAGGATGAAAACGCTCTGCAAGGCCAGTTAATTCAGTGCTGATCACCTTGATGGAGTCACATTTGTCCTGCTGCTTGGTCCTTGCCAGCCATAGGGCTGAGCGCTGGTGCAGTGGGGCAAGCACAGCCCCAGGAGCAGCTGGTGCTGCTGGCAACTGGTCAGGGACTGTGGGCAGAGGGGCATCTCCAGCAGCATCACCTGGGTGGGAGCAGTGGGGAGCAAAGTGACCTCTACACAGTCTCTTTGTGTGGCATCTTTTTCCCTTCTCCAGCTGGCTGCTGTGTCCCAGAACTTCTGAGCCCCATGTGCAAGCACCCGTGGCTGCCTCTGCCTCCCCATCAAAGCTGCATGGGGCTCACAGAGTGTGCTGCCTGAGCTTGGGTTGACTTGGGGCAAGGCAGCCAGCATCTCTCCCTGCAGGCAGGTGCAGAGGTCGTGGGGCTCTTGCTGTAGCCTGGAGGGAAGCGGAAAAGAACTTCACGAGGCAAATGGCTCCCTGTAAACTGAACAAGCTCCCAATGACAAGAGCATTGCTCTGTCAGCAGCAAAGTGTGTTCCCTTCTGGAGCTGCTCACGCCCCACCTTCCCTGGCTAATTTTGTGGTTTTCACAAGCGGAGCTCTCGGTCTTTGAGCTCCGTGGTCAATGATCGCTTATGGGTTTTTTCTTTGCTTTACATGCTCAGTGGTATTTCGGAAGGTGTGTGGATCTCCTCCATGAGCTCCCTGACAGATTACAAGGGCTGCGCTTGACTGAGCTCCCGGTGTTCTGCCGTGTCAGCCTTGCAGCAGCAGAGGGCTGCGGATACACGCCTTTGCATAGCAGAGGATAAACACAGCGGCAGAGATGGAAGATAAGTGGCAATAAAAAGTAAAATGTGGAGTGCCTGCCCTTTAAAATATATTAGGTGGCTTATAAATAAAGCTCTGTATTTTTAGGATGTATGCAGAATTATTCAGCCTCTAGGCCTTAAGGAATCTGACCTTGAAGAGAAGAAATACATCTGTGAGCAGCCTTCAAATGTTCTGGGAACGGACAGACAGAACAAGCACTCTTGCCTATTATTTCAGCAGTAGGTGAGCCTTGTTAGGCTGGTGTGGTTTGGGGCCTTGTTAGGTTGCTGTGGTTTGGAGAAGCAACTCAAGCTCCAGGACTCCTCTCGCTGTCAGATAACTTCAGCATACAGTCAAGAGGAGAGAACTTGGGAGTAAAAATACCAAGTTTCTGGCAAGATTTCCAGGGATTCTTAACTCCTGGCAATCAGGACAGTCTCAGCTGGGTTGCTTCATGTGCTGGTCCCAGGCAGACCAGCTCTGATGGTGTGAAACTGAACCAGACAGTAGCACGCAGCCTGGTTCCCGCTATTTCGCTTGGCCCTCCTGTGCTGCAAAGCTCTTGCCTGGCAAGCTCTGCTGTGCGGATGTGCAGTGCCAGCGAGGCTCCTTCCTTCTCCCCTCGTTTGGATGGAGCTTCTTCTAGGATGCAGGAGCCTGGGCTCTGCTTTACCTCCTCTCCAAGGGTGATTGAACACGTATGTCCCACCTCCTGTGTCAGTGCCCTCTCTGCGGCAGGGGTCAGATGGTTTTCTTTTGTTACTGAAGCTGCTCCAGTCTGTGTAGGGCAGTCAGTTTTTGGTGGGGAGAAGGAAAGAGCTCTTGAGCAGGGACTTGGTCAGGAGTCAGGAGAGGTGGGTTTCAGATTTCGTTGTGGTGAATGCTGAGGAGTCAGATGCCATCTTTGGACAGGCAGAAGTTATGGTCCAAACAGGCAAAAGCAGCTGCTAATTTGGGATGTTTCTGTTTTCAGGAACCCTGGGGTGAGATCTGGGTCTTGTCTGCTGCTGGAATAGCTCAGTCTTTCTAAAGGTTGAAAGGCACCCTCCTAGCCTCTGTTTCCTGAACGATATGAAAAATAGTGGCCCTGCGGATGCCTTTAAGGATACTGAGCAAGCAGAGACAGCTGTGAGCTGAGCCTAGAGATCCCAGCTGTAGCCTTCTTATTTTAAATTTGTTCTTAGAGAAAGCACAGATGATTCCCTGGAAGGGAGGAATAACCAGTAAATCGATCCCTGCACGTGCTGATGCAGGGAGCCAGAATCTCCATGTGCTCTGGGCTCTGGCAGAGAAAATGTAAACATACTCCAGTTTTATGTCTGACCAAGGAGATATAAATCAAACACGTGTGTTGAAGCCTTTTAAATGTTTTGACATTTTCCAATCTATCAAGGCCTTTAATTGTATTTTGAGTGAGTTGTTCTATATCTAAATACCCGTTAATGTTGAAATTGTTTATAGCTAAATTGTCTGTTTATGCAAATTGTGTTCCAAGATCACAGAGCTTCTATTGCAGAATAAAAATGTCTCTTTTATTTAATGCTAGAAATGTTTCCTTTGGCTGCTGCGGCTTTCACAGGCAGTGTGGCTCTCCTGCACTGTCGGAGCCTGATGGAGAGTGCCAGCCCTCACGGGAGGGCAGTTACGGCAGCAGGCAGGGGACCAGCCAAGCTTGGGATGTGACGGCTGCTCTGACTGCTCCTGTTGAGAATTAGCTCCCTGAAACTCCCAGTCCCCTGGGATCGTGTCAGCGCCTGGCTTGCTTGGGGGCTTCGGTAGCCTCCACAAACCTTGGGAAGCCTGATGGCTCGCTCCACTCGGCTCCAGCAGGCGGATCAGTGGTGCCCAGCATGCTGTGAATGCCAGCCGACCTTCCCTCTACCTCCCTGCCCGGCCTGAGATCCAACAGAGCCTCTCGCTGGCTCGGAGCACTCCAGTGCTCAGGTGAGGACCCCTCAGCTGGTGGATGGTGTTCTCTGGGATTCCTCTGTCTGGCTCGCACATTAATTCAAGATGCTGGTGCAGAAGGCAGCAAGCATTAAAACCTGCTCCTGCTGGGTGAAAAATGAAGAGAGATCGTGCTGCTCCTGCTTGTGCTGTGCCTAAGCAGTAATCAAGATCATCACCTGGAGATAAACCCTTTCCTGCCGTCACACAGAAGAAGAGGAACGGTTACTATGGGCTTTGCCTCCAGCTTTTTAATCTTGGGGGAACACATGCAAATTAGTGGCTCACCTATGATAAGAATCGATAGTGCTGGAGTGTTTGCAGGCTGCGACTCAGATAGGCGATGTGTCTGATACACAGCCAAGGGAGCAGAGTTCACATGGGATGCAGGCGTGCCTGCACAGCTGCATACAGAGACTCTCGCTGGTTCCAGCTGCCTCTGGAGTTGGCCTCTGTGCTCCAGGACCATGCTCCCTTTCTCCTGGATGTTTCAGTCAAACAGCACTGTTGATCTGGCCTTCGTATTTGCTTAATGTCAGCGTTCCTAGGGGAATACTGCAGAGTAATAGCAAGCTGCACAGCCTGATGTTGGGCTCCTGTATTATTTCTTCATTAATATTTGTTGTTCATAAATATATATTCACTCCTATTTATCACAAGAACACCAATTACCAACCATAAATTCTAACTGTGGGGAATATTTCAGTCCAGTTTTATTAAGAAGTGAGTTTTAAAAATGTTGCTGAGCCTTTTAGCCAGTTATGCGCTACTAAATATTTAAATCTGTATCTCTTGCTGCATGCCGAATTACAGCAAGGGGATATTTAATGCTCCCATTTCTCCAGCATAAATCTGTGAAAGATTGACTGAAAGAAAAATGCAGTCATGAACAGCCCACATACATGCTGAGTGCTCACTCGCACTGTACACCCACTCGTGCGTACCTGCTGCAGGCAGCGATCCAGCCTGGAGGGGGTGAATACCCCCCGAGTTGTTCCGGGGGTCACCCCACCATGCTGGGGGGAGCAGGGACAGGGTGCTGCCAGGGCAGGGGATGTGGCAGAGCCGTTCTCAGGCTGTGGAAGCAGCTGGCTGTCCTGGTCTGGCACAAGGCTTTGCTGCTGTCAGCTGTTACAAGCTACGAGTGCCTGGAGGCCTGTTACCCACCAATTAAACTGTGAGTCTTATTGTTTGACCGTGAGCCTGGTTTACGATGTGAAAAGCTTTCGACAGTTAAATAGTACTAATATTAACCACTCCCGCATGGGCTCTAACAGTCTCCCCCATTAAAAGTGTGATTAAGAAATTAATTCATCTGGAAGGGATTGGCATGCGGTGCTAAACAATGGAATAATGATTTTTTTTATTAAGACTGAACCCCTGGCTGTGTGGAGAGAGGAAGCCCTGTAGCTCATGCGTGATGGCTATGGTGGCAGCTAAATGGTGGGAGGACCAAGCCCTGGTATGGAGCTGCTTGCGGGTTGGCAGGGCAGGGAGGAGGCAGGTCAGTGCAGCAGAGACTTTGCAGAGGCTGGTGAAAAGGATGGGCTGCCCTGGCCTGCTGGGGTGTTGTGGGGCTCCCTGTGGCAGGTCCGTGCTGAACTGAGGGCTCTCCACCCACTCTCTCTGCCCTCCAGCCACTGTGGAGCATCATCTAGCCCTGCTGGGCTGAGGTTGCTGACCTCTCTGCTTTGTGCTCCCGTGTAGTGCTTGCAATATCCAAAGAGGTTAAAAAAGTGGCACTTCAGGAGGGTGCAGAACCTCCCTGGCCCTGGAAGGGTTCTGAGGATGCCAGTCCAGGTCTGCAGAGCCCAGCGGGTGCAGAGCAAGGCACTCCTGGCCCTGCATTAACCTGCTGGAGGGCTCAGCATAGTGCAAATGGCAATTAAATTCCGACAGACTTGGTAAAAGCTTTAAAGTCCATCAAAATCTGCTGGCAGGTGACTCCAGAAAGCTGTCATATGCTTCTGAAAAGCAGAGATTAACCTTAAGCAGCCCATGTGGGGATGAGCAGAGTGCTGAGTCTGGCAGTTTCCCCCCCAGCATCCCCTCTTCCTACGACTCCTCTCACCTATTCTCTTGCTCCCTTTTTCTGACTCGTTTGTGGTCTTTGACTGGTCTCTCAAATGCTGAACTACCTTGGGGAGCAGCCCCTCTCCTGCCCCTGCTGTTTGCGTCCCAGGCTTGTCCCCAGCTCTTGCCCTGCAGCAGGGAGGCTCCCGGTGGCCGCGTTGCAGGTGCTTGAAGAACGATGCTATACGTTGCTGTGGGAAGCACACGCTTCCAAACCAAGTTTCCCAGTTGAGAAAAAGAATCAGATAACTCCCCTTCACCCCTGGAAAATGCCAAAAGCAGAACAGAAGGAAAAATGGCTTGTGAGACTGCCTCCATGGTGGAACTGGGCTGCCAGGGAACGGGCTGTTTGCCCAGCATGGTGCACACTGGCAGACTCTGAGGAAGCGTCTTCCCAGCTGCTTCCAACCGTCTCCCACCCTGGCAAAGAGTGAGCAAGGGAAAGCAAAGAAGAGCTGCGATGCTCCAAAGAGCTGCTGCTGTTGGAGACAATGGAGGGCAGGGAGGCTCCTCCGAGCCTTGTAGGAGTCACTGAATGCAGGCAGGAGCTGTGTTCTGCACTTGCCTACAGACACTGAGAATATTCATATTGTGATTTATCCTATTCTTTCTCTCCATTGATTTTAATTAAGTTCACTCTCTCCTGCCAAGCCTGGGGAACACAAGCAAAAATTAAAAATACTGAAAGCCAGCTTGCTTTTGCACTTTTGCAGCCTTCCAGAGAACAGAGGAAAAGGGGGCCCATACCACCACACAGGCCTTTCTGGCGCTTTGCTAGTCCCCAAATAATAAACATAAAATTAAAATCCTGTTAGGAGAATCACAAAAGCTATTACATCTCAGCAGCTGATATTGACTCTGATCAAATCTTTTATGTGATTTCACAGCATTCTGGGCTACTCACCGTGCACACCCTGATCTTGTTAACTGTGGCTTGGCTATTTTTTTTTTCTCTCCCCTACTGAAACAAAGCAAAAAGAATGGCAAGAAAACCCAATCTAATCTTGTGATAGAAGTTTGTGTCACACTTTTAAAATGAGCAGCAGAGGGGCTGGTTCTGCTGTATCGTCTGTGCAGACAGGGTCCTCCTGGGAGCGGATGCTCACTCCTGCGCTGAGTGTGCTGGCCTCATCCTGCACACCTCGTGAGCTGCTGGCTTGGGAAGCCCCCCTGAGGACACCAGCCAATGAGGATTTTATTCCTTATATCATGCGCATCACTCAGAGCACATTGGTGATGTCCAAAGCGGGCAGCAGGGAAGCTCTGGCGTGGCCCTTGCATGAAGTACTATATGATGTACTGATGCAATATACAACATTTTAAACAATCTTGACTTTCATCTGCCAACAACCAGGGCCCATGGTGAGGCAGGGCACTGAGTCGCAGGGTGGCCTGCTGTAACCCTGCTGGGGCAGAGCAGGAGGGACCCAGCTCTGTGGAGCCCAGGTCCCTGCGTCAGGAGCTGGGCAGTGCTTCCTCTGCCACCCATGGACCTGCCTGTGGGAGGTGGCACCAGATGCTGGCACCCTGAGCTTGAGGGATTTTGCTCAGTACCTGTGCTTAAAAGCATCTCATTGTTTGCATTGCTATTTTTTCTTACAGTAAATACTATGATAGACACAAAGACTACCAGGAAAGAGATGAAGGTATCTCAGACCTGCATCACCACATATTTATACAGCCACAGCTTGTGCAGCTACTAACAGAGAAAGCAAAACCACAGAAACTCTGCATTTCTCTTTCAAATACCACAGGCAAGCAGAAGCAGTCCCCAAAAGAAACCCACCTTAAATCAGAGGCTGGTTTTAAAAAACCCTCGGTTATATATGACTATATATATATACTTCATGCTATTTTTCAACAGTTAGATTCATTCTTCATATCAGATAGGGTGATAAGAGGATAAAGGTACCTCTTATTCAACTCTAATTTTAATTAATATGGTCATCAAATTGGATATGAAAAATTAGGAAACCTCAGCAAAAATTCCAAAGGGATATAAAACAGGACAATTTACTGTTTGCCGATCTGTGCTCTCCTCTAGTCATAGGCAGTCACGGTGACTTAGTTTTTGATAGATGTCTGGAAATACCTGCAGCAATCTCTTTACAAAGTTTAATGACCTTGGGTCATTTAGTTTTTGAAATATTTCAACTGCTAGGGAATAAAAATGGCAAGATTGTTACAGTTCCACTCCAGAAGGTCATATCCATCTACTTTTGGCTAAAGGTCTGAATTCCCTCAAAGCTGCCACCATCCAGGAGAAGATGAGCCCAGCTTGTTTAACTTGCTGCAGGCTTCGCCCAAGTGGATAATTGGTGAAATCCCAGGGAGAAGATGGTGTTTCGCGGTCCTGGCCATTGCCTGGTGACTATCAGCTTGCCCTTGAGGAGACAGAAACTGGTCACATTCCATTTTCTCACATGGGAACCCACGGGTTATTTCAACAGAGCAGGAATACAACAGGTCCCAATGACAGGTTTAAATACATGAGGTGGGTAGTGTCGGGGGAAGCTCAGATGGCCCTGTGGCCAGAATGATTCACTCCACATTAGTGGAAACTTACAGGAGTCTCGTGCAGACTGTCCCCACCACCTCATCCCTGCAGCCCCCCGCGGGTCAGTGCCAGCTCTGTGCCCCTCACCATTGTGCCCTGCCCCAGAGCAGCCTCTCAGGTTGCCATTTCACAGCCCAGCTGGGCTTCCTGGGAGCTCCTTTTGGAGTCAGAAAGTGACTTTTCTCTGCCTCTCCTTCTTTAGCAACATCCGTGTCTTGGTAGTGCTCACAGGATGCAGCTGGGTGTTGGCACAACGGAAAATGGTACACAAACAGTTCATGGCAGTGGTTTCATAAGAGGTCTGGTTGCTTCTGTCATGGCTTGAGCCAGACAGAAAGGGTGTGCTCTCGTCTCTTCCCCAGGGAAATGTGGTTTTGACTGGTGGTATTTTTGGCAGTGCGTTCCTGGTTGAAAATCTGAGGTTAGTCCCAGTTAAAAAGCCTTGGGCGCTGCTCATTCCTTGTAACCATGTACATACTTGGGGCAGAAGAGTGCCAGTCCAGATGCTGGATGCTCCCACATGTTTTCTGGGCAGAGGCAACCTGCCTCTTCTGGTGCTCCTGCACTGCACTGGCAGTGGGCTCCACTGCCCACTTGCTGAGCTGTGGTACCTGCCGGGCACAATGACATGTCCCAGATGTGAGGAGAGAATGTCACAGAGACAGAGGGACTGGAAAACAAGTGTCACTTGGTGCAGATGTGACTTTCGTGTCCTGGCACACTGGCTATAAGCACACCAGAGGGCACAGCTGTGCCAGGGACTGGCTCCTGCCAGGGCTGTGCAAGGGTGAGCACACAGGGGGCTGCTGCTGTGATCCTGCTTATGAAGCTGGGGCACAGCACCAGCTAGGGGACAGCCACAGTTGGGGGTCAGCCACAGCTGGAGCAGGAGGCTCCTGGCAGGCCTGGAGCAGCAGACTGGGGACAGTTCCCCTCTGGCAGAAAAGCCAAGAAGAGGGGGAAGCCCACAGAAATGTGGGGCTGTGAGTGGGGTGACAGGGTCAGACGGTGCTTGTGTGTGACCCATGGTCAGAGCTGGCCCCTTGGGCTGTGGCACCCAGCTTCGTCACTGCAGGAATTAGACAAAGCTGCTAGAGAAAAGCTTCCTGGGACAGCTACTGTGGCAGAGCTCAGGGACATCAAAGGTGCCAGCAGCCACAGGAAAGAAGGAAAAAAGTTGTGGATGCTGCAGGCAGCCCTGTCTGTCCCCGGCAGGCTGAGGAGTCTCCAGATTGCCTGGGATGGAGCAGATGCAGGCAAAGAGCAGGGGGATGGATGACAGCCAGATCCTTTCCACATTCAAGCTTGGCACTGGTGGGAGTGAAGTGTGGGTTTGAGATTGCTTGCATTTCCTCCTGGATGTGACTTCCCAAAGTGCCTGACATGTGGCTTGGCACAGAGAGCTGAGACAAGACAGGAGAAGTGAGGGGCACTGGCAGCCCTGGGCTGGCAGCTTTGGCACAGGCTGGGCTGGCTGGTGCTGAGGGCTGGGCCAGCTCAATGCAGAGGAAAGGGCACAAGAGGAAGGTGCTGATAGTCCTGGCCAGGAGATTTTGCTGGGGGTGCTGGGGTCAGTGGGGATGCACTGGTGACACTGGGCAGGCTGCCCTCTTAGATGAGTGTGTCCTGGGTGGCTCTGTCTTACTACATAAAAAATCAACTTTGGCTTAAATGTCAGCTTGTTGTTATGCAAACAAGCTTCTGAGTGACAGACAGTCTTCATTAAGCACATTTCTGAAGTCCTCTGGCTGGCCCTTGTGCAATGTCCACAGTGACAGCTGCAGACAGACAATTTGGGGCCCAGCCTTTGGATTAACCCATGAAAATCAATTAATTATTTCTCGCTTAATCTCAGCCTTTGTATGGCGTATTGATTACAGTATGCGAAAATGAGATGAAGATGTTGTCTCAAACCGATCGTTTCTGCAAGGAGGGAGGTAGTTTGGCTCCTCTTGGCTGAGGAGGATGCCCTCAGAGAAAGCCCCTGTCCCTCCTCACCATGAACCCACAGTGCCCTGAGGAGCTGGTAGGTGCTGCTCTAGATGAGGGGGCTTGGTCTGCCTCCCTCTAACTGCTGGATTCTGCCTCGGGAAGCATTGATCAGGGACATTTCCATCCTCCAGTGGCCATGTAGGAGGAAACCTCTCCCAGGGATGCCTGGACTCTGGGGGAGGCAGCAGTGCAAGTGTCTGAGCCCTTGAGAGGAGCCAGAAGGTCCAGGCTGAGGGATTTGTGCAGGAGTTGTGTTACAGTGAGTCAACAAGGGCTCAGAGTCTTTCAGATGAGTGTTTGCTAAATGCAAATGCAAGTGTGAAATGCAGATAAGTGTGTATTAAACCCATACCAGCCCTCTCAGCAGTGTGAAGTGCCTGGAGCCTCTTTGCTTTGCTGCGGCTCCTTTGCTTGCTAACTGTTGAGCTCTGCTGATCTCAGGGGAAGCTGTTGTGGGGACAGTCAGACCCTCTAACCGAGGGTGACTGGGTTAATGGGAATGTCTTGGAGCTGCCAGGAAAGGGAACCTGTGCTGAGGTTTTGCTGCATTTAAACCTTTTCTCTCCCTGGTGATGGCCTGCTGGAGGAGTATCCCTTGTGGGCTCTGCACAGGCTGTTTTCATGCTTGTGTTGGCTGTAAGACAAAGCTTCAAAACCAAGGCTAAGCCCAGCCGGTCTAGCTCATGACAGAGCTGTTGTCTCTTGTACTGATGTCACTGATGAAGGTGGCCTGAGAAGCAGGGGGGCCAGTCATCAGACTGCGACAGTCTGACTGAACTCTGTGTGCTTTTGGGGGAGAACTGGCTGCTGTTCCTGCTTGCTGCCCAACACCTTCCTGGCTGCAGGACCCAGAAATTGGGCTGCACCAGGGCATGATGGCCACATCCGCCCACCCCAGTGTGCCTGGAACTCTGAGCTCACCCTCAGCCACCATGGCAAACTATTATTTACGCTTTCAGATACTGCTAACTCACAGATAATTAATGTCAGAAAGCTGCCATGGTGCAGCAGCAAAAGGAGACACATTGGTCAATTAGCAACTATTTGATCTGACAGTACCAGCAAAGGGCAAATCCTGCTGCCAGCCCCCTTGGCTAATGTCGTGAAGATTAGAGATTCCTCAAGGCTCTGGGTGGGGAGAGGGTGGGAAACATCAGAGGGGGAAGAAACCACAGGCAGAGCCTTTGCCTCATGCTTTCTGCAGCTTCTTTTGGGGCTGGACCAGGCACTGATTTGCCCGAGTGTGAAGGTGTCATCGTCCTGCTGTCCTGATGTGGAAACGGGGTGGAATTGTGGAGCATCATCTGTAATGACAGACTGCCTTTTTCCTAGGAGATAAGCTGCGTTCCTCTGGAGAAGCCCATGTTATGACTTTTGCAATATTGGGGAAGTATTAAATTAGAAAGAGACCTCTGAGCAAAGGAGAAGTAATATCTGCATATGTGAAGGCCTCCAACTGTAGGCACAGCAATATTAGAGGATTTGTGAAGTTTAACGCTATTCTTTCATCCCTGGGCTGATGTCATACAATAAGACACCATGATTTGCTTGGAAATAAAAATACATGGAGGGTGTGGGTAGATCTGTTGTACCCCTCCCCAGGGTGATCTTCAGCTACCTGAGCTGCTGTTTGTTGCTGCAGCTCTGATGCTGGGATCTTTCCCTACATCAGCATCTGGTAGCTGTGGGAGATGCCAGATGTGCTTATAGGAGCCCATGCTGCTTGCACTTGTCAGCTCTTAGAACGGTCGGCTAGGGACCCCAGCAAAGCAGGGTGAGCAGTAGAGGGGAACTGGAGGGAGCCAGCAGAAAACCTTGAGAGCCTTGAGAGCCAGCAGAAAAGAACACCAGCTTTCATCTATTGCTGGGAAGGCTGTGGGAGAAGCTGGGGGTGGCTTGGTGGGTGCAGAGAGCAGATAGATCAGGGTGAGGGTACGTGTTACTTCATGTCTGTGTGCGGGCAGCAGCCTGTAGACACAGCCCAGCAGCAGTGTTTCTGCCCGACATGGGCTGGCGTGTCTGCAGATGAGGGATGGACCTCTCCTTCCTTGAGCACTGAGTAGGCAGAGGTTTCTCATGCCCATGAGGAGCCTCAAAACTGTCTGAAATTGTACAAAAACAGCTCTTGGGAGCTCCTCATGCTGTGTTGAGAGACTGGTCACTGCTGCCGGGAGGAGGAATACTTTTGGAGCCAGCCACAAGCAGAGTGTGCCTGTGGAACCTCGCAAGGAGCTGCCTCCTCTGCGGGGCAGCTGTGTCCTCTGCTGTGTGCGTCTCTGTGCCATAGTACCTTTTTTCCACTGCTGGAGGGGCGTTGGTGTCAGTAGCTGGGATTATTTTTGCTTTCCCATAACAGGAGACTCTGATTACAGCTGGTCTCCTTCAGGAAATTGATGCTTTAATACTCAGTCTCATCCAATGAGGGGGCTAAATTTTATTCCTAGAATAACATTTAATTAAGCACTCTGGCTCTCTGTCTGCGATGCACCAGTGATCTGCAGCGATGCACTTACCTTCATCAGCTCTTTTAAAACCAGCTGGAACTGAAGTTAGAATAAACTGTAAAATTTATGGGCTGCTCCCTCCCTTTTTAATTAGCACCGTAAGTGTGTGACAAGAGGCCTCAGGCCAGGGGAAGGAGCCATTTACTTGTTTACTGGTACCTATCTTGCACTGCAGCCTTGTCCAGCAACATCCCCCCCCTAGATGGAGCTCTGCAAAAACATATGAAAGCCAGAAAGCAGAAGTCTCCTGTTACCCTGCACCATCCCATCCCAGTCCTCAGAAAAATCTTAGTTTTGACCTTTGTGCTGGGGTGGGAAGGAGCTGATCCCATGGTTGGTAGGCAGGGGTGGGATGAGGGATGGGTGGGCTGAGGGCTGGGTGCGTGCTGTGGGGTAACGGTTGCTTCCCTGGGTAATGACTGCATGGCACCGGCTACTGAGCAGCATCGGCCAAGAGGAGCCGGCACTGGAAGCAACTGGGACTGGGCTGTGCCCTGTCAGTAGACCAGTTCTGTGGGCCAGCACTGAGCTCTCTGCTCTGGCTGTGCCTCTCAGCAGTTCCTCAGTACCAGGACTGTTTCCCTGAAGACTATGGTGCTGGCCTGGTTTCCCCCTTCTCTCTCCCTCCCCTCAGCTTGTAGGGGGATCAGCTTTTATTTTGTCAGCTCCTTGACACCAGGATCCACATCATCCTTTCTGTGAGTGCCTTCCAGCACACCAGTCCCTTTCTGGCACCAGGGGGTCTTGATGAGATGATGACATCAGGGGGTTGTGCTCCAGGGATGATGGTATGATGGCATCAGAAATAAAATGGACGTTTGCTGTAGACTGGTGCTGCCTTCATGCCTGAGCAGTTTCTGCTTTGCTGTGCCATGACCATCTCTCCTGCCCTCACAGCTCGTGGTGCTGCTGACCCCTCGCCTTCTGCTGTGGGCTCTGTGTGGTCCCTCTCTTCCTGTACTGCTAGCTCATGGGTGGTTGATCACTGGATAGATACAGAGCTCGTATACAAAACCTGGTATTTCGCAGGTTGCAGACCAGAGGGGATGGCTCTGCTTATCCAGTCTGACCTCCTGCCAAAAATCTGCCAGAGCAGGAGGGGCAAGAAGAAGCTGCTGCTCGGGAGGGTCTGCAGCAGTAAGAGCTAGAAGGGAAAGTGCAGATGGTTCTGCAAGTGCACCCCAGATATTCAAAAGCACAGCACATTCAAGAAGCAGTCAATTGAGCAAAGTGATGGGGATGTCCCTCCTGATGATTCCTTCGTTATCAGCCAGAAAATCTACGACTGTAATAGCAAAAATGTGTAAATGACTGGAAAAAAAATCTGCCTGTGTCATTGCATGAAAGTGAGATGAAGAAAGATGAATACTGAGTGTCAGTGCAGCTGATAAGGCAGTGGAATAATGCAGGAGAGAAGCTGAGAAAAGCAAGAGAGGTGGGAGCCCAGGGCTGAGGCAGCACATTTTTGTACTGCAGAGGAAAGTACCTGTTGCATCAAGATGGTCATTGCTGTCTGTACAGGTAGTAAGATGTTTTAAAAAATGCCTGGGCAGTTCTGCAGACAGTTTGACATTAATGTGTACAAGAACAGTGGAGGCTGACGACAGAGCTGGGAGCAGGGAACAATGCTGTGGGAAGGAGTGCTGTGCCTGAGATGTTTCCCAGGGCCCCCCAGGACTGGACCCTCTGCAAGTGAGGAGCAGTGGGACGACAGAGACCACAGAAGGGAAAGTGCTCTGTGGTGCAGGAGAAGCAGCTCAGTTCTTCTTCCACCTAGCTTGGAGGGAAATTAAATGAGTTACTCCTTTCTCTTTCGTTGCCTCTGAGACATTTTGGGAAATCACTCCAGAGACAGCTGGCATGAATCTCTGGCAGGCAGAGCTGCAAGAAGCTTCGTGGGTTTCACTTGCAGCACACATGGACTGGCTCAAACAACTTCTGCTTTTGTGAGGATCACTCTAAGACTGGTGGAGAGTTTCCTCCTGAAATACTGAGCACTTGAGTTGCAGGAAATGACTGGTGTTTGGCTGGAAGAGCTGGAAGAGCAGGGCAGCTGCTTTCCTCAGCCTGGTACAGGAGGTCTCACAAATGGTGCTGTGCTGCCTCGTGGCTGCAGGACGCTGGCTCCCTTTTCACCTTTTCCCTGGTTCTCGATGATGCTATTATTCCTTTGGTTTCACAAGCACTAAATTCACTCACGAATTTTATATATATATATATATAAAAGACATACTGTCATAAAATCAGCTAGCTGAGCATTCCCCAATGAAAATGAAATGCTGCTGCTCCTCAGAAGAAGTGCTGGTTCTGGATCATTTGTCTATTAAATATTTGGCCAAGTCTGAGTGCAGCCCTGGTGTCATCCTGCCACTGCTCAGCCCATCCCAGTCCCTGGATGCAGCCCCTTTTCCATACCTTTCAAGGCAAAGCACCCTGTGCTAGAGGTATGTGCTGCCAATTACTGATCAATCTCTCTTGCCATTAGAGCTGGGCAGTTTGAATTTGTGGATGTGTTTGGCTTTGCAGGGGCAGAGCTGTGTGTTATCAAAGTGGGGGAGTCTGCAGAGCCTAGTGTGGGGCAGGACAGCAGTGTTCTCATTGTCCACTGGGATCTGGGCTGCAGATCTGCACGGCAGAGATCCCACCGGTAGCCCTGTTTTCTCCATCCTGTAATGATGCTACTCATAGAGAGAATGGGTCTCCTGTACCTGGGCTCGGGGCTCTGGAGTGTTGATAAACCCAAGGAAAATGCTGTGAATTCTGCTGCATTGACAGATAGTCAGAAAGATGTTGGGTCAGTTGCTGAACCCTGGAGAAGTGGCAGAGGTGGGTACAGTGCTCAGAGACTCCCCAGCAGGTTGCAGTTAATACGTTTGACTCGTATGGCAGGAGCAAAATGTTCTGCTGTCTCAAAGCAGCACTGGAGGAGTGAGGGCAAGAGAGCTGTGTCTGGCCTGTTTAACAGGCAGGAGCAGGCATGTGGATGTCACCTCAGGCAGCTGCTCCTGCTGCTCGGCAAGAGCACAGCCATTCCCTTCCCCGCCTGCTCTTGCCCTGAGCTCCCAGCGCTGTGGGGCTGAGTCCGGTCTCCCTGCCCCGTGCACCCCTGCTCTTAATGGGGCATTGGTGTGACTTATCCCTGTGCTGTTTCCATTGCACCTCAGCACGGGCTCTTCTTGCTTGGGGCAGCTTGAAGCTGTGATTGCTGCTGGTGGTCCTTCAAGAGGTGGCTGGGTGCAGCTTTTGCTCCTGGACCCCATAGCCAGGGAGACACCGGTGCACAGCAGTGGTGTGGGTGCCTGATGTCATTACCTTTCTCATGGTCTGACTCTCATTCTGATGTATCTTCAAAGTTAAAAGGCTGTGATTCTACCTAAACTTATGAAGGATTCTTGTACACAGCTGGGATGGGGCAGCTCAGAGATTTCTTTGGCCGGTTCTCCCCTCATTTCCAGTGCAGGGCTGATGGAAGGGAAGTGGATACTGCCATCAGTCCCAGCTCACACAGCCACCTGGGCACCTGAAAATCCAACCTGAAGTGAAACCAGGAGCCAAATGGCAGCTCAGGGGCATATTGCTGTGTGTCCTGGAAGCTCCTGCTGCCTGAGCGAGCGGTGAACCAGCACAGCAAGGAACCTGGACTGGCTGCAAACAGGAGCTGGTGAACAGCCCAGATCCCTGTAACAGCTTTCTCAACGCTCCCTTGTGGACCATGCTGATTTTGATGGGCACGTAACACAGTTTGAGGCTTATTCTATTCCTAGAAAGAATGAAGCTTTGAAAGATCCCCCTAAACTAAATCCAACCACTGAATGATCAACTCTTGTCAGTGTTAATGCCACTGAGCAGCCTCTGGCAAGGACAAAGGGGATGGGGTTTGCAAATTCAGCTCTTGGCCTTTTTGGGGGGACCTCGGCTGCTGTGCCAGCAGGTAGGGGAATGTTATAGCTGAGCCTGGAACATTTTGCAGAGGCATTTCTCTTGGCAGGTTTATGATCTTTTCTGCTTCAGCTGGGAAGCCAGCAGGACTGAATAAATCTCCAGGCCATCAAAAGCCCAGGATGTTTTCACAATTGCCAGGATTTTATTAATTTACAAGTACATTATTGAATTTCTTCCTTCCTAGCAACAGCTTTCCCTAAGATGGGGAGTCCTTTAGTGTGTTTGAGTGTGCACAATAGGCAAAGCTAGTAAAAATTGGCAAGGAAGTCACCTGCCAAATATTTATGCCATTAATGCCAGTAAACTGCAAATGCAATACGATGGATTTGGTGCTTTCATCTGTCAGGTCTTGCAGTGCTTTGTAGAAGGGAGGACTGCCTGCCTCCCCTGTGCCCTGCAGGAGGCTGGCCCTGGGGAGCGAGCTGACCCACAGCATCCAGCCTGTGGGACGTGAGGCTCTCACACCATCTGCAAGTCCCACCAACAAAAAAAGAAGGCAAAGAGGGGCCCTTCCTTTGTCCTGTTCTGTTTAAATTCTTCGTGTTTCTTCTTAAGTTCTTTGTGTCACTAGAGAATTTAATTTGGCATCTTTGCCTTTCCCCACTCAATAGTATGACCTGCTTTAACTACGTACTGGCACCTCCATTTAAAGGACCCAGGAGTCCCCAGAAACTGAGCAAACTGATATATTACTATGACATTTCCCACCGCTTCTGGAGTGAAACTCTACTGGTTTTAGCTGTTTTGGGACCTGCTGAGCAACTCCAGAACAAGAGTTAAATGAGCTACTGAGACCAAAGCAAAAGAGCAGGGGTGCTTTAGCCTGGCAGATGGCGTGTGGGCTGACTGTCAGGATTACAGCCCCTGCACCTCTGCCTTGAGGAGGGGTGAGAAGCTGGGGGCTAAGCTTTCCCCTTGGAGGTGGGCAGCACATGAAGCAGTGCCTGCAATCACCTGCGGTGACAGTGGCTCTGTCTGACTTGGAGAGACAGCAGAAGCTTCACCACCTGCGTTTTCAAACCCATCTTTGGTGGGTTGCTGCATCCCTTACAGTGAGCAGCTTTGTGCCCGGGATCCAAATATGCCTTTTGCCGACGGCTTTACACAACGCCTCAACCGAGTTTCGTTCTATTGCCCACTTAGTCAAGGTGGGCAACAATATTGCCCCAGATTAGCTTGTATCTGTGTTCCCATTTAGTGCCCCTCAGCTGTGGTAGGTGTCTCCTCTGTGTGCAGGCAGGAGACTCTCCAGCCCCAGCTGCTCCTTGGGTGTGGGTGCTGTGTCACCTGCAGCTCCCACTGCTGTGCATCCCCAAGAGCAAGAGGCAGCAGAGGTGGTTCAACAACTTTCTCTGCAAAAGGGATGGGGCAAATGCAATTTTTAAGCTTTTTTCTGTCCATCAAGAGCTGCTGTTCCAGACATCTTTTTCATTTTTGGTGTCTAATCTACCTTCTCTTGTCTTTAAGGAATACCTTCTTCAGATCTCACTTTTTCCTGGGCCTGGTCTCCACCACTGCTGTCTTTTTCTGGCCTCCATTATTTACAGCACATCAGTGCTGTAAACATCCTCAGTGGTGCTCTCAGTCAGTTTCCATGTTCTGCAGCAAGCATGCAAGGACAGTTAGTGCCTTCACGGGCTGCCTCACCTGTCCTGCACAGTGTCCTCACCATGCTGAAGCCAAAGGTCCATCCTTGCTGTGATGTATCTCCAGGCATACATGTCCCGTCCCCTGAGGTGGCTCTCTGTAGAGCTGCTTGTTAATCCTAAGCATGGTTTTCTGCTCGTGATCGATGCTGTGATGTGCTGGTGCAACTGGCTAGGGCCAGCCCTTGGTGCTGAGTGACTGAGCATCAGTGGCCAGGTAATGGGGAGTGGCTGAAGGGACATGCTGTGACTTGGCACCTTCCCAACCTGGGGACAACTCTCCGCACGAATGCCCCTTCCCATGGGGCCTCCAGGCAACAATCGTTGGCTGAAGCTGAGCCAGGAGTTGGGAGGGCTCCTGCACAGCCATTACTGCTGCTGCTCTGATTAGGGACAGGGTTACGAAGATAGTGTGGTTTTCCTTTTCCCTTCTGAAGTGTTACAGGATTTTAAAGCAGTGTTTTCCTCTTGTATTTTCTTTTACTGCTGCATTGTGCTCCCCACTGGAGCAGCTACAAGGGGTTATCACAGACTGCAGGCTATACATCCCAGCTCGCGTTTATGGCAAGAATAATGTTCCCAGTGCTTCTCATTTGTACTCCTGAACAGCCAGGCTGGCTTTGCTTGGCATCTCCCAGCCAGCTGTGGAGAAGTAGGTGACAGAAAAAGGCACCCCAGTTTTTGCACTGAGTATCATGGGATAGGTGGAGCACAATTGAGCCAGCAGCAATGGGGCTTGAAGGAAGAGGAGGAGAGATCCATTTCCACTCCACTTTGGAGACAGAGAGCTCCTCTGCCCTTCACACCCAACCTGACCATGCTCAGGGGCTCTGGAAAGGTGGGAAGGTTGACTTCCACCAGCCAAGCCATTGCTTCTGCATGCTTACAGCATGGGGCTCGGAGGTCTGTTCTGGTGATGGACAGCCCTGCTTTCAGAGGAGGAAAATGGGGTACAAGCTGATGCAGAACAGGTTTGGTGGTAAGGACCTGTGAAAGCAGGGAGGAGACGTGAGTAAACCTAACACAGCAAATAAGGGGGGCTAGTCCTGTTCTTTAGAGCCTCTTCCCCTTGGGGACACACTGGTGTCTGTCTAGGATTCCCTAGATCCCACCTAGGGAATGCTACAGGAAGCTGGGACGTGAGAGTGTGGCTATGAGGTTTCCCACAGCTGATTCCTCCCTTGGGAGTCTCCTGAAGCTAATGGGCTTGTGTGGCAGGCAGGGTGCCTCCCCTCCAGGTAACAATTAATGGGAAATATCTTCAAGTGATTAAAAAATTTAAACAGGTTAATTATTTCCAAAAAGAGAAAAAAAAAGAATTAAAATGGTTTCTGTGGGTACATTTGAAATACAATCAATAATTTATCACACAATTTTCACTCAACAATGAGGAATTAGGAGGCTTCTCACCCTCCAAAATTTTACCCGCAAGGCAAAATGTTTAATTATTTTTTTTTCCCCTCCTCTGGCTCGTGCTGGGGCACAGCCTCACTGGCCAGCACCGTGTACCTGTACACATTTCCCAGTGGCTCTGTGAGTGGGTTTGAGGGGCTTGACCAAGGTGTAGATGTTGCTTCAGGTCGGGGTGCAGGGCTTGTAGGATGCTGGTGAGCAGGATCCTCCTGGGAATCTGCTTGTCAGCCTCCCACACCTCCTGCAAGAACTCCAGAGATGAGTGGCCTTGACCCATCTATGTGCCAGTGGGGACCTCCTGGCCAGGGAAGGGGTCTCTCCTTCCTCCTTCATCCTGGCACAGAGTTGGGTTTGTGGTAGGGACTCAGGCTGGAGCTCTTGGGGCAGGAGGGTGCCATTCCTTACGTGGCCAATAATCCCAAAGCAGCAGGAGCCCAGCCCTGGGATGTAATTAACCCCTGGGGAATATGGCAAAGTTGGATATGAAAGAGAAGCCATCAGGAGTTCAATATCTATCCTCTGAAAAAATCTGTGCACCATAAATAACGGCAGGGGCACATGAACTGCTGTGAAGAATCCTTCATCATCTGTAGAAACATGCCTGGTTTTACGGAAAAAAACCCCAAATATAGTGAATTTAAAATAAATGGCATTATTAGCAGAAAGGGAGTCCCTAATTAGCCAGATATAGTCCATTACTGTAGCCTTCAATTCATTAAATTGCATAATTACATAAAAACACTGTTGATGTGCTATTTGGTATATCTGGTATTGTCTTCCTAATAATTAGCTCTATAATTGTCAGTTTGACAGGGTAATTAAAAATGTTTAAAGATGTTGTGTCAGCCTTTTCTCCTTTGCTGAGCTCAGTCGGATGTCTAGGGAAGATGATTTTCTACCTGGCTCAACCACAGTTTTGGTTTTGATTTATACCAATGTGTTATAGGAATGACCAGACTCATGGATTACTTTGATGTTCCTGCTAGGCTAATTTTTTAAAAGTAGGAGAAAGATAACTCCTGATGCCATTTTCATTTACTTTACTTCCTTTTTAGGAAATCTGTGGTCCCATCTCCTGGTTCATGCCTCTGGTGACGTGACTTTATTCCTAGCAGTTTTTCAGACAGATCATTGTGAAATCTGACATTTGTAGCCCTAAATCTTGGGTCTGTTTGCTGTTTAAAACCTTTCATCCCCCATGCATTTTTTATGAATGGATTGAAAAACATGAGAAATAAAACCTGTAGCTCTAAGCCGTGTTGCTGTGAACAGCACAGGGCAGTGCCCCTGCCCATGACTGCTCCAGTTTCCAAGGGGCTCTTGTGCAGGGATGCTTCCAGCTGTGCTGGGCTCAGGTGCAGGCGTGATGGTGGTAAAATGCTGTGGAGAAGCTCCAGACTGGGGGGGTTGTGTGCCTCTGGAGGAGTGCAGGTGGCACGATGCCCTGGCCACTGTGATAGGGAGCAGGATGGGATCCTGGAGGTGCTGGGGATCCCAAGACCAACCAGCTAACAGCTGGATATGGCCCAGGAATGGGGAGCCTGAGCCCTGTGTTGGAAAAGGGCTGTAAAGAAGGCAGTTTCTGGAGCCCTTCATGTCAATCACTCGTAGTTCTGTT
The DNA here is from genome assembly GCA_013398155.1 of Pedionomus torquatus. Lineage (NCBI taxonomy): Eukaryota > Metazoa > Chordata > Aves > Charadriiformes > Pedionomidae > Pedionomus > Pedionomus torquatus. The sequence goes on from VZRU01020598.1 coordinate 198,424, forward strand.
GTTCTAGGGCAATGATTGCCACTTCGGGTGGTCAAACCCCTGACTTATTTCCCTTTTCAGCAAAATAAACTTGAATATTCATGGCTGAGAAGTGATAAATAAATCTGTCCTCACACCCAGGAGCTTTGCCAGCTGGGTTTTGGCTGGATGGGAGTCTGTTTGTGAAAGCTTTCAAGGATTTTTGAAAATAATCTGTTCGAATCATTAGACGAACGAAGTGATCTGGTCTTCTGGAATAAACAGTAATCGCATGGCAGTGAAGTCTGAACTTCTTTCTTGGCAAAACAATTTCCAACACTTCTCCCTCTTCCTTATTTTTACTTTTGTATTTGTATTTATGTTTATGTTTGTTTTTGTTCTTGGACACTGTTGCTACCCCACATCTTTCCTGCTACAGCAGGCTCTGTGAAGATCACACACTTATCCAAGTACTTACGGCATTCAGCTGAAGGAGTCCCCTCCCTTCACTCCTTCCCCTCATAGCCAGAAGCGTGTCTCTGAGTCCAGATGGCCCCGTTCCACCACTCTCTAGCCATTAGTTTGTATTCAGTATTCATAATTGCTTCGCTAACAGAGAAACTTTACAATCTGTTGCAGGCCATTATATGCAAAACCATGCCCAAATAATTGATCCCCTGCCATCCAAATTGCAGAAGTGCTCGAGCGTTTTGTAATCTTACAGAAAAGGTTTGTATTCTGACTCTTTCGAACGTATATTAAAATAAAATTGACAATGAGATAACAAGGCATAATTTTGCAGCAGCTCTGTTGTTAAGCAATCACGCACCCGTACCTGTGCACCGAGGTGGTGTCCTGCTGGGAGCGTTATCTCTCCAATGTGCTACCCGGAGCCGAACCGATGCAATTTACTCCTCTGATATTCCACATTTGCCAGCCCCATCTCACCACTGCCAAGGTGTGCTCGCCTGTTCACCATGAAGCCAGCAGAATATCTGATGTTGGGGCAGGAGAAGAGGGCCCGCGGCCCCGCAGCCCCCGGGCCGTGGGTTTCTGCCTGCTCTCTTGAGCCTGGCTAGAAAGCCAACTCCATCCTGCCCTGTGATGATGTGGCTCCCAGCTTTGAAGGGGAGTGGAGGCTGTGGCACTAATGAGGACTGGTGCTGGAGTGAGGATGAAGCTCCATTAGCACATGCTGTGACTGCCCAACACCTGCCCTGGTTGGGCTGCAGCCCAGCACCGGTGGCTTTGGTCACCACTCAGGAGGCAAGCCACGTATCCTCAGAAAGCAGGTGATCTCCCAGAAGATCAAAATGATGTTATCTCTTCCAGGAGTCCCATCTTTCTGGGACAGTGCCACGTCAGTAGGCACAGGGAGGCAGCCTGAACCCCATCCCAGCAGCACAGCCTGGTCCTTGGGTATCCCGAGGAACTGAAGGGACCCAGCTCTGCAGTGCAGCGCTGGTGGCTCTGCATCTCTCTACACCAGGCAGAGGCAGCCCCTGCCATGGGCCAGGGTGTCTTGCAGCACATGTGGGTCTGGCTCCAGGCTCCAGCATCTGGATTGTGCTTCTCCACTGGGGGGTCTCTGCCCAGCAGGTCTGGACAGCCCACACTGTCCTGCAGCACTGGAAAAGCTGAGCACATCCAACTTTCCTCTGGTGAGCAGGTCTAGGA
>VZRU01020598.1:200097-233314 GCA_013398155.1 Pedionomus torquatus
GTGAGCAGGTCTAGGAGGTAGCGTGTGGCTGGGGGGGGGGTTGGAGAGTAAGGCAGAGATGATGCTGTTTGCATTATTCCAGGGGCTTCCTCCCCAAAACCGATGAAGCCTGAGAAATGGCTGTGGCTGCAGCTGAGCTCCTCTCCTCAGGCTGCTTGAGGGTGATGGATGGTGACACATGGCAGGTCTACCTGTCCTCAGCTTTCAGTGCAACAGGACAGTCTGACCCTTTCTTATGGCCATCACCCCTGCCAAAGATTCCTCAGAGCAAGAAGTGAGATTTTCTGTGCTTTTGGGCATTGTCATAATTGAGTCTCTGTGAACATCAACACATGTGGCAGGGCCTGGGTGCTCAGGGCCTTGCTCACCTGGGAAATCTGCTCTGTGTGCCCAGATTCTCTGGAGGATCCTCTGGAGTGGGCTGCGTCCTGCCGAGGGCTCCTGCCATCTCTCAGCCATTCCAAGTGCATCGGTGGTGCGTGCTGGGGGAAGAGCGTTGGAGGCACACTACCATGGCCATGGCAGGAGGTCCATGCAGGAGTGGTGTTGGCACAGCTAGCCCCAGTAGAGCTGACATGCTCACGCCTGGTTTCAGAATGCCTAGTTTATAATGAGTGATTCATGTGGAATGAATGCTTAGGACATGAAGGCAGAGAATACAACATAAAGCCTTATAAAGGTTTCCAAACAGATAACCAGCAAGGTCTCTTGTAGGATGATAGATTTTTCCTTAAGTCATAGGAGGAAAGGCTCCTACAAAGAGTAATAAATTAATAAATTCTTCTAGTCACCAGGGTTATTTCCCATAAAAGAATTTATTGCATGGCATACATTTCTCTGTTCACAATAATGAGATCTGGGCTCCAACATGTGACGTTTATAGCTGGCATTATTTAAAAAAAAAAACAGACAAGACATACAGTCTTCAAGTAAAATATGTGGGACAAATCTCCAGTTCACATGTACAGTATATTTATGCTCCAGAACAGGATAGGCTGGGCTGGGTTTCAAACAGAGAACCAAAATGTTTTAGCAAATGCTTTGCTGGGGAAATGAGCCACAATAGGAGGATAGATCCTGGATGCTCTCCAGTCTGCTGCAATCCCTGACACCACCTCACATTTCAGAGGTGTCCTGCACTCAGCCATGCCACTAGCTGATGTGCAGGTTGTACATGTAGATGCTCAGTCCCCTGTGCTGTATGCATGTCTCTTGGGCTGGTCTCACATGTGGGGCTAGTGTCCTCCCTTCAGTGTGATGCAGAAGCCACCAAACTCTGTTTGGGACCATAGGCAGAGACGATGGTTGCCTCCTTGCTTCAGCATTCCTGTCTTGGTCCCTCCAGCCTGGCAGTTCCCCAAGGCACAGACTCTTAGTCCCTGCAGGATGGCAGCTCAGTGCAGGAAGGTGTGGGGCATCCCTGGCTTCTTCAGGCCAGCAGAATGGCTGAACTGGTAAGGAAGGCTTTAAATGTCCGATGTGCTGAAACCTAATCCCAGTGCACCTCTGGCATGGCAGGAGAAGCCCCTTGTGCTCTGCAATCCAGAACTCCCCTTGCATCTTCCTGACATCACATGGAACGACACTTTGAGCTGCTCTTTGCCTAATGGGGTAGTTTGGATGTTACAGCCTAAAATTAAAGAGCTCATTAATTACTACGCTGAAAGCCAGGCTCTCTTTAAGCTTGTTCTTTATCATGATTAATGAGACAGAATGATCTCCTTCCCCCTTGATGCAATCTTCTGTCCTGCTGGAGTGGGATCCACAGTCCTGTCTCCCACTGGTCCTCTCCTCCCTGGTTGGCAGTGAAGGGATGGGCAGAGTTCAGGGCTGAGCGTTGCCCCATGCTCCACACTGCTCACAGTTCCAGAGCTTGGGTTGCTCCTTACCTGTGCCAGTGCCCTTTGATTCTCCCACCTGGCATTTGCTTCCTGCTGGAAAATACCCCTGCAGTCTGCCCTGGCTGGGGCAGAGAGTCAGGAACCCTCTCAGCCATTCTAGTGGGGCTACCAGATGGCTCCCACAGCTGGCTGGGCTGGAGCAGGTCTCAGCCTGCTTGTGCTGACATATTTTCCTGGCTCCATCTCATCTGGGACTTGTGCAGCTCATATCCCTGTGGGAATTGGTGCTTGCCACTGGGGCATGTGTATCCATCCAGTCTCCGATACAGAACAGTTGTATCCACCTCACTTCTCCTGGTAACTCTCCTATGCTCAGGAAACACAGTGCTGGCATGGCCTGGGAGCGTGAGGAATAACTGCAGCCTGCCATGGAGCTGGAATTCCCCCTCCTGCCATCATGATGCTTGTTCCTGAGGTTTCCTAGTTCTGCTGAAAAGCAAAGCAGTGGCAGAAGATGGGCAGGCCTGTCTGCAGGATGGTCACTTACTACCTGGGAGTTTCCAGTTAGATTTGTCTGCAGAAAGAAAGCAAAGACATTATCGCGCAGCGGGGCTTGTTATGCAGCTTAAACCTTGGATAGTGTTTTTTCAATAAAATAGTTGAAAACAATATCGGTGGTGGCAGCATGCACAGCTCAGTGCAGCTGCAGGAGCCCAGGCTGGATTATGCAGATGTGCCTGTTGGAGAAAGAAACCAGCCTACCTTTGTGTCTTGTAATAAAACTTTACACTTGCTCAGTGCATTTTAATTAACTCTCTCTGCCCCTCCTGCCTGTGGGAGGCATCCAAAACCTCTGCATGGTGCTGGCAGGCGCCTGGCTTTTTGCAGCCTGCAGCAGCTGCATCAAATGCTTTCAGAACTAGGAGAGAAGAACATCTGTCTCTCAGACATGCACCCTGTAGTGGGGAAGGTGCCTGCCCAGCTGCAGGGCTGCCTCTGTACCAAACTGTCCCAACAGCAGCAGAGGGCCAGGAGAGCATCCCCACCTAGGGAAATAGCTGCCAGAGGGATCACCCTTTGTGAGCAGGATGCCCAGTAGTGTTACAGGAAAGGTTGTGCAGGGAAACACCTGATTTATGACAAAAGGTTGAAGTTTGACCCCCGCTCTGATCAGATGGAGGATGCGACTGTATGTTTTTGGGCTGGGGGAAGGGGAATGAGAGGCTGGCAGAGCACACGGTTACTCTAATGTGTGGTACCAGCTGCTCCCTCTCAACTTCCACTGTGTGCAAAAGATGTGACTCTTCTTGATACAGCATGTGTATCCCATGGGAGACTCCAGAAATTGTATGCATATGTAACTGCCAAATGTGCTTTCTGTGTTAACCTCTTAAATTTATGTATCTTGGTTATATGAAACTCCGTAACGTCAGGAAAAAAACCCTAGGAATTGTACTGCAAAGGTGTTAGCAGGATAAATGCGTCTAATAGTGCAGCATTTCTAAAATGCAGTGATGGAGTTTGTGCGATGTAGCCTCTCCAAGAACACGTTGACTAGCAGAGGTAAAACCTCTTAGGGGAGGACCACACGCTCCACTTGCTTTCAGAAGGGAAATATTCTTGGGTGTTAATCCTCTGGTGACAAGGCTGTCAATAATTGATACTTCATGTTTAGCTTTTATACAAAGCTAGATGTCTTCTGGAAGCCTTGAGATTAGCAGAATGATTGAATAATTGATATTACAAGATTTATATGATTTTGAAAAATTCACAGTGTATGTTGTCTGGGGAGGAGTCCAATTAAGGTTGCAATTCAGCCAGCCCACCTCCCTCCTTGTTCTCCACCTCCTAAATCTGGGAGGCAGGCAGGTACAGAGGGAACACACAAATCATTTGCATTGCAGAAAGAGTGAACTTAATGGCAACACTTCATTTGCATTTTTACTGAGCAGAATGGAGGTAGGGAGAGAAACGAGGTAAATAACCCCTCAGGTGTGTACTTCCACATGTGTGCCAGGTAAACTAGCCCATAGAGTGATGTGCTTTTCTGAAATGGGGTGGAGGTTTCCTGGAGAGGGTCTCTCTCCCCCTCTGCCAGGGAGATATGTTCCTGCTGGGTGGAAGGTGGGAGGCTGCACTCCAGACAAGGCTTTGAGGATGGGATCCCTGTCTGAATTGGGCATTAATGGACAAGAGTGCACCATGAGGGCTGTGTCTCTGCACCCTCTCTGGAAAGAGAGGTCTCCTCCACCCGTGCCAGCTGCTGCGGTGCTGTGCATTCCAGAGGGGAGCCCAGAGGTCAGCTGGCAGTGGATAGAGTGTCCGATACTGGCAATGCACATCATGGTTCCTTCTTTTTTGTGCTTCTGATCCTGGTATCAATTGCTTGATCCTTTAATTCAGCTCAGCAAAGAACGTAAGTGTGGTTTACTCTTCACTCTTGCTTTGTAACATGCATGGTGTCTCTGTGAGCACCTGCACTGGAGGTGGCACTGCTGGGGATGGATGGGGTGTTCGCATGGCGCCTGCCTGCCCATGTCCTCCTGGGCTCATGGGCTGGGACATGTGGGCTCTGCCCAGGCACTAAGGCTGTCTGAGTTATTGTGGAAAGCCTTGTGGGCCAGAGAACATCTGCTATTCAGGACCAAGTCCGTTTTTTGGGATAGGGTTCTGCCAGAGGATTCCCTGTTCCCAGGGTGCTGGGGACCACCGGCAGCATGGGAACGCTTCTTCTGGAGTCGGAGAGGCTGGAGCTACCTGGTGTCTGCAGAATCCCTGTGCCAGGGTCTGGAGATGACAGCTGGCAGACCAGGATGGTGCCATCAGGATAGGGAAGGTGAGCTGCTTTGAGGTGACCCACAGAGCATCCCAGGGCTGAGCCCAGGAGGCACCAGCCCTCAGAGTCCCCCTAGCCCTGGGCACAGCTGCAGCACCTTTGAAGAGGGGGAGCCCGGAGCGCTGTTACTATAGTTACTGCAGGGCAGAGAGTAACAAGCAGAGAGATACTTAAAAATTGATTGTTCTAGCAACAGCTCATCTTTGTTTGGCAACATCAGGCACATGATGTCAGCTTGCTGAGCCTGGGCCCCGCAGCCTCTGACAATCCCTTGACCAAGAAAAGCTGGTGTGCGGGGCGTGCTGGGATCCTTAGGGATGTGCAGAAGAACTGTGAGCTGCCATCAGTGGTGGGGGCAGTTAGGAGGGTAGTGTTGAGGCTGGACGGGTGGGAGCTGCAGCTCTGAGCCCTGTGCTTCTAGCTGGTGCATGAGGAAGGGGCTTTTTTGATCCTTTCTCAATGGAATCACCATCACTGAGTCTGAACGGATGCTCCAGAAGCTCTCACAGCTTTGCAAACCAGATGCCTCCTGCAGATATTTCTTCAGGTTCTTCTCAGTTCCTGTGGGACCCTGGCCAGAAGGGGAGAGCAGGGGCCAGAGTTGGGCTGGCCCAGGGAGGCTAGTGCTCCCAGGAACTGACTCCCAGCTGGGATCCATCCTCTGAGACCCTGACCAGGAGGGACATGCAGCTGGCAGGACCCTCCTCTCCCTGGTGGGCAGGTGACACGCTGCCTCCCTGTGTCCATGTCCACCTGGTCAGAGCCAGCAGCACCCCGTGTCTGTGTCCACCTGGTCACAGAGCCAGGAGTGCCCTGTGTCTGCCTGGTCATGGCTCTGCTCAGGGTGATAAAGCATCTCAGGAGATTCTGCTGGCTGGTGTTTGCAGTCACCAGAAGCACCTGCCAAGGCTCAGAAGGCAAATATACGTGAGGATGGAACCTTGCACCTGGCCTGGCCGGCTCCCTGCCCAGCCAGTCGGGGCCCAGCAGGGACCTCCACTTAAACATCCCTGTGGAGGGGACGCTTCAGCAGCCACGAGTAATTTAGCTGCGCAGGGGATGCTTAAGAGCAATTCAGAACTGTTTCTAGGGCAGGAAAAGCCTGTTTGAAAGAACAACAAATATTGGATTTGTTTTGTGTAGAGAAAATGGCTGCCACAGTGTCAGGACATTGTGTAGAAAGTGTTTTCATTCCTTGTAAATTAGCCCAAGGGCTTGTCCTCCTCCTGTACTCTTCCTGCAGAGCTCCAGGCTGGTTTTATTCACAGCGCTGAGCGCTGTTGCTAGGTGCCAGAGAAAAGCACAAGTATTTTGTGTGTTTTCTTTTTCAGACACCAAAACTGAAAGCTGGTGATGTAGGCTGACCTCTGTGTAGGTGTCATCTGGAAACAAATAGCTTTCACCAGGCAGATTCAGAGTTAATTTCCTCGATGTTGTGTCTTGGTCTGGGATGAAAAGCAGAACCCACGTTTCTGTCTCTTACTTTTCCTTGTTGGTTCTCTCAGGGACTCTCCACTACCCCATGCAAGGGACCACGTTCCAGGGGGAAGCAAAGCAGCATCAACCAAAAAGTCTTTGGGTTATCTGGATAATCAAGGCCCAGAGTAACCTCAGGATGTATCATGCCAAAGGGGAGCTTTATCAAAAGCAGAGGTAAAAGGAGAGATGTGCTTTTTGTCCCCCCCCCCNAGCACCCATCAGCAGGGTGTGTTTGGGTCTGTCCCAGAGCAGCTCATGTGTATCACCTGGATTGTGCCCATTCCGCAAGCTTCACTGGAGCAGGTGATGCTGCTGTTGTAATCATTGGCCTCACAGCTGTGCTCTCCTCACCCCTCCTAAGTCTGGTGACCAATTGTTTGTGACAGAATATGGTTTTTTTTTGCGTTTTTAGTTTTTTATTACTTGTTTTTTCCTTTCTTCCCTCCATAAGAGGAGATAAAAGGCAGAGCAGGAGGTATGGGGATTAGGTGGTGTGGGTGATCAGCCAGTGCATGTGAAGAGGAGGTGACTATGAGAAGATTATCCTGCTAGAACCAGAAGATAGGGATACATCCAGCAGCAGGGATGGACCAGCCACTGCTCCTCTCAGATGCATGCGTCACATAGAGCCCTGGAGAAGAGAAACATTTTGATCGTTTGCATTTTATGCGTGAGGAGGTTAATTACAATGATGGTAAAGACAGTCATTGGCATGACAATTTGATTAGAAGGGAACTTTGATTCTCGAAGAGATCTAGCTAGGGGCAAGAACTCTCTCTGAAGCAGCAGCTTTTTATCCCAAAGGCTGCAGTAGCCTAGTGTGGGGGGACTGGGGAGAGCTTTGGTATGATTTCATGCACCAGTTGGAATATCTTTATCTGAGTCGCTGCCTCTGTTGTAAATCCCCAACTGTGAGCAGGGGTGATAAGATCTAGGGGCCTTCCTGCCTGTGCAGTAAAGAATCAGGAAAGATACATTAACAAAGTTATTTAATTGCTATGCATCAGTGCCAGGAGCTTGGGTAATGAACAAGAAGATTCAGAATTGCTCATTTGTGAGAGCCGATTTGAACTATTTGCTGTTGACGAGACCTGCTGGGAAAGTTAACTGGAAAGTTACCATTGGAAAAATTATAACCAGAAAAGGGTCAGGTTGTACCACTCTGGGAAAGACTGGTGGGCAAAGGTGGTGGAAAGTCAGTCCCTGTCATAAAAGGCACTTCTGCTGCAAACAACTCAGCAGCTAGTGATCTCAGGTATGTGGCAATCGATATCCTGGTGTGCAGAGCATGAGGTGGGATGATGGTGGGTGTTTTCTGTGAAAACAGTGGAACATGTGATAGAGCAGGAGGATCAGCTCCATGAGAATCTGCAGAAAGAGGGAGAAAGGACCAGGCTTGCATGGGATGTTTTGCTTGGAGTGATGTATGCGGGAGGTCCCACGCTACCACAGCTAAAATGGCCTCAACATTTCCAAAACCCACATGTGATAGTTCCCTGACTCAGGAGTTGCATCCAAGAGTGCTGCATTAGCCTTTATTTGGACAGAGAAGGACTGGTCACTGAACTAAACCTTTGAGGTAGCTTTGATGCAGGGGGTTGTGACTCAGCTGTTTCTTATGTACAAACACAGTAAAATCCAAATCCATATACAGATGTAGATGGTGCTTTAAAAAGACTAATTTTGTGAAGTTGTAAATAACTATGAAACATATCACTTGGGAGCAAGGATTTTAGGAGAAAGATGTAAATGTGTGAAAGAAAAAAAGCTGAAGGTAATGAATGTAAATGAAAAGCCAAGTCTTACAGAATATTGATACAAGGAGGAGAAAGCTTTGCTGGGAACTGGTGACCCTGCAAGTGAGGAAGGGATGCTTCCAGCTGGGCTGGAAGGGCTAACTCCTTTCATGGATGAAGTAGAAAATAGGTAGAAGTCAGAGGTTATCTCCTACTGGTGTGGCTGGAGCAATGTGCCTGGTTCTACTCGCTATGCTAAGGTGGAAGCTGACATGTAATAGAAGAGTTAGGAAGAGCTGTGAGATGATTACAAAGAATGAAATCATGCTGTAAGGTGAGAGCCTGCAGGAGAGAGCGCTCTTATTTTCTCTCAGACACGGACTGTGGAAGCAACTTACTTCTGCCCAGAAGTACTTATGTAGGGAATGGAGCTCTGATAGCAGACAGCTCTGTTGTCTGGCAGACAAAGGTTTGTCTAACTAGATGCAGCTGAAGACAGACAAGTTCAGATTAGAAAGAAGCTACACAATGGAAACTGAGTGTAATTAAGCACTGGAGCAAGGCACCTAGCATCTCTTCCTTGCTAGAAATACTGCAGTGAAGATCAAATGTTTCTTTCTGAAAAGGCTTGTGGTTGTTCAGACTGGAATTAATCTAGGCCAGTCCGATACCCTGTGCTTAGCACAAGGTCAGTTTGGGTGATCAGCAGTCTCTCTGGGCCTTATTACCCACAAATGTATACACAAATGGGTTACAGATGGTTCTCTAAAAAAGTCTGCTTGGTGGGGCCTGGACACAGGGGAAGCTCTGGATAAGCAGCTGGAGTAGGGCTGTGTCGGGATGAAATGGCTCGAGGACCACAGCAGAGAGCTGCTCCGGTCCTGGTGGTGTGCTTAGCAGGGATGGAGAGGGGTCTGGGGGAGCAGGGAGGGCAGAAGACAGCACAAGGTCAAAGCCAAATGTGAGGGTCTTTAAGCAGTGCGGAGATGGGGACAGTGGTGGGCTCTGCCTATGCAGCTTGTCTGGAGTGGTGCAGAGTGTGTGCTCTTGGGTAATGCATGGGGACACCTCATCTGTCTGCAGGTTCCTGCTGGGAAGGCAGCCCTTCCTCAGGGAAAAATGTGCCCTTAAAGAGCTCCTCTTGGAGAGGATTCTAACTTCGCTTCAGACAGCATCCCTTGTTGATTCCCCCACCCCACCCCCCCAACTTTTTTGACAACTGCTTCTTAAGGGAAGACTCTTAAGTGCCAATGCTCTGACCTGTTCACTGAGCTCTAGGCCTGTGCAGGTGAATCACTGTTTCATTTACTTTTGAGAGCCCAGGAGGACTTTCCCCATCTGTTTCCAGAGCTGCGTATTGATGCATTTCGCTTTGCATTTAAGTATTGTTATCTGTGTTTGTCATGCCCATGGCAGTCTCCCCCAGTTTTTACTAGCTGTCAGTTTAAGTTATGGCTGCCTAGAATGGATTATATAGAGTCTTATTTGCATTGAAGAAATATTTGAATACATCAACATGTCTTGAATCCTTAAGATATAAACCACATGAGTATGCAGGTTCAATGTATGGGACTAAGGAAGAATGAAAGCAGTGTTATTGCCACACAGCTCTGTCACGTTCAGTAGAGCTGAGCCTCAGAGACTTCTGAATGGAAGGTTCCCATGTGTGCACTTGCTGCCTCTTGCCCTCTCTGTGGGAGCGCTGGAGCTCTGAGCATCCTGTAGACTCGTCTTACTGTGGCAGGTTCCAGCAGAGGAAACGAGGGTTTTCTCTAATGCAATGGGAAGCAGAGTCCAGGTTTGCAAGAAGGGGATGCTGCAGAAAGGGCTGTCCTGACAAGAGCTGTGTTTCTCTGGAGGTTTGTCACTATCCTGTGTTGTGCCTTGGTCCCTGAAAACCCTGCAGGCTCTTATGTCTCTCTCCTGGCGTAAGTCAGTCCATCAGTCCCTTGATGCATTGGAAAGACCATAAAGAAAAATAACTATTTGTTTCAGTGTTAGTCTTAACCTTTGGGAAGCAGTACTTTCCTGCTCTTGTGATCATGTGTCCTAAATAAATTGCACCCTTGTCTTGTCAGGACATGCCTTCACTCAGGATGGCCTAGTCTTGACATCATGAAGCTGAGCTCTCTTGAGCAGCCTGTGGAGAGCTGGGTTTGCACTTGGTGGGTGTCTGCTTCCCAGGGACTGGACCAACACCTTCCCATTCTTTCTGCCAGTACCAGTTGCCGACAGTCCCTTTTGATAGTCATCTTGTCAGTACATGTATGTTCTGCCTTTTCACTCGGTTGGACTGTATTCACTTCAGTTTGTAAAAACCTTTCAGATGGAGGCTCAGTACCAGCCTGTGGCACTGTCCTCTGAATCTGTGCATGCTTCTTCTCTTGCTTTGGCAGGAGCGCAGGCAGTGAGACTTCCAGAGCTGTTAAATAAATTTGCCACTACTCTAGAGCCTCATTTAGTTCTTTGTGCGTTTTCCTTCCCTGTACGTAAATGCCCAGACATCTGGGTCAGTCAGTGCTGTCCTTCTGTTCCAGCTACTGCACAACATCTGCTTGCTTTCTTACCACTTAATAAAAACTTCTTCTCCATTTGTCTCCTACATGTAGTTCTTCATCCTGAAGCAGCCGATGGACTTGTTAGCTCTGGAAATGCTTGGCACCTTGCTCCATGCTCTGTCTCTGCCTGGGTTTGAGTGGTTATGCCCATGATATGTTAAACTTTTGAACTCTAAAAATACAGTTGCTTTAGAGGATAAATCAACCCTATAGCAATGCCAAGGGGCAGAAGCAGTTCTCTTCTGACTACTCCTCTTTATCTAGCAGTTTTTATATAGCAGTTAATTTTGTTGACCTCCATCATGGCTGGATGCTGTGGTTGCAGCCTCCTTGTACAGGGTACGACAGGAGCACAGAGCTTGAGTACAGCCCTCACCCTGGAGAGCTGATGGGGCACATTCCTCCTCCACTTGAGTTGCTGACCTTTAGCATGGGCCTGTCTAGAGACCTCTGATAGATCAGCAAGGATCACTTTACATTGACAAATACAAAATATGGTACCTTGTGTAAATGGCTCTTCTCCAGACTAAATAGCTCATTTTGTCAGATTTTCCTGCTGGATAATCCCCATGCTCTGTTCTCTTGGTGTGGTGTGGTTGGTTTTTTTTGGTGTTGGGTTTTTGGTTTTTTTTTTACCTATATTATTGAAGCTCCTATTCAATTGTACCATTGTGCAAATCGGGTGACCACATATTCTTTGCTGCTGATTCATAGCTGGAACCTCAATACCCTCTGACATATGTAAAATGCTCCTCTCTGTGTGCGCCAGGATCTCGCTAACCTTCTGTGCAGTGTTTGCAGATCAGAATACAGAGGCACTGGGTCCGACACGTGCAGCTACTCCTTCTACACTGTGCTAGCTTCTGCAGTGGCACTTAAGCTGTTCTTACCCTCATCTACAACTTCTCATTGCTGATAAATTGCAATGTATTCACAGCTCTTTGCTTTTTCCTGGAGCTACTAAGGCTGGAGAAGTGGATCTCCCCCCATGTCCCCTGCCCACTCCCTGCAAATGCTGAAGGTGCTCTAAACATTAATAAGGAATTTGAAAACTTTGTGTGGGGGCTTTGGGTGCTGTAAACTGACCTGGATGGAGACTTGAGATGCAGAGGGACAGTTAGCTGTGTAGCCAGTTATCCAGATCAACTGGCAGCACTGGGACTTTGGTGTATTCCGAGACAGCCAGGTGAAGACATCTCACCCCAGATGGTGCAGATAGTAACTTCTGCCATTCACCAAGTCCCACAGGCCAGTGGGAGAAGGACTCTCCAGACAAGGGCAGTGGTGGCAGTGAGGAGCCATCTCCGCTGGGTTAGGTGCTACCTGCCAAGAGCATGGAACTTTGTCTCTGTGCGTAGGTGGACATCAGAGAAGTGTAGCCTGGTGGACTGGAGGAAAAAGGGTGTCCCAGGCTGCATTCCCCCACGCACAGGGAGCTCTGCTCATCATCAGATGCTCTGACAGGGGACTGGGTGGAGCCCAGGCTCTGTGGGAAGGAGACACCCCTGGGAGTGAGTAGAGGAGCAGACAGCAGAAATCAGCTGTGTGGCTGGCCAGGATGGTGTGCAGAGACATATACTCTGAGGCTTCTTGCAAAGATTTGGGCCTGATCTTTCAGAAAGTCTTCTCCCCAAGGACTGATCTTGCACATCACCCTGCTGCTCTGCTGGGAGCTGAGAGGAGCTTGTGGAGTGGTGGGTTTCTTCTGCAGTCTGTATGAAGTGATGTCTGGAGGGTTTTCAGTTTGTGTTGTCATTAGGACTTACATGAAAAAAACTTGTGACTGTAACTGGGAGGTGAAAGCTAACAGCTTGTCTCTGCTATTATTATATATGCCAGAAGCAGTAATGATTAAAGGGACTGCACTGTGAGGTAAAGAGATGCCATCCTGGAACCAGATGACTGGGTGATACAATTAAGATAAAGAAATCACATGTTGTTGGCAATAGGGAAGCAGAAGTGATGAAATGTGTGATTGGGAAGTGTGGGAACAAGATGAAATTAAAGAAAAATCACAATAAGGAGCAGAAAATGAGCAGGACTTGGAACAAGAGATGCAGTTGTTGAGAAGATAAGAAGAGCAGAAATAAATTGAGAGCAAACATTCTTGGGGCAGAAGTAAAGACATACAAAAAATCTTTGTGAATTCTATTAAAAGTAAGTTGCTGTGCTAAAATGAGAGCCTTGCAATCAAAAAGAAATGACAGTATTAAACCATTGGCCTCTGTGCTCAGGGAATGACAGGCCAAAAACCCTGACAGGTTGAGCTATGCTCACACGAGACTTTCTGCAGGGACCCAAACCTATGTAATTATTGCACTTTTCAGGAATGGAACTCTTAGGATTTGTTAACAGGTGTATGATTGTGACTTACCTCCCAATAAGGGCTCAGTGGCCACCAATAATCCAAAGCCAAAAGCATTCTGTGGAAACGAGAGAGGAGCTGGTGATGCCAGTGAAGTGCCCAGGACCAAGAGCACAGGGTGACAGCTGGGTGGTGAGGTGTGTCCATGTGTGGATAAACGCTGCCGGCAGTGTGTAGTGTGTGCACTTACACAAGGATGAGGCCGCTGGGGGTTTGAGGAGGAGCCTTAGGCAAGGTGGGACGGGGCAGTCTGAGCTGTGCTGGAGTGGCTGATGGAGCAATGCCCTGAGTGCACACCTGTGAGTGTGCTCTGTATAGTCCTGCAAAAGCCAAGGGAGGCCTGACCTGTCTTTGCAGACAAATGGGCCATCAGAGTTCCTGCCTTTGATTGAAACAAAGGTGATGGTGCTCTAGTGCTGTAGCTACTTAGTTATGTGCCACCAGGCAAGGACTGAACGGTGCCATGGGGTATCCAAGAGCAGACTGAAAATCTCAAAGGGTACAATGGCACCTGGAGTGGCAGGGGGTGAAGTGTCCATCCCTTCTGGTGGTGCTGCTCCTCTGTGGATCTCCTGTGGGGCTCCCTTCTGATGCTCCCAGGCAGCAGTGGCAGTGACCCCAGCTTGCTGACAGCTCATGGTACATCATCCCAGGAACAGCAGCACTAGTGCAGCCAGTGGGACTCTGCTGCACACAGGAGTCAGGGCTGCACTCGGAAAGATGTGAAACAACCTTGGCCAAATTCTCCCCCTAGAAAGATGCACGTATATATGTGTGCACATCTCAGCAAGCTCCTGTACAAGAGGAACTAAAAAAAGGCCTCATGATTGCTATTTCTAAATCCCGGGGAAGTTCTGGATCATGCTGATGACAAGGCTGCACAAGTAGGTTGGTAGCACTGAAATGTGTGAAAGGAATTCTGTCTTTGTGCTGAGTACAAGATGTCTGTGCCGAGCTGCAGCTCCAGAACCTGTCACAGCCGATGGGAAGATTGGCTGTCTCCAGAAGGCAGGAGGGAGCTTCTGCTGGTAACTGCTTCCAGCAGGCAACAGAGCACAGAAATGCACTCACTTTCCAAGAGCCTACGTTGCCCTGAGATCTACCAGCACAGGGGAGGATGGGGCCAGTGGGCACTTGTGGCCACGAGGAGCCCAGGACCCTTGTGGGGATGCAGCACCTGGTGTGTGAAAGCACCATTAACGTAGCCCTCCCTAGCATCTCTCCTTTGGACAACCCCAGTGTTGGCACCACTTTTCTTTTATCGGGATGCCTCTGCTTAGGCTCCAGGACATGCTTACCTTGTGATCTCAGTGACATGATCCTTCATATTTGTCTTCACATGCCCCAAGGGTGTACCTTGATAAGTGACGCAGTGGCTTGAGAGCCTCCGGCTCTTTCTGCCATGGGAAAGGGTTTGGGTCATGTTGAGATGAAAATGTATTTGCTCGGGGGTGCTGGGATGGACCTGGGGGCCATGTGGACGTACCCTGGGTGGGCTGCAGACTTGGCAAGCCAGGTCCTTTCATATATCTTTGCTGTACCAGAGGAGTCTGCCACACACCCAAGGGATGCTGCGTGCTGCCTGGCTTCCGTGAGGCACATCCCTTGGGATTCCTTCCCCCAGACCTGTGTCGGAGGTCAGTGTGCCAAGTCCCCCTCCAAATTATCAAAGGGCTGGCAGTGTGCTCTGGAGACAGCAGTGTGGGCTCCCTGCGCTTCCTTCTTGTACAAATCACTCCTTTGGAGATATTGTGGTTACAGAGCAGCAACAATATGTTTGCATAGTTAAATCCTAAATCTTGTTGCTGTGGGGAATGATTGGTTGCTGCTGTCTTCCTTCTGTGATGCTTTCAGTGACTTCTTGAGGAAGCTCTATTTATATACACAGTCCTGTGCAGGAAGAAAGTTTTATCTAATTACATAAATTAAAACTTTTGAAGTTTGGTCAGTCTCTGAGATTGATGCCAAGTGAATTCAAGTTTATTTGCAGCTCCCAGAAATTTGAACTGTGAAATACTGTTTTGTTCACGTGGAAAACGAATGTCACCTGGGTGCCAGGCAGCACAGGGAGTGTATCTGGGGGTGTGGGTACCCTGGAGCAGAGAGCAGGTCCCAGCGCTGGGCTGCACAGACTGTCTGTAGAGACAGTGGGTGAGCCCCACGTTGCTGTAGGGCCGGGCCGTGTCTTGTCTGCTGCTCCCAGGGGTGGTCTGTTTGGAGAATGAAACTGAACATTCTCCCTGATGTTAAAAAGCAGGTTGAAAGCAGCATTTTCAGCCTGGCAGCAGGAGCTCTGTGGCACCCGCTCCCATCCTGGCTCCTGGCAGCCTGTGCTTGCTGTTAGCATCCTGTGCTATCGATCCAGCCGGTGAGTCCCGCTCTTCTCTTGCTGTCTGTGCTTTGGAAATGAATCTTCTTAAGCCCCCAGCTGGTGATTCCAAGATACATTTTTCCACCTGTCATCTTCTCCTTGACCTCTGCAAAGAGTTATGGGATAGAAGTGAAATTCAAATCAGGCAACTACTTTATCTGCTCACCCTGCATTTCTTCCTTTCCAAACTAAAAATGAGAAAGTACTACGACACCTGCACAGATGGATTGAGTCAGGGTGAAGATTTTAAACTTTATTCAATAAAATGTTGGAGCTAACCAGGAAAATATTATTTTATCTCTTTAACACATGTGCTCTGAGCCGTTCAGGGCCTCCAAGAGATAGATCTTCCCCAAGACTTGCAGGCATTTTCCATTACACCTTGCAGAAAGAGCTGTGCTGGCTGGAGCTGCGCAGGGGTAGTGATGCTGTTGGCACTGGGTGCTGGATTTGTGGACCAGCTTGGCTCTGCAGTCTTGCCTCTCAGCACTCTGCTTGTAATCAGCAGAAATACGTATGGATAGAAGTGTCTCAGGTAGGATGGGCTGATCTTTCTCTCTTTTAATGATCTCCAACTCCAGCAGTCCCTCACAGTGGATGTTTTGTGTAGTGCACAGAAAGAAAGAAAGAAAAAACCACCAAACAAAAACAAACCAACAAAAAACTAGCTCCATGTAAGTGAATTAATTTCAAGTTCACCAACAGGAATTGCGTCTTGCATGTTAGGATTCAATCCTTGTCTAATTCTTCTTCTTTTCTTCTTAATTGTGGATTACCACACATTCTGGCTCTGATTTTTGGGAATCTCCCTTGTCTGCTAGGTGACCACATATAGTTACTACTCATTAGCTGGGACTCTGGAGCTGTTTTTAAGGACAACAATAAAGTCTATCAAGAAGTGGAGAGTGGAAATCCAATGACCCTTAATCAAATATGGTGTATTTAAACTGAGAAATTCATAGTGATGCTAATTGAGGTAATGTAAACACCAGAGCAAGGACTTCTATCTCATTGGGAATTTTTGCTGGGGGTGGGGAGTGGGGAATGTCATGAGCATAGCTGAAGTCTAGGAAAATTGAGTGTACCAAAAAAATGCTGTGGCTGAGCCTCCTTCATGGAGGTAGGACTTTGTCCTACCAGTGCCTCAGGTTCAAATCATTGCACTTGGCAGCAGCTCACTAATGGTAATTTTAATTTTTTCGTTATCTGAATTACTAGGCAAAGGTCTATGGCTCACACAGCTGCAGCTTTGACCCAGGCTGAGGTCAGGCTGGGAAAGGGTGCGTCTTGTCAAGGTCCCTGAGCTATTCACTTGTGCAGGTAATCCCGGAACCCTGCGGGAGCTGCAGCCCTTTGAAAAGCTGAGCAGGACAAACCTTTCCTCTGTGTGTGATTCTGCATACAGATGGCCTCAGGTCTGCACATCTCAGTACGCTGCTCTCACTGCTACTGACACATGGGTATACTGGCACAGGGAACTCCACCAGTTCTCCATCCTGTTGTCCAGCATGATGGTCATGGCAGGGTGAAGGTGCAGATCCCCGTGTGCCCCCATCTCCAGACTTTCAGGTGTGTTACACAAGCCCTGTGCTTCCCACATCTCTCAGTGGGGGTTGAGAACCTGCTGCCCCTCTGCCTTACATACTGCTTTCCTTGTGACAGGGATGGGGTAAGAAGTGCTATCAGGTGCTTGCTCCTCTGTGGTGCTGGGGCTGCTGGTCATTCCTGGAGCTGCCTGCTCTCCTTGGCCTGGATCAAGCGTGTTGCTGCTGGCGGCCAGGGAGAGATGCTCATAACTGCTGTTGGAATATTTGTGTCCAATGTGTTGAGGATTTTGATGACTGGATTCTTCACTGAGGGGTTTGGGGCACCCTGAGTGCTGGGGCTGCTCCCTGGGCTGCCAGCCCTCATGGGTGTTGTCCTCTCCAATGCTGTTTCAGACCCATTAATGATGGCAGCTCAGCCCCATAGATTACCCGCTCAGCCAATCTCCAAATGATTTGGAGGCAAACTGCTGTGTGGGGCACTGGTAGGCAAGAAGGATGGCAGCCTGCCTGCCCCAAGCCTCCCACCAGCACCCAGCTTTTTCATACTAGGGACTGGACGTGCACAGAAGAAAAGAANTTGGGGTGGCCAGGAGCCACCTGCCTGCAGGCACCTGGTGTCCTCCCACCCCTCCCCAGCAGCTATTTCCTTTTCTGTCCTTTCTGAGCCTTTCTGCAGGCTCTGTGGCTGCTCTTCTCTGAAGTCAGCACTGAGTTTCCCTTCTCAGAATAATAGAATTTAATGGAATTGAATTCCTGCTGGGCTAATTTCTGTGCATTAAAAATAGCTGCAGTGATGATGCATGTAATGTACATCCACTGCCACCTTTGCAAGCAGGACTATGACTTAGTGGTGGCAGAATTAAGGGACCTAATAACAATTTTTAGCTCATCTTGGCCCTTCAGCTCCACAGAATCATAGAATGGTTAGAGTTGGAAGGGACCTCAAAGATTGAATTCCAACCCCCCCTGCCATGGGCAGGGACACCTCCCCCTAGACCAGGTTGCTCAGAGCCCCATCCAGCCTGGCCTTGAACGCCTCCAGGGATAAAGAAGTGCTTGTGAGTCTGATTTCTGCTGGGGCAAAAGCTGTACTGTGACTATCTGGAGTGTGGGACATCCCTGGGCTGTGTGGCTGGAGCGTGCCCTGCCTGTCCCTGCCTCATCACCCAGGCAGGGAACCCCTCAGCACAGCTTGGTCCAGCTGCAGCTGAGGGGGTATGGCTGAGCTTCAGAGATGTGCTAAACCATGGCAGTAAATGGGTGGGGAGTTGGAAATAGGAGGCTGATGGATGCTGTTATTGGAGTGTCACTGCACGGATGCAGTGGAGCTTCCTATGGCACTCAGCCTCATGGCACTGGAATAAAGCTGTGCTCCTGCAAAGGTAATGCTACTTCTGCTCGGTGGACTACTTTACACAAGTGGAGATGAGACAAAGATCAGAAAAGGAAATTATTGGAAAAATGGTTTAATATAGGAAATTGGAGGGGTCTAACAAACACTGATGTGGATGAGGGCAGAGCCTATGTGCTTATAAAGCTTTTAACTCTGGCCCATGTCACGTAGGAGAGAATCTAAGTAGTTCCCAGGGCACAATTAGAATTGGAAAGGGGGCCTACACCAGCAGGAAGAAAGTCAATATAAAAAATCTGAATTCTGGATAGGAAAGAAGTCAAAAGCAGAAATACATACACACACGTGTATATATAAAAAGATACCTGGCAAGGCAAGATTTTTGCAGGAAAAGACGTGGGTGTGATAATGCCCTGCTGTTGCCAGAAAGCAGTGTTGTCATTTTAGGATGTATCAACATGAGTGTTGCCAGTATAGGCCTGGGTATAATTGTTCCCCCTGCATGTGATGTCAGGGAATAAAAATACTTTATTTTTAAAAATAATGAAATATGTAGTACTTCTAAGAAAAACAGAGAAATTGGTGAAACACTGGAGAATTTCAGGAGAATTATAAGATCTAAAAGATGTGGCTCACAGGGAAAGGTTGAAAGAATGGATTCTCATTGGTCTGAAACGGGACAACCAGAGCAGGGAATGTGACGGTCCTAAGAAAGTGAGTCATAATAACAGGAAAGGTTATTACACAAAAGACAATATTCAGTTGTCTTCTGTCCTTTACAGTCTTAAATGTCTATGACTTTGAAAAAACGGGTTTCTGGTTTCTTGCAAATGAGGTTATAGGTGAAGACAAACAATAATCAATATTTCTTTCAGTCTGCCGTGGTAAAAACCTGCTTGTTCTGAAAGGCATTTGTTGCAGCAATCAGAAACGAGAAGGAAAAAGCTTAGGAGATCTGCAGGTGACATCAGCAGACCAAAGCCAGACATGGTTGTACAGTGCTGTGAGGTACGCAGCAGGGTTAAGGGCAAGATGAAATTATAGCTGGATTTGGGGGGGCTGAGACAACTACCTGGAGACTGTATTTGAAGCGTCTGGGGATGCTGGCTGTGTAGGTAGGTTTGACATCAGCATGTTCAGGGTTTGTCTACGCCAGCAAGCAATTGTGTGACAGGAGCAGGTCAGTAGATTGCAGCAGTTGTTCCTGGGACCCCTGAGTCTCCTGTGTGTGCAGTCTGGAGGTTTTATCTGGGATTAGATTTAGTCTCCTCTCACTAACATGCCCTGGCTGGGTGGGTGGTGTGAAGCTGACCAGGTCCATTGTGCCCCGATTATGCATTGGACATGTCTGTGCTCCTAGAAGAGAATTTCTGGTGTAGCTTACTCTGAAAGTAACCTTTAACTTGTACTAAAGCTGCTCCACAAATAAAAAACAATGTATAGAATTGGGGAACTTGCTTTAAAACCATTCCACTGCTCTGTGCTGAAATGTTAAAGAGGGTTGCTGGCAGAGGGAGGTCTGCTTGGCCCAAAGGCAGCAGAACAAACAGCTACAGTGCAAATGTATGAGGTTTGCATTAGGGATTAAGCAAAGGCATGTGAAGAAATCCTCAGACAAAGGCCTTTGCACAGAAGGGGGAACTTCTTGTGTCCTAGTACATAATGTAGATGGGGATCACAGACATTTAGAACTTGATGCTTTGGCTGTTAATGCTTGAATGGGGCAGCAAAGTTTTGGGCTCTGGATCTATGCCCCAAGCAAATCGTGCAAGAGCAGCTGTGTATATAAGCAAGCAGGCTTATATTTTGGAAATGGGCATCTGATGTTATGGCAGCTTTGGCCCTGATTAGTCTGGGAGTGGTTCTGTTCCTCTGCCCTGCTCTCTGTTGCTGTGAAGGGGCTGCATCATCTGTATGTGCTTTTCTTTTTTTTCTTTGGTTGTTTTTTGGTCAATTAGGACAGGTTTGTTTGCTACAGGTTCTTCTGTGTGTATGACCTTAGTCACAAACCTCATGACCTCCTCCTCCACCAGCCTGTGGGGGAGAGAGAAATTCCTGATTATTTCAATATTCTGTTTAGCCTGTGAACTGAGGGAGGGAGAGATACAGTGTAAGATTGTCAGCAGGACTTAACCAAGTTCCCCAGAGAGCTGTCAGCTGGAACTGTGCTTCTCCTGGCTTTCTGACTCATCTTGGGTGAGTGGGTGTTTGTTTCCCTTTCTCCTGCCCCAGCATGGATCCCAGTGTGACTATGGTGCTGATGAAGCAGGCAGCTGGTTGCTGCCCGCTGCCCCAAGGAGCAGATGTTACTGTCCTTGCACTGACAAAGCACGTGTCCTACAAAATGTTGTGTTTCTCACTCCCCTGTAACTCCGACTTCACCTCATGGACCTCCTCCAGCTCCATCTTTGGTGTCAGGATGGGCCTCAGCAGTTTATAATCAACACAGGCACTCTCTTTACCTGTCCAGCTAAGGCTGCTGTATTGTTGGCTGCTCTCCCATCCTGAGGAAGGAGGAGCTGCTTTGGTAATGAATTATGCTTGTGTAGCAGCCGGGTGATTTTTCACTATTCTTTAATCTGGAGCTTCTGAGTGATGCTATCTGCTCCTGAGAGCCTCATGCTATTGCAGTTTGTAATTTGCTTTGTCACCTCTTTCTGTTGTTACTGTTACCTCTGTGTCCTGGAAAACATGTCCCATGTGTTCCTTCTAGGAGAAGCCTTAGTGATGTGTGGGGAATGGGGAATATTTAGTTATATATGTATGTTCAGTGCTATGGCTTCATTTCCCTGCTTTTTAAAATATTTTTCCTGTGGGAATGTATGTATTAAAGCCTGCCCAGGAGTGAAAGACAGAGGTTTGGGAATTGGTACTTGTCCCTGGCTGCTTTGTCTGGCATTGCACAGCTCTCTTGACTAAGAGAGTGTATTTTAGCCCCTCCATGGGACATAAGGACAAATGCCTTTCCTCACATAACATGTTTGTGGTTTCAGTAGATAAACTCCTCTCCTGGTGATCTCTGACTGAATAAGGTTTTGCTGTAGACATTCTGCCTGAGGGACTTTTCTCCTGGACCCAGATGGCCAAAATGCCTGATTTGTCTTGGAAACGTTGCTTTGCCTGTCTATCGCCAGTTCAGATTGCAAGGCTGTCCCTCATTTCAGGGCAGATTTGAACTCCCTCCACAGTGGCTGGGGAGCATGACCCATACTTTGCAGGCCACTTTTTGCTGGAGAAAACACTGACTGATGCTGAATGGTGCAGGGCTTGCCCTAAGGCAGGAGATCAGAAAGATGCTACTGCCAACAAGCTCCAAAATGTGACCAAGAGGAGATAACAAGAGGCAGAGGTGTGTGGGCATCTCTGGCCAGAAGCAATGAGCCTCTAAATACGTCTGCTGGTTAAGGGTGCCCCACTCTGAAGCCATGGACTCAGGAGAGCCCTCAGCTCATCTCCAGAGCTTCTGCTTCCATCACTGCAGAGCCACAACCATGTGTCAGATGAGACAAGCCTATATCAGAGCAAGGCTCCACAGCAGCTGCTGTCAAAGAGTGTCCAGTGTGGAGGGATGCAGTGCACCTCTGTGATGGCCCAGCAGGGAGGAGCAGAGATGTCCTTGTAGCTGGTGGGAGGTCCCTGTTCTGCCAGGGAAGCCACCAGCTGAGCCAGCAGTGGCTGCTGCAGTGCGGATGTCCAAGAGCAGACCTTGAGCAGGGGGTGGCAGAGGCACAGTAGCCTCAGTAGCCAAAGCTAGAATGAAAGTCTCCTGCAGAAGTTTTTGCTTCAGATGACTTTAAAGCTCTTTATGCAATATCCTCATGCTTTTTGTAGGTACAGGTATAATTATTTCATTATGCTTTCCTGTGAAGTGTGAAAACTATCTTTACCAATCCTCTTAAATTAGTTAAATATAATATTCAGTGAGACAGGAGATACAGAAATGTTAATTGAAACTGGAGAGGTGTTTATAGGGTGATACAGTGTGGCCAACTGTGACTAAAATTAATGTTCAGGGTCCTTGATAGTGATTCATATTCCAGAGTTTATTAAATATTTTCAACAGCAGTCAAAGCCACATGGAGTAGTCCACTACATTTGTGAAAATAATCTGTGCAGATATATGGCACTCGCTAGGAGCAGGCCAGCCAAAATAATTTTTATTTGGATCAGGTTCTCCCTGGGCTGTTGCAAGGATGCTTTTGAGCGCTTTCTGTATTAGTGGACTCACAGGCCTGTCACATTCCATATGCTTTCTGGGGCCAGATCAAGTCCATCACAAGCTGTCCTTGCCACCAGTGAGGTTTCCATGGGCTCTTTATGTACAAATGGAGCCCCTAGAAAAATAAACCCCACTTTGATGCTGCAGTTCAGCAAGGTCCTGTTCCCCCTTGCTCCCACTCCAAGGCTTCAGCTGTCCTGCCTTCAACAGACACACCATTTATAATGTGCAATGGGACAGGTTCTCCTCTTGGAGAAGTGTTCCCCCCCCATCCCTACTCTGCCACTCACCCTCCTCCAGAGGGAGGAGCTGTGGGACAGGTCAGCATCCTTCCTCATGTTGCCTCGGCTCCTGGTGTTGGGTGCTGCTAGAGATGCTGCACTAGACAGAAGGTAGTGTCCACTGGTCAGAAAGTACTTCCCGGCCCTCTGCCCCTGAACTGCCTGGAAACTGCTGCCACAGCATGGCCCCACTGCCCTTGTCTGAGCCATCCCTAAACTGCTCAAGGGGCTGCTGAGCTTGGCAAGTCAAGTCATAGAAATGAAGTCTGTGACTCTTTAGCAGCAGCTCATTAGCAGTGAAGACCTGATCCTTCACCTCTGCTTTCCACAGAGTAAGGGGGCTCTGGACATGGCTGCAAGGCATGTCATTGCTTGGAGACGTGTGGGTCTTCATGGGAGCAGGGACCCTCTTTTTCCCTGGCAGGCAGGTCAGCTCACCCAAGAAGATGTCCAATTCTTTTAGGGTAATCAGTGATGCTTGACTGAAGCATGTCTCTTTCTTTGCACCCAGGTCTTTGTTGCTTTCACCTATCTGTCTCTGAATAGCAGGAATGGGACTGTCCTTCTGATGTCTAGTCACCAGGCAGCCCATGCTAGCCTAGAGATACAGTCTCTCTAATTCACTGCTGTGGCCGTTCGGAGTTACACATGCGGCATGGAAAGGAAGAGGAAATGCAACTTAGCAGCTGATGAGTGACAATGATACATCACAGGCGACAGGCTCAGCATTTCTGCAAATCTTCTGCTTGCCTAAGGCACCAGAAAACATTTTAAACTATTGAATACTGGAGCCAATAAGAGGCTGCAGTAATTTATTGATGTTCCTAGCTTGCCTTATTCCTTTCATCTATCTTTATGCCTTCCCTGGAAGGCTGAAATAACTAATGTTGCTATTTTTTTAATGAAGTTAGGTGAGCTGTTCACCTTTCACTGGGAAGGGCTGAGCTCTTTTTTCAAGGTCCTGACAGTAGTGAAGGTCAAGAAGTGACCTTCCTTTGCTTTTCTTTGGGTGGTGTGGTGCAGACCCACATCTTTGCAGGAGAGAGCACAAAGTTTGATGCAGGAAGGGCTGACCAGCCTTCTGGAGCTGCTGCTGCAGTAGTTGCTCATTGATGCGTTGCTATGAGTTTGTTACACACGCTGCTAAAAATCCTTCCCTGTCCTAGAAAGCCTACCTGCCACAGGGATGTCCATCTTCTGCAGAAACTGGACTCTTCCACTCTGAAATATTGAAGATGTTCAGGCTCAGTGTGTCTCTTCCTCTTCAGCATAAGGCTTTGGGCTCAGGTCTCACTGACTTTTCAGTTAGGTCCATGCAGACTTGTGTTTCCAACAAATGCCATTTCACACAGCTACTGAAGACTGATGAAATGATTCTGCATAATCCCATCAGCAGCTTGTTAAACTGATCAGCACATCCCATCACCATGGAGAGGGCCGGCTTCTGTTGGGGGAGAATATAGTAAAGAAGAAATCAATTTCCCATATAGCACCATCACAGCTGACACTGAACAAACTCCTGTTAGATCGATGACCTTCTATGAACTTGTAACTGAGAGGAGCTGCCAGGGCATGAAAACTCTGCTATTTGTCCTGGTTTTCCATCTTTGAAACGGAATGCCGTTGTGTCACTCGCACCTCTCAAGCCATCTGGTCTTTGTTGTTCTGGTATTTACTTCTTGGATTTTGGACTCTCCTGTTTGTGCAATGGCTGATTCATTTGCTTAAAACCAATGGAATGAATTATCCCATAAATCGGGAGATCCACAGTAGCATGAGCTCGGTGTGCCAGGGATTCTGATTCTCCCAAAATTCTTGGCCCCAGATTAAGTGTCTGTCTCCCTGGAGAATGTCAAAGATCTCCCTGGATCTTTGACAATGTAGATGTGATGGGATTGGGGCTTTTTACCTTTTGTAGAGCATTTAAATTATCTGAATTCAAATTATTTTGCTACTAATACTACGACAGTAAGTGCTTGCAAAAGGAATCATCAGCAGTCCTCAAATTCCAAAGCACTTGTTATTCACTGGAATATTTGCAAATTAGCTAGTGATAGTCCTCAGAAATCAGTAACTATTTTCAGTGTTTCTTTTGAACCTGCAAATACTATGTAAGTTGCTGCCTGATCCCAGGAGTGTTGGGAAGAACAGGAACATCTCCACTGCTGTCTTGCAGAGCGAGTGGGGAGTCTTCCCCAAGTTTATCATGAAGACAACTGTCTGCAAGAATCCTTGAGGCGTTGAATGCTGTGACATGTGGCTTTCACCCGTCATAATGTCTTCTGAGTTCTTTGCATTAATGCACTGGCGTTAGAGGAGAAGAATCCCTTTGTAACAGTGCGGTGTTCTGGCATGTGAAACATGCTTCTGCCTCTTCTGTTTGCAGATGAAGAACATAGACTTGACATAAAAGGAAGCAGTCATGGCTTTTTCTAGGACATAAGAGGTTAAAAAATTTTTTTGAGTCTTTCAGCATACAGAAAAAAATCTCACCAGATACATTAATTTTCAAGCTTTCATGGCAGAACAAACAGCAACTTTGGATTTTCAACCTTGCTGCTTTTCTCTTAGAAAAACCTTGCCATTCAATAGGTTGGGAGTTGGATGAATCTGTTTTGTCTGGAAAAGTGTTTCAGTGCAGAAATGAAATATCACTTCCCCACTGGAAGATAAATCGGTAGAGAAGCAGGGTTGTTACTTTGGCTATTGCGTTACTGCCCTCAAATTTCTGGACTCCGTATCTTGGTTCTTGACCTGTGCCTTTTCCTGAAGATATGTAGGACAGCCCCTGTTCCTTTCCAGGCCCACAGCCCACTCTGTGGCACTGCAAGTGTTGAATGACCAGTGTGATCTCCACTGACAGCTCAGCTGAGCTTCTGCCTTTGCTCTAGGACCTTCCCTGGGCAAGCTTAGGAAGAGGCTGGAGAGTCAGGCCATAGTGTCTGAATATCAACAGGAGGATGGCTGGAACTGGGGACAAGGGGGATCCTCCCAGTCCCTGGATCTGGGTGTTCCAGTCAGGTACTGCATTAAAGATAGGAGGGGACAGGCACGTTTGGGCTACTTGCACACAGGCTAACTGGATAGCTGTAAGAGAAATTCCCATAGACCTTTAGAATTCTTAACTCTTGCTGCATATAGCACTTTATTTTGTGGTGCTCAGTGTTTTATGGATGTGTGATTTTACAGATAAAGCATCAAGGTTTTGCTTTTGCTACAAGACAGGCTACTGAAAATGTAACTTTGCAAATTTGTGCAAATGGGGTCTACTCATTATTTCATGGCAGAGAATGGGAGTCACTTAAACTACTTTCAGGAGAAGTCTTGGTCTGAATCTGAGTGCTGCCTTATGAATCAAGGTCAGCCCGCGTAAGCCGTGCAAATGTTCCAAGTCTCTGGAGCTTAGGAAGGAATTTAGGAGGCTTTGAAGTGCTCTTGATCTTCAGAAGGACATCTGCAGCTAATGGTCTGTACTAGCACGCCAAGAGCTGTAAGGTTACGTTGCTACTGTCTTGAGCCTTCTCAGTCCCAGTAGGTTTCCAGGGCCCTTTAATGCAAGTTCAGAGAAAAGCAAGTTGTAAAAAATGCACTCTCAGGCCAACAGCTGATAATCTAGTGCTGGTTAAGTCAGGTGTAAAATGTCATACTAGGGCTTTAAGTATGGTGTTTAAACGCATGATAAAGTACGGCACACACTATTATAGGATTTTCAATGAAAAGTTAAGTAAGCAGAGACTCCAGACTTCTTGCTATGTGACTAAAGGTTCCTTTTGTAAATGTATCTGAACAGACAAATATCTGTTTATTAGATATGCCAAGTAGCAGGATAGTTGGGCAGATTGCTTGAGTTCCAACCCTAATAAGCAGGAAAAAAAAGCTTTACTGTGAATTCAGGATTGATCTGGCTTTTCAGGAACAACTTTTTCATCTGTCCTCCTCTTATTAGCTGATGGTGCCAGGATGTTCTTTCCTAATGAATGGCTGCAAAGTTCTGTGAAACCTTCAGATAAAAACACCCACAGAAGCACAGCAAAGGGTATAGTCACATCTCAAAGCACACACAGTGTGATACAGCCAAGACTTAAAGGCTTTGCTCTGTTGGATTTTTAGATTTGGCTCGGATCTGGAGCTGTGATCATCTCCTCGGGGTGAGAGAAGGTTCTGCCTTCCAGTCCTGGAAGTTACAGGTCTAGCACCTGATGAAGGTACACCAAGGTCCTGGTCACAGTGTCTGGGACACAGACACACCTATGTGACACAAACATCACCTTCACCCTCCATCAGAGCATTGGGACAGGAGGAAAAGCCTCTAATCAGACATAATGTTTTCCCAAAGTTTGCTGTATGTTCCCTGTTTGCTCTATGCCTCTTCTACTGCTGAAGTTGCCACTGGAGCTGGTCCATGTCTCCATTGCCATCCTCTATACATGCAGCCAGCAGTGCTCGGCTGCGCTTGTGTTTCTCTAGGCAGGAGTTACCTGCAAACCCTCCTGTTCGCAACTCAAAAGTAAAATAAAGGGTATTAAAGCCAAGCTGAGGTCTATCTAGTTTCAGACCTCCTATTCTGCCCAGGAAGTTGTGGAGAGCATCCCCTGCTCTGGCTGATGCAGGGGAGATGCCTTTTTGTCTGGTCTCAGCAGGTCTCTTCAGCAGGCTGGAAGGTGGATAGCCTAGTCAAGCTTGTGGATGTGGCATTCCTGTCCTGTGGGATGGCTCCAGTGAGGTGCCACAGCAGGGTGGGATGTGCTGGGTGTTGAGGAGAGGATGTGCTGTGAAAGAGACAACTCTCAACCCCCCAGATTCCAAAGTGGTACTTTATTAACTAATGAAAGCATTAAAAATGCACAGAGTCACTGGGCTGAGCATCAAGGTTCATGACAGAAAGACAAATTGGACAACTAATAGGTTATGTGAGTGGCAAATTCTGGTGACAAGCTGACAGCGTGACACAGCAGAGTTTGGGCAAACGGATTACTTGGTGGTTCCTGAAAGGTCGTATTGTCAGTGTCTCCATCAGCAAATGAGTGGCCGTTCATCGCTGCCAAATGGGAAGTGACAGGGGGCTCCGCTGCCTCAGATGTTAATGATGGGCTCTCCTGCATGCTCTGAGTGCTCAAGTGAATCGAAAAGTTTCCTGGTGACATTTCCAAACAGCTGCTCCTCCAAGTTGTGGCAAGTGTCCCTGTGCTGGTGTGAAGAGCGGGCTTTTGTTGAGTCCTGGGCATGTGCCCACTGCCTGCATGAGATGGGCAAGTCCAGCCAGCGCTATGGGAGCAGAGGGAGGGTTTCTGCAAGCAGTGGTGAGTGCCGCATCCTCCCACCCGGTCTTCAGCTGCTGCTCTCTGCCTGACCTGCCAGCAAACTGCTGGGCTTTATTCAGGTGGCAGCAATGGCCACAAACAGCCAGACATGAGCCCGAGTGCTTGGCTGGCTGCAGGGCAAAAGGGGCAGCAGGTCTCCATGCAGGGGCTGCCTCGTCTCTGCCAGGAGCCAGCCACAGGAGGGACTAAGCACAGCATGCAGAGCCTCGCCTCTCCTCCAAAGAGCTCGCATGCACTGTTCACCCTAAATTCTAACCCAGGAGACTGTGTCTGACTGTCACTCACCATGTCCAGGTGGCTGGTTTTCGGCTGTGCCCCTGTGTGGTGGAGGGAAGAGCTGATGGGCATCATGGGATCAACAGATGGGAGCAGGAGGCAGAGAGGGCTTTGTGCTTGTGTTGGCAGAGCAGAGGGAACCAGGGGAGGCTGTTTTGCTGGAAACAAGAGCAGTTTGTGAAGAATAAGGAGCTGGAGGCCAGGATTTGGAGCGTGGCCTTGATCCTGCGGAAAGAACAGATGCAATGCCTTGGTTATCTGGCACTTTGTGGCTAGTTTTGACTAGAAATCGTAAGTGAGGACAGCAACAATCCAGCCACCCTGCAGAAACTGCGAAATTAGGAATGGGAATAACTTCTTGTAGGAAAGAAGCAGTTATGAAAATAGTGGCCTTTTAAGATGCCACTTGGAAGCCTCCCCAGCACCCCTGGGCTGTGCTTGGGTATCTATGGGACGTTGCATCTGGGGGAAGCCTGGCCCCCTGTCTCTGTACTGCACAGCCAGCAAGACCCATAATTAGACTGTTTGCTTTGAGTCATCAAAGTTTGAAAATAGCTGTCTAATATCTCTTGGTAAATGTTCATATCTACCTCATCTGGCCTGCTCATCTCACTGGCAAACTGATTTTCTCTTAGGAGGGACCAGTGTGATGCTATCACCAGGTGTGACTCGGGTCAGAGCTGTTTGCCCTACAGTCTGGGAAAGCCACTGGATTTATCACACTTCCCTTGGTCCAGGGCAGGTGAAGTCAGTTTGGTGGCCTCATGGTAAGAGGTTTGTCTAGAGTGTTGTGCCTGTGGCATGGCAGAGCTGCTCCTTGGCTGATGGGCTAGATCTTGCTGCAGGCTGGAAAGGTGCCTGTGGCCTGTTTCTGGCTTGTTGCTGCTCGATGACCTCGGGGATGCTTGCGCAAGGAATAGTCCCCAGAGCTCAGAGCACCAGGTCCTCCTAATGCCAGAAGAGCAAACCATCACACCACCTTTGTTCCCCTCCCACACGCAGCAGGGACATGACTTTCTTGGTGTTTGAATGCACTGAATAAGGACAATCTTTCTTCAAGCCACTGTCCAAATGGAAGTGGGGTGTACAGGCATGCGTGAAAGCTGGATTGAGCACACCAAGAATAATCTGGCTGGACATGAGAGCTCACAGAACTCTCTAGACTTTTTAATATTTTTTTTTTTGTCAAATGGTCACTGGAGGGTTAATGTAATTTTGGTTTTAATTACATTGCTGGAGGGCATACTTACCCAAGGGAAAAGACATAATTACCAAGACATTTTATTAAGATATTATTTAATTTTATTGATGTGTCACAAGCAAAGGCACAGGAATGTTCAAATCAATATATACTTACATCAATGTTTAATCTACTTTCAGCATTTTTGCCTGTTCTATTTATGCAGTTACTAGTTGATAAATTAACTTACTGGTAATATGTGTAAAATTAATGAATTTCCAGCAAAGTCACACCCTGTGTACTTGTTTCAGCAAGAAACCAGAATATGAACAGGCTTTCATCTTCTTTCAGCAGATTTTTTTCACCCCTCTCCCTTGTAGTTCACCATTACTAGGTCATGTGTGCTCCATCTTTTTCTTCATCTTTTTCAGAGCAGATCTTTACACCTTGCAGGTCAGGAGCCCCTGTGTGGAGGTTGTAGATCAGAACTGCAGTGTATCATCCTGGTCCAGTCCATCAGTGACACCCCTGCCCGGAGGCTGCTTGCAGAGTGTGGTTTATCCTCTGATTGTGTCCGTGGAGGCACTGAGCATCTCAGATGGGTGGAAAGCCCTCTTAGGCTGGGCTACCTGGCTGGTGGCCCTCTTCCAGTAGTACTGTACAATAAACACAGTTCTAGATATATTGTAGAGCACCTGGGACTGCACTCTGCTAGCAGCAGAGAGGCACTTATGGGATGTGAGTATAGAATTCCATTTGTCATCTTCCAGCAAACAAACTCTGTTTAGATCTTAGAGAAAAAAAACAACCTAAAAACCTAACCAGGTTAGGGAAAGGTCAGATTTGGCCCCTGACCATCCCATGTTGTTATCTTCATAGCAAGAATGATAGGAACATGAAGTCATGCAGCCTGGCAGGGACGGAGAAGCAGGATGGGGTTCAGAAGGAAAACCAAGCTCCTGGACAGCTTATAGACCAGGGTCTGATACTGAATCCAATTTGCTGACCTCTTGATGCTGAGGCTGATGCAGCACAAGGTTACTTTCAGATACAGACAAATTCTAGTTCATGATGGATTACAGAGTAGTGAAATTAGAGCTTATTTTCATGAAGTTCAGATACACCAAGTTTGCAGCTGGGAGAGGAGTAAAAATAACCTGAATGGTCAGAGATACATAGTCAAAAAGAAATGGATTTCTTCATCCGTGTGGTTTCTGATCTTATTCTCCAGCTTTTTTTTTTTTTTTTTTNGTACAGTTTATGGACAGCCAGTCCAATGAAGGGACTTGCTATGTGCTGAGTCTGTCTCCTTGAGGGAGCAATTGCCTTTCCGTCTCTCCAGTCTTCTGGATCCTCACTTGTGGTTTTCCTGGGGCTGTGCTGCTCCTGTGCATGGTACCTTTCACACATGCACCCTTCAGCATGTCTCCGCTCACTGCCATTTGCATCCAATTGCCTTGTGGGTGACAAATCTCTGATGCGATCTCTGATCCAGCCAGCTGCTGAATTACCCTGACTCCAAGCGATTTGTCAACAGTGGAAGGATTGATGTTGGGAAGCGCTTTTCGAGGTGCCTTTTATCTTCCCACATGCAGGGTGCTGCAGCACAATTCCTCGTTGTCTTCATCTATCAGCTGCCCCAAGTATATATATTATCTACTGGCTCAGCTGCTCCCGCTCCCTGCCTGAGAGTCTCTAGCTCCCCGCTGCTCTCAGGGACGCACAGATGACACTTGCAGCGAAAGACTCGGTTTCAGCTTCCCTGTGCATGGCTGGGTGGGCACTACTGGGGCTGATTTTCATTAATGCATCCCAGATGCTGCTTCGTATGGTCAGTTTTGCAGGAATCCTGGCTGTGGCCCTTCCTTTGCTTCCCTGCTGAATTGAGCCATCTTTTTTTTTTTTTTTTTTTCCCCAGGCAGTAGCTGCCATCTGCACCAGAAGGTTAATTTGTTCCTCTTCCCCATAAGTGCATTTATCACGTGGCAGTGGCTGTTGTGGAAAATATTGATCAAACACCGGCTGTTCCCTGGCTGGACTGAAACAGAGTGGTACAGTTACTCAATTGCTTGGCATTTTGCTTTGTGTGCAGCAGGGATGAGGAGTGTGTGTACATATATGTGCGTGTGTGTGTGGTTTGTTGGGGTGGCAGGCGGTGGCTGCTGCAGTCTCTGTTTCACCCTCCAATGCTCCCAGCAGCAATTTTCTGGAGCTGGAGGTACAGTTGACACCTTCGTGCGGAGCAGGTTTTCTCCCACATCCAGCCCAAGCTCCTTGGGTGGGACTGGTGGCCAGGAAGAGGGAGGGAAGCTCATGTGAGCCTGGAGGAGATGGTGACTGGTGTTTGGGAGCAGAGGGATGGGGTGTCTGTAATTCAGCTGTGCACCCCGCCGCAGTCAGAGCCCTGCATTTCCAAAGGCCTTTGGACCTGTGACCTGGGCAGCAGGAATGCTCTGGATGACCCTGCTTTAGACCTGACACTCAGCCCCTTGTTTCTGCCTAGTGCCTGCTACAGGCCTGGGCCATACTTCTCCCTCTTGCTTCCCAGGACCGCCACAGACAGTGGCTACCGGCCTGTGCACCAGAGCACACTTGTCTCTCTATTAAACAAAAATACAATAACAGCAACTCCTCGTGGCAGCCGCACAAATATATGCTGTTTTGACAGCATCCTATTTCAGCACAGTGCTCTGGCAGGCTTGTGTGACTGTTTCTTGCAGGCAGCTTCATGGAGGGAGAGCTGTGGCACAATGAAAACATGAGTCACCCATTTAAAAATCATACTGTTTTTAGCACCATAGACCAGCACTCACTCTGGTCCTGGCCATCTATGAGTGCCTGCTCTCACCAGTGTGCTTTTTAGGCATCTGTTTACCAAGGAAATAATGACTGGAGCCCACTGGCCCTTTAGTACCCTCAGCAGTGGGCAAGCAGCCACTTGCTTGCCACGGCATGTCTCCAGTGGGAAGCATCCAAGCTGAGACTGCACTTGGATCCTGGTCCCCATCACTTCACAAAGTGTTGAGGGCATTTGGACAAGGGATTGTGTCATTGCAGAAATAACAAGGGACATCTAGGAGTTTGTCTGCTGGGCACCTTGTGTCCTGGTGTATGGAGCAGCAGAGCAGACACCAGGAGAGGCAGAACAGGATTTCTTGGGGAGGCTTAGCCTGGTGCAGAGCTCTGATAAGTAAGGAACCCCCTTGGCTCTGTGGGTCATGGATGGAGGGAAGACACATGCTATGTAGCAGATGCTTGGGGCCAAAAAGGGAGCATGAGGAGACTGACTTCCTAGTTTGTCGCAAATGGTGTTATCTTCTCCCTGGCTGTCAGAAGCGCTGACTGCTCCATCTGCCCATTGAAAGCATGAACAAGAGTCATAGAACCCTAGAATTGTCTAGGTTGGAAGGGACCTTTGAGATTGTCTAGTCTAACCATTAACTTCACTCTGATAATAAAACAACAACCCATCACTAATCCATGTCACTAAGCAATATGTCAGCCCATCTTTTAAGTATCACCAGGAATGGTGCCTCAACCACTTCCTTGGGCATCCCATTCCAGTGCTTAATAACCGTTTCAGTGTAACAATTTTTCCTGATATCCAATCTGAACCTCCTCTGGTGCAACTTGAGGCCATTTCCTCTTGTCCTATTTCTTGTGATTTGGGAGAAGAGGCTGACTTACACCTCTCTACAACCTTCTTTCAGGGAATTGTAAAGAAAGGTCTCCCCTCAGCCTCCTTCTATCCAGGCTGAGCAACCCCAGCTCCTTCAACCTCTCTTTATAAGGCTTACTCTCCAGACCCCTCACCAGTTTTGTTTCCCTTCTCTGGACCCACTCCAGCGCCTCCATG
>VZRU01020598.1:233323-328954 GCA_013398155.1 Pedionomus torquatus
GCCTAAAATTGGACACACTACTTGAGATGGGACTTCACCAGTGCCAAGTAGAGGGGGATGATCACCTCCCAAACACTTTGTTAGCATGTGAAAAAGAGCAGTGCTACTAAGAGAAAGCCACTTGGCTTCAGATATAATCTATTAGCAAATAGTGGAGAATAAACAACAAACTCAGATGCAAAACTGCTGCATGTGAGTGTATGTGGCAGAACAGTGCCTTGCTAATCATCACCCAGGTCCCTGGCTCCGTCTCCTCTGTCCTTCAGATACACTCAGGATGGCATTGGTTCTCTCCTCCAGTGTCACAGTGCTGGTGTCTTTTCCTCATTGCACTTTTGCTGTGGAGAGACTCAAACTCACTGGGTGGTGCATCCATGTGTGGATGTACATGGCAGCCCTGGGGAGCCGGGGCTGTGACCACTGTGCTCCCCATGATGCTGCGCTGTAGGACCCTGCCACGCCAGCCGGGAGCAGGCACTGGTGGCCGCAGGCAGCTCCAGCCTGCTGTTTTTCTGCACAATCTGGCATACTGTCCAACAGATTCACAAGAAGAGCTGTACTCTGCCAGTATATTAAAATTTAATTAGGCAGTAAATGCTTCTTGCTTCCAAGCCCTGAGGCTGAAGAAAGCCAGAATGTCTTTTGGTTTCTTAATGGGACAACTGTCCCATCCAATAGGCCGTAAATGGTTTTAGCGACATTGGGCAAAGCCTGCCTTCTGTTTTACAATTGTGTAATTGCTGACACACCCAGTTCATCTCTGCATTGCCTTTTAATGCTGGGGGAAACTGGCTGGGTGGAGGTGGAGGAAAAGCTGCCAAGCCTAACCCTTCTCCACGGCTCACTGGGAGACCCTGGGGCTGCTGTGGGTGCTGAGGAGAAGCTCAGAGCAATACTAGTTCTGGGGGCTTTGAACTCCCCTTTCCAAGGGTCTACAAAGGAGATGCTAAGACTCAGAGCCAGGATCAGGGCAGCAAACCCCAGCTCCCCGCTGGGGCATCCCTTCTTGCTATCACAATGTCACCTTCCCCATAGCTCTCACTGCAAGAGCCCTGGATGTTAACATTCACCATTACTCTAATATTTAATTCTTCACTCTTTGCACTGTGGCAGGAGCTCGTTGGCTTCAGCAGGCACAGGTTTTCTACCCTGACCACTGTGTACTCTACCCACAGTAAGTCAGGTGTGCTCCCTTCCTCAGAAAGCTCAAGGTCTTAAATAAATTATAATGCAAAGTAACAGACTCCTGTGATGTGGCAAGCATGGGTCTGCCAGAAAGTCACAGCCAAAAGTGCCCTGTGCTGCGGCTTCTACTGCCAGCTTCCCACTGAGCTCTGCTATTGAGACTCCTTACCTGGAGAGCTGTTTGTAAATTCTGAGTATTGATTGTGAAAATGTAGTTCCTCCTTGTAATTTAAAGAAATGAAGAGATTCTTAAGCACTGAGAAAGCTGAAAGGGTTTTAAATAACTGGAAGCTTAAAGTATTAAAAAAATGAAGCATTTTTCACACGTCTTGGTGTCGCTTTGGGTAAGGGCAAGGGAGGACTGTGCAAGGCGTTTCTAGAGGAACCCAAGGGATACGCGTATTGCGAGAAACTCATTAAAACACATTTCCAGTATCAAAGGGCCATTCCTAATCACTCTGTGGCAACCTGCTGCTTCAAACAGTGTTTCCAGCCTCCCAGCTGGCGTGTACACTTCTGGGACAGCTTCTACCCGCTTCAGTACTTGTTCTCCTCCCTCTTTCTGGGGCAACGCATCATTTACATCCTGATCTGAAACGCAGGGAAAACTTCTGAAACAGACTTTGAGCAAAAGGCTAATTGTGAGCAGTGGGGGAGCTGGTGCCCCGGGCTGCATGAGTCCAGCAGCACCTCTGTGCTGGGATGCTCCTACTGCTGCTGGATGGCTGTCTGTCTGTCTGCCTGCACCTCCAGGCCACCTGGCACAAGCAGCCAGAAGCCCTGTGCTTGGCTGGGCAGCTCCAGCTGCCATGGAGGGTGCTCTTCTCTGAGGCCTCTCCCTGATGGGAGCCTTGGGCTCCTCCAGCACAAGTTGACACCTCAGGACCCTGCTTACCTTTTGGAATAACGGTCATCTGGCCCAAACTGAGGTGCTTGGCTCTTGTGCAGGTCTCTGTCCTGTGCCAGAAGCCCAGAAGAAGTGTAAGCATCAGGTGCCATGAGGTCCCTTCCTGCCAGCAGGGGCAAGGTTACATCAATGCTCTCACAAGCTTCAGGGGACTGAAAGGAATTAGCTGAGCCACCTCGAGACCACCCTCGAGTCCTGCACTCAGGTGACAAAAATTCTTTTTTCCTTCCAACTTCATGCTAACTGAGATGAAAGGAAATGATCCACAAGTGTTTGGCACAGCCAACAGTGGCCACTGATACCTTCCCTTCAGGGTGTGTTGTCCATTACCTTGCAATCATCTTGCCAAACACCCTGGGGGAGGAAGCGCTTTGGGCTTAGAGATGGTCACTGAAATCCTAATCTTGTTGGGACTATGTGGGTATTTCACCCTCAGAGTAGGAGACAGGAGCTGACACAGGCCAGATTGCCAAATAGAAAATTTACACCATTTTCTTCCTCCATTGCAGTGCGTTGGAGGAATATTTTGACCTCAGGGTAGCTGGAGCACGCTGGGAGGTCTACCAGGGAGGAGGCCTTGGAGGCAAGTGCTGCTCTTCATTCTGAGCACAGGCTTTGAAGTGACCATGCTCCCTGGACAACAGCATCTGCTCATGAACCTTCATTTGCCTTTGAATTTGGGGCCCACAAGGAACAGCTGGAAAAGCCTGTAATCACTCTGCTTGGCTCTGACTTATCCTGGGCTCCTGAGGCCATGCGGGTTGCTGCTGAGATCTCACTCCTTGCATCTGTTCCCGAGACTTCAAAAAGAGCTTCCCCCAGCTTTTACTATCGGCATTCGAGACACTTGTCACTTTAAGAAATGTCTTCATTATTTTAAAATGAGGTTTTTGAGAGAAGCTGTTGTTATTTATAGATTTCTATCTGCTATCAAAGCACTTATCACTGTCATATCACAGAGCCTCTTAGAAAATGCTGTGTTGATGGCCACTTTGGAGATGTGGCTAGACAGGAAGGGTAATCACTCTGCCCTTCACGGTGGGGCTGTGGCTCCTGCTGGGGTGGGTTAGTAACACCCTGGGCTTCGGATGTCCTTGATGGGAGACAGGGATGCAGCCAGTGATGCTTCCACCAGCACTGGCGTGAATGCCTGTAAGGCATCATGGCCACATCAGCTGTGGTTCCATTTTGGACCACTGCTGTGACCCAGCCCAGAACACCCAAGCAGTGCAGGTGGCCACACTGGCACCCAAGGGTGCTGCTTGGTGGGCAGCCACAGGTGCTATGCCTGCAGTGCTGGTAATGCTGGTGAAGACCCATGTGCTGGTGTCCATGCCTGGTGCCTGGAGCTGGGTCCCATCTCCAGCAGGACACTAAGGACTCCTTGGGTGAGATCTGGGACTAGGCTGGAGCCTGGGAAGTTGCAGGATGCTATGCTTGAGCAGCTGTTTTTCATCCAGGGACAATCAATTCTCCTCATGAAACAGCCTGTTAGTCACTCACGGCTCTGGCTGGAGTGATGAAATTAACTGCTGTGAGAGTGACTTGGAGGGGTTTTGCTGCTGTGGTGCTTCTTTAGAGCAGAAGACTTTGCCTGCATCTCGTCACCAAGTCTCCCTGGGGAATCCTTGTCTGACCATCTCAGCCCCATGCGTAGTGTTAACATATAATAAGGAGCAATAAGCATCCACTAGCTATTATTTTCCATTTGCATAGTCAGCTGGAACAGACAGCATCTTGGAGTAGGGTTTGATATGCCTATATTGATTTTCTTTATAGATTAGAGCGATTCAAGCAGTTATAAGGTTAATTTCAGATGATTAACTTCACCATATTGTAATATTTGATTTAGATTGGCTTTCAAACACTTTCCACTTATTGATTTTCAATATTGTACTTTTAGCACTGCAGCCAAATGTCATTTAAATAAAAGGTTGACAGAGTAGAAAATATTCACAGCAGTCCAGAAAATTCCACTACGTGCCAGCCTGGACCTGCCCCAAGACAGTCAGAGAGAGAAGCAAAGTGCAGAGCAGCACACTGATGTCCAAACACGGCCTTTGCTGAATTCACACAGGGCTAATACAGCCCCTGGAGCGAGGATGACTCTGGTCCTGCAGGGTCCCCTCTGGATGGACAGGTCCCTGCATCACTGGTCCTCACCGGCAC
The DNA here is from genome assembly GCA_013398155.1 of Pedionomus torquatus. Classification (NCBI taxonomy): domain Eukaryota; kingdom Metazoa; phylum Chordata; class Aves; order Charadriiformes; family Pedionomidae; genus Pedionomus; species Pedionomus torquatus. The sequence goes on from VZRU01020598.1 coordinate 237,585, forward strand.
CTGGATTAGCCATCACATCCCAGCAGTCACTGCCTGCATCCCCTGTCACGCGAGCCGTGGGGACCGTGGCCTCACTATTATCGGCAGGGTTGTTGCTGTTTCGTTTGTGACATTAAAACTCCTTCTTGATAAAGATCAAACCATGAAATTGTGGGGTATGAGGAGAAGTTTGACCTGCTTATTTTCTGTTCCTGGCTTCAGATAGTTCTCCTGTCCTGAGGGAGGAGCCAGAGTCTTCTGGTGTAAGCGGAATAACATGATTTTATTTGTATGCAGCTGGAAGTGGCTGGGGATTTGGGGACTGTAGGAAAATTACACTTATGTGATTTCACAGGGTGCTTCCTCCTAAAATATGCAAATGGGGCATTATCATCTTTTCTTGTCCAGGGATCCTCACTTCCTTGGAAACCTTTCAGTCCAAGAGGAGTTCATGGGGTTGATGTTTCCAATAAAGGTGCCAGAGGTGTGAAATACAAACAAGTAGGACCCCATTCCCAGCATCCCTGTCTGGCAGATATTTCTGCTGGTTTTACAGGCCATAGGGCTGCTATGGGTCTGGTCCCTTCTCCCTGCAGAGAGCAGGCACCAGCCATCACCCTGTGGGACCACTCTCCATCTGAGAGCAGGAGCTGGTGAAAAATGCTAATTTTTTCCTGATATTCTTGTGATCTAACAACCCTGCAGTTCTACAGTAGCGATGTCCACCTCACCCACTAATGTCACGTGGATCTGGGGTCCTACCAGCCAGCAATCTCACCACTTACATCTAACACTCTCACAACAGGTTCTTCCCTTCTTTGAGCTACATTTCTCACCTTCCTTGGCATTTACAAGTCTTCCAGCAACTCTGGTTAAACAAAGAGGCTTTTTGATCAGAAATCTCATCTTGTGCATTGGAGGATCTTCATTGTCCCATGCTTCAAAAGGATCTTTACTAAGGATGTCACTTATTTATCTTTACTAAGTTATGTTCTTGCTCCAACCTACTCTCATGGGGAAAGCTGGGAAAGGCATTACTTCCAGCTGTCTTGGATGATACTTCTCATTCTGCCATCATGTAAAGGAAAAGATCTGTGATTCTTCACTGCTGAGTGCAATGTAGTGCCCTTCATATCCCTTGAGACCAGACTGTAAGAATAATAGAAAAATTATATTTAAGCTCTTGGAGGTAAGCATTGTAGTCTTTTTTTATATTAGATTGTTCTGAGCTAAAATGCACAAAGGAAAAAAAAAATCAAGAAAAATACACTTCTTGCCTGTTTTACATTACGGTATGGATAGGATGTGCATATCTCAGAGCAGATTACATTAATGTTTCTGAGCAGTAATGAGTCCAAACCCACTAAGAGTTGTACAGAGCAGCTCAGGGGGTGTGGGAGTGACAGAAGCGCTGGGAAGTCAGAACACAGGCAGGGAGCTGTTTGCTGTTTTCATGGCTCGTGTCTCCTCCTATCTCTCATACTTTTATTTTCAGAGGCTATTTTCTTCCTCACATTTCGGTGATGCGCTGAATACAGATGAGACACAACGTACACAGAGCTATTAGAATGAAACACACTCATTTTGTGGTTTTGGAAAAAAAAGAAACTCCTTATCAGGTCGGCCTGGTATAGTCTGAAAATGATGTGGGACACCTGGCAAGTGACAGCCCCTTCACTGGCTGAAATCCCAGCTCTGCCTGTGAGTGCCCTGAGCAGGGTGATGCTGCTGCAGGGTCGGGGGTACCCGCCAGGTCTGTGGGTACCGCAGGATGGCGCTGTGCCCCGAGGACAATCTCCCTCCTGTCCCCCGGGGCTGCATTTGCTCTTGCAGCTTTCTGGAATCTGGTCCGAAGTACAAGAGCCCGACAATTTATGCTCTGGGGCTGCATTTGCTCTTGCAGCTTTCTGGAATCTGGTCCGAAGTACAAGAGCCCGACAATTTATGCTCTGGCCGCTTCTCCCTGAGTGTCCTGAGGTGAAGTGATATTTCTTTCCATAAATTTCCATGTATTCTGGAACTGTACAGAGTGCCCGGCTGGCCACTGTGGTTCGGGCAGAGCTGATCAAATACTTACTCGTTAAATGAATTGTCTGATTAATTTTGTCATTTCAAATGATTTATTTATAAGTCATCTGCAATAACAAATATTTATATTGCCTCCTGACCAGCAATTATTTGCCCTTCCTGATTATAAACTACTATATGCCTGCAGCAGCTGATGCTAATGGTCTCCACTTTGGAACAATAATCCAAGAACGTGAAGGAGAGCTATGTAATTCCTCAGCACTCTGCAGAACATTTGTTAATTATATTCAGCTCTTTTCCAGAATTCTTCCACATACAGTTTTTGACAAAAGGAGACTGCACAGACCCCACAAAGGTCAAAGCTATTAAAAAATCCTACTCTTTTCAGTGAGAAGTTCTGCAGATCTCCAAACACTTTAGGCTCTCCAGGAAAAAGTCCAAACTTGCATTTTTCACCTGTAGTTGTCCAGACCTGTCCAGCACCCACCAAAAGAAACCAGTGGAAAATAACTTTCTGAAGTACCTGGGGCTGTCAAACCAGGCTTGATGAAATAGCCTTTGTATTGTACCTGTTGAACCTAGAGAGATTAATACATCTGTTGAAGTAATTCATGTGACTGGAAAAATATAGGGTATGCTAGATGCAAGACATTTTAAAATACAAAGGAACATTTGTTCAATATTTTTTCATGTGTCTCTTGAATCTGTATCAATAAAGAAAATGATATGGCTTAAATAGATCTTGCAGTGGCCGTTTTAAGACTGCACGTAGGTAACAAGATTTTGTTGCTCGCCAGCCTTACCTGCTTTCACCTCACTTTGTGAGGTGCCTCTGAAGCTCCCTTCAGGTGCTTCTGGGTTTGAATGATGTAAATAGTGGTGTCATCTGTGTGCTGTGTTGAATTCTCATCCTGCCTGCTGTCTCATCGGCACGTATGTTAAGTGAAAGCAGTTCCCATACAAGCCAGGATGGTGCCCCGCTAATAGCCTTTGTCCCACAAACATCTATGATTTATATCTGCTCTCTGTTCCTGTTTCCTCAGTCCCAGCTGGGGGTGGATCTGTAGGAGTGCTGCAGAACTTCGCTGCATATGACCAATAATGTCACCCTCATGCCTGCGATGTTTCTGAGAAATGATGTGAGAACGACATTGCCTGCAGCCTCTCTGTCTGAGCCAATTAAACAGAGAAATTAAACAATGTCTGAGTCAATTAAAAAGAGAAATTAAACAATGTGACAAACAGGAGACAATAGAGTCAAAGCTTACTGCTGAAGTACATCTAAGGAAGGACAACAAGTACATGTTCCGCAGCAGGTGTCTGGCCCCAGTGCTGCGGTGCTGTCCCCAGGTCTTTGTGATCGTCTTATCAGAAAGTGAGAATCATCCGATGATGGGGCTGGAACTGTAACTGCTCTGGACCTGTTTCTCAGTAGATATCACCTCCTTGGTCTGGTGTCTCTTCCTGAAACCTCCTCTCATGTGGTAAGCGGAGTCCTGCAAAATCCTTTCCTTCTGGGGCACGTGAGCAGATGTTTTCTGGCCTCGTGGACTGGCTGCTTGGTGAGGAGTGAGGGGACTGTTAGGTGCTCCTGGAGCTGGCTCCAGAAAGGCCAGCATCCCTCAGACTCACAGTAGTGCACGGTCTCAGTCTGGAGCTCAGTGATGGTCCAGACCAGCTCTGCAATCCAGAGCCACCGATTACGGTCACAGACGTGGCATCCAGCTTACTATATGCCAGGAATCCATGAGTAATTCCTCCAGCGAGCTCATTTATTTGGTTAAATTACAGCATTTCTCTCTGAAAGATACTAATCCAAGACTGAAAACTTTAAAAAATCCACAGCGTTCCTCACTGCTCCCCTAGACCTGCTAGTGGAAGGGAGAGGCTGTCTAGAGAGCAGGAAAAGCCCCTCTGGAGGCTTGCAAAGTGCAGCCGGAATGTATTTTCCCAATAACTTTAGAGAGAATTATAAACCAGTACCATAAATTTAGCTGTGCTTCACTAAATCAGCACAGAGCAGCTAGTCCAGGTGCTTGGTAATGCACTAGCAGGAGTGAAAGCTACTGTGTTTGAAAAGCCTGGACACTTTCTTCACATTGGGAAATGGTCACTGGAGCACTGAGAGCTTGGACACTGTCACCAGTGTCACTTACACATTTGCCCACGTGCTGGGTGAGGGGTGGATGTGAGCCCTGGGGAGTCTGCTCCATGCATTGGTGCAGTTGGTGGCTCAGCAATGCCACTGCAGCTCCCGTGGGCAGACCACGTGCAGAGAGGGGGTGTCCACCCCTGGCCACCCCAGCACAGCCTCTACCATCTGGGCTTCTGCTTCCTGGGGCTCTCAGGACCTGCTTGAGGGGATCTTTGGGTCTGCAAAGCCATACAGGCGAGTGGGACTCATCCAGCTCATTTCAGCACAGCCCAAGGTGTGAAGTGTCAAGAGTGTAATAAGCACACAGAGGTGTTTAGCACCCTTGGAAAGGAAAATTCAATGACAGACCATCACGACTTCTCTCTCAGTCCACACTGTAAGCAATTGGGCTTTCCTGATCTTTTTTTCTACAGTCTATTGAGTGACTTTTCTCTTCAGAGCTGTTAATAGAAGCAGCTGAGCCAGACTACATCTTTGCTGTATCTAATTGGCACTTTCAACTGTAAGTAAAGTGATCTACTAATCATTTTGATCTCTCTTCAGTTCTTTGATCTAGCTGTTGTTCTCAGGTGCATATAGTGACAGCACAATTAATTAATTGCAAGCTTATAACTGTGCAGCTGCAGCATGCTCTACTTCATGCTTGGAGTTTTACTAGTTGAGTTGCCAGGGTTTGTCATTAATTCTGGCAAACAGCAGTGATCCAAAATACCATTCCTTGACCTTTCAAATTTCCGTAAGTTCATAAGCAGAGTGTATGCACCAGGGACAAGCTCTGGCTTCCTTCAAGGGCTCCCTATGGCAGCGATGCTGCAGCACTTGGCACCTGGACCTGGCTGTGGGGCAAGGAGCTCAGCTGTGGACCAGCATTTCCTAGAGCTGTTTGATTATTTATTGGTAAGTGCTGTACGAAGCACACAATACAGCTTTACAGGAAAAGAGGAGAGAGTAGGAGAGTGCTTAAGGGAATAACCCAAAGACCTTTGCTAGCATTAACTATTCTGTATTCTTCAGTTTGAAAGGGAATTAATTAAACCTCCTACTGCAGGGTTTTGATCAGTCCCTGCTGCAGGACCAGATGAGACTGAGCAGAGAAGCAGGATATATCCTCTGTTGTATACTCTTCTCCAACACGGCTGGCAGGGAAGTAAAGCAGATGCATCGCAAATGTGATTTGTTTGTGCTGTTGCTTCTGCTCATCTGTTTTCCACACCACAGAGGTGATGTTGCTCTTGTAGCTCAGCACTAGGGTGGCTGGTGTGACCTCGTGTTGAGGGCAGATGTCTACATGGTACCTGTGGGTGAGGTCGCACTGTGGGAAAGGGCAGGAGAACCTGTTTGCTAACAGAGATGGCCAAAGGACCTGCAAGGAACAAGCTGCAGCCCTTTGGGGCTGGGCACGCTCCCGTCAGAACCAGCTCTGCTACTGTTTTGTGTTCTGACAGGGCTTGTTCAGCTTCGATAGGCTTGTACTCCAGTGGACAAAAGAGCCTCATCTGTATATTTTGCCTCCCTTAGAACAAGGCAAATATTTCAGTATCTGTTGAAGAGTATTTGCATTTTTATGGATAAATTCAAGAAAAAAGGCACCACGCAATCCCAATTTGCATCCCTTATTTCCATAGAAACTACAGGAGCCTTGATTGCTTTCATGTGCTTTTGATGAAAATTGAGTGGGGTATCTTTATCCTGCCATAAGGTGGGAAGAAAAATTGGCATTCACAATAATATCTAATGGTTCAAAGGATACTTTTGCAAAACAACTTGCTGTGATTTATTAAATAACTTGGTATTTTTCAAATAATTGGAAAAAAACTTTCTAGAAGACTTGTTGCAAGCCTTTGCTAAACCGCCGTAGATTAACATCTGCTTGTGTGGAACGGGGATTGTTTACTGGTAGATGACTGCTGCTTGTGAAATTGAGGTCGCTCAGCTCCTAATCAAAGTTCAGACACTAGCAGGGAGCAATAAAGAACTTGGATCTCATAATCTATACAAGTGCTTTTAAACCGTAGGGGGAAAAAAACCAAGGAAAAGCAGTAAATAGTGTACCAGTGCAAGCAGGCAGCTTCACTGTAGAAGCAGAGGTAATCGGAGGATTAAGGCCGGCAGTGCCTGGCTCGGGCTCCTGGTGTGGTGCAGGGCTCTGAGGACAGGACGCTGCCTGCTCTGCCCATCTGGGGGGCACGGGGCACTGCCTACAGGGCCACCTTAGCTGAGGCTGGTAACTCTCCACCTTCAGCCGTTCTCAGCCCCAGTTGAACCCAGCACCGGTGTTAGGGGGCTGGTGGTTGGTCAGTGGGGCCAAAGGGTCTTGGAGAGCTGCGTGCCCACGGCTTGATCCAATTGTCATGTCCTGCTTCAGAACCCTCTTGGAAGTACTTTGGTGCCCAATCTCATTAATGTGGTGAGAGGCTGCTTTGCAGTTTCTGTCTCCTGGAGCAGGTTGGATTTGCTGTGCCTGTACTGCTCCTCCTGACACAAGGCCATTTATATTTGATGGTGTTTGGATGAATTATGCACATAGCCACTAAGAGAAATTTAATGATGGGTTTCGTCTTCTTTTTTTTTATAGATTTCAGCCTTTGAATTAAGCACCAGTTCACTCTCAGTGCTACAGGGGATAAAGGGAATATTCCAGTCCCTGCATCCATCACAGCTGCTCGGCCAAGCAAAGTTAACAAGTAAACAGTAATCGCCCACAATTATCGCCCATTACGTGCTCTCTTCACCTGAGATCACACAACAAAGCACGAGTGTAGAGTCACAGGAGGAGCTGGGTGGCAAGAAGCTGTCAAGATGAAATAACAGCAAAAAGACCTGTCAAACACCGGCTCTGTGAAAGACCTAAATCCTCTCCTGATGGCCCCTCGGTGCAATGTACAAGAGCTACTTCTGTGTAATTATAAATTGTCTGCAGGGCTTATCTGAGAGGTTCAGAGTTGACATTACAATAATAGGGTGGGTGAGCTTTATTTAAGGGATAATGTTCCTGGCAGTGGTGTATAGATGGCAAAAATGAGTGTGGCGGGTGATTAATACCAGCATGGAACCTTCCTGGACCCTGCTGTGTGAACCTGGCAGGTCCCTGAGTGGCAGGCAAGTCCTGTGGGCCTGGTGGGGCTGCACATGTGATGGTCTGAGGGTGCCACAGGGTTCCACTGCGACCGTGAGGGTCCGTGTGTGACAAGGGACTCTGTGCTGGGAGGGCGGAGATGGATGCATATGGGATGGGCAGGGTCCCAACAAGGGAGGTGAGAGGGAGGATTGATGTCACCTAACTCTGGACACACCAGTGCCACGTCTCAGTGAAAACTGTCTGACTGGACTCTTTATAGCTAGCAGAGATGGAAGGGCAACTTTTTGGTGTGGTTTACCTGACCTACTTTAGAAGCTTACTTTAGGATGAATTGAATTATTCTCAGAACTGCCTTTTCTCTCTATTCGCTATTAAAAAAAAGCGGAAGGTGATGAGCTCAGGTTTAGACCTGCGAGTCAGGAAAGATTGATCCTGTCAGAAATACATTACTCACTTTATCCAGTGTTTTCTCAGTGTACTTTTCTGGCTTTTGTTGCTTTAGTTTATTTTAAGGATGAATTTTCTGTAGTGTTTCTAGAATATAAGCTAGAACAAGCCTTGCACCTGTGCATTCAAGGTAATTTTTTGTTTTCTTGACCTAGATTTGCCCAGGAGGTAAACCTGAGCAATATTTGGCTCCCTGTCAGCCTTGGGCAAGGCACTTTCTCCTGTCTTTCTGCTCCCACCCTGCAGAAAAGGCACGAGGAAGCTGAGGATGGAGGGATGCTGTGATCTGTGCAGTGGCTGTCCGCAAGCATGACAGCAGTCAGGTGGGGCTGGCTGCCAGCCCTTCATTCGAGACAGCCCCGCAGCTTGCATGCAGAAAGTTTTGGCTTTGGAGTCAATACCTGACTCTGGCATTTTGTATTAGGACAAAAATTAAAAAAAAATATAATTGTGGATGCGCAGTCTCTGGCTCAAATGTGCCCAAAAGCTGCCATGGGAGCTCAGTGCCTGGAGGCAGCTGTGATGTTATTACAGCTGAACATCGTGGGAGGGCAGCTCATCACTGGAAGCTCTGTTTAGGGCAGCAGCCCCTGTAGTCCTCATGTGAACTGTCGGGTTGGAGTTAATTATAGGGCTCTATTGCTCTTTGAAGGGCAAAGGAAATATCCCTGCTCCTGAAAGCATCAGTGGTGAGGGGGCAGGCAGGTGCCTGCAGGATGAGTTTCTTGCAGATGAGATGGGCTTCCCAACTGCCCCGGTAATTGGGAAGCAGCAAAAAGGCAATGTGCCTGTTAGGTGAGCTCTGATCCCATCACCGGTCAAAGAGACTGATTTAGAACAGTGGACCTGCCAGGCTGGTCCTGCTCCGGAGAGTTACTGGTGGTATTAACTGGAGGAAATTCTACAGAGTAAGTATTAGCCTTGTATTATGTAGAATTTTTAAGTGCTTCATTAATTTACCATTCCACTTTTTATTAAATTAATTTGCATTTTAATGAAAAAAAATAAGTGGATCCAGCGCTCTTCTTGGAGTAGCAATAGCATGCAGCCTGTATGTGAATGAGTGTGCCTAAGCAGGGGCTGAGGCAGCTCTGGCATTCCCAGGTTGCAGGAGCTTCCAGCGGTGCAAGGGGACTGCAGAGCTCCCTCCTAGCGCCAGGCATCCCCCTTCTGCTCTGGCTCCTTGTGCACAGGCATGTGCGAGGGACTATAATGCAGACCAGGGCCTCCACCAAAGCGTGGGCTTAAAAGCTCTAGGAAAATGTGGGAGAAGGATGCAATGATCTTATCTTGCCACCTACTGTGGCTAATGTGAAGCCTTGCCCTCCTTGGCAGATCTGTCAGGCTTTTTTCTCCTCCAAGAAATAAGGGCTGTGACAGTAAAATGCATCAGGGGACCGAAGAGCACCTGCATCCTGTCTTCTGGGCGTACTGGACAAATTGAAGAGTTTAGCTGAAAGGAAAAAAAAAAAAATTCTCATTGACACCCTTTGAAATGTGCCTGCACTGCTCCCCCTGACATGTGTCAGGCAAATATCCTCAAAAGCTTGGTGTCTGCTCCTAATTGGGGATTGTTGCTTTTCAGGGAGACCGACTTCATGGCACCCCTTGAGTGGCAGGTATCAGTTCTGGAGGGAGGCAGAGCACGCTTTTATAAAGTAAATAGCAGAGATCATTCTGAAATCAGTGGTGTTGAGCAACTTGGCTAGTACTTAAAGTGTGATGAAGGTGGTGTTTTTCTCTGCAAGGTGTTTTGAGTTTTGTTTGTTTGTTTGTTTTCTAAAGAGAATTTCAGACATGATTACAGCCAGGCAAAGTAGAAAAAAGAAAAAAACCAAAACAATCCACCAGCCTCTTCCCCCTGGCCCTCAGATCAATAGGTAACATCTCTGGTACTTCCACAGACTCCTAAACTCTTCACTGGCATACAAACCTTTCCTTTGAGGTCCTTCTGCATAGCTTCAGAGAGTAATAATTTAATGATTCTGTTCTTCAGGGCTTTACTAATATAAGTTGACTGAAAATGAAATGCTCTCCACCAAACTGTCTTTGTCTCCAATCTCTTTTTATCATCAGATTTCCTGTTAATCTCACAGGCAGCAATCCTGCAAATTCTCTTCCCTTGTTAGACAGATTAATTTACTAAGTCTTTTAATTTTTTTTTCCTGTAGCATCCACATGCCTGCTAAGAGAACTTTGACTCTGTTACCTCATGGCTTATGTGCTGCAATGATTTCAGTAACTCTAAGCCAGAAATGTGGATCTTATTCTGACACATGCAGCCAGTAGATGACAGGACCTTCTGGATTCCAGGAGACACAAAATTTTAGTTTCTTGCAACTTAGCAGAGGAACACCAGGGGCATTGTGTGTGTGTGTAGGGTTTTTTTTAGAAAGGAAAATTGAACAATAAACATTCAGAGAAATGAGACATTTAAACATTCAAAGTAATTGATACCAGCAAAAAAATATGATAGGATGAAATCTATTCCTGCAATAAACTGTCCATTAGCTGGGCCATCAGCATAACCCTAATCTAAAGTTACGAGGATCCATTACAGATATAATCAAATACAATTTTCTGTATTCCATGAATCAAAAGCACCATATGTATTAAGAGCCTAGTTTGTCTTTTTGTTCCTGCCTTCTCCTGGAACAGTATATATCTGATTTCTTGTGTTATATTGCTCTGATGTCTGCTAAGGGCACCGTGCCCTAGAAATTCACATTAAATAACTGAGAGCGAGCACTAGAAATGAAAAAAGTGAAATACTATCTAGACAGCTGGAAGTAAAAATATGAAAAGTGTTGCACTTACAGAAGGAAAAAAAGCCTATTTTTATGACTTGAATAGACAGTTTGGTATAAAGAGAAATTCCTCACCCAAGATCAGACATACAGCTGAGCTGCAGCAGGCAGCCTGAAATGTTGTAATCCACAGTATGCCAAGGTGCAGCACAGATACTGGCTTCAAAGAGTGTGTGAGGATGTGGGTACGGATGTAGAGCATGGAAAAGTGCAGAGGATCCCAAACTTGCTGGACTAATGACCAGTGCCATCCCAGGACAAATTTTGGGTTCATAAGCATGTGTGCATTGGACTTTTAATGGAGACACTGCAGACAGGGTGAGTCTGTGGCCAGATGTGGTCTGCAGGCCGTGGAGACGTGCTTTCTGACACCAGAGGATGCTCCTTTTGTTTGCAGGGGCCTGACTTCCAGCTTGTCCTTTCTTTCCCCTTGTTTTGTAAATTTTTGTTTCTCACTGTGGACTGGATTGCTCTTCTTCAGCAGCCCACTCCCAGGTCCCTGCCTTACTGTCCTTGCCTCTGCCCAGCGAGGGGGATGTGTGCATTTGGGCACATGACATATCCCATCCTTTGCAGCTCATGGACTGTCCTAGATCTGACTGAAGTCTCTGGCTCTCTGTACCCACATGACATCAACTGTCATCTTTGAAATACAGAGAAATTCAAAGCTGGATTGGCTTCTTTGGGTTTCAGGAACACCTGCACTGTCCACAGCTATGGAATTGCCCTTGGCCCTGGACCCCCTCTTTTCTTCAGCTCTCCATTCATTAAGGTGACCCACTGGAATGCATCCTGCTTTTTTTGTTTGTTTGTTTTGTGTTTCCAGGTAGTTATCAGGGGCTTTGCATTCTCATAAAAGGCCTTTGCTGATGACAGAAACTGGTGGCCAGGGGACATGTCTTCAGAAAAGCCTAGAGGGTACCGTCTTGGTTTATAAGGGCTCATGTCTCCCATCATATTTCTTATATTCCCCACATCATTGAACATAATTTTTCAGAAGGTTGCGTGTGACCTGCCTGTGGGCCCCAACCCAGGTGGTTTGGGGTGGGCAGTAGTGTCAGCAGGAGCCTACTGTCGGGAGCGATCTCCTGTCCTTGCCATCTCATCAATTCTCTAGCTGTTCTCTAATCCTATCTGGAAAAAAATAAATCTCTTCCGTCTCCATAGCCTACCCCATTATTTATCTCTGTCTCAGTTCGTCTCCATGGATGTCTGTCCATAAGAAGGGATTCTTTAATTCATTCATCACACAGGACTTTTATGCCATTTCCTCCAGTTTTATATACGTACTTCTACTGCTGACCTGCATCATTTCGCTCTACAAAACCTGTTGGGCAGCACCCAGCAGGGAAGACACTCTCCAGAACACTCTGATACTGGGATTGCTGGTGCTCAGAGGATTTCCTGTGTATCTTGGCTCTAACAGCCTGAGAGATTCCAGGGGTGCCTGTCAGCGTCCTCACTCCTGGGAGCCAGCACACCACTGGCTCTTGGTTCTTGCCCTCTATGATGTTTCACCTTGCAACGCCCTGTGGCTGGCTGTGGGGTCCCCTTGCATGGGCTGACCCTGCTCAGAGAACCAGAGTGGGACATGGGAGAGGTTTTCTTGAGCAAAGCAGGAGCAGCAGTGGGTTTTTCACACCCGTGCAGGGATCAGCTTTCAGGGCATGTTGCAGACTTGCTGCTAGATTCTAAAGCAAGGAGCAAAAGGTCATAGGAGGGTAATATTCTGTTGGTAATTAGGACACAAGTTAGCAGTCTGAGTAAATTAATGGATGTGAGATGCTGAGAGAGTCCCACTGCAGGCAATGGGAAGCGAAAGCCTACTGAGGGCAACAAGTGGGAGAGGGATTGCATCCCTTGGCTGAGTGGGATGCTGCCAGCAGCTGAGATGAGAGAAAGAGGCAAGAAGGAATGAAATCTGGGTTTGGATTTCTTTGTCTGAGAGCTGGGGATCAGCCAGATAATGAGGCAGCAAGTTCTGAGGGCAAAGGAGGAGCTCGGAACATGGTTAGCTGCTCATTAGCAGCCGGAGACGTACGAGCTCTCAGCACAGTTACTAGCTCTTTGCTCTGGCCCAAACCTTTGAATGTCCCTGGAAGGAGGGCTGGCACGCTGCTCCCTGCGGCAGCGGCTCCCAGCAGCCGCCAGCTGTTGGTGAGCGGCAGAACAGCCCCTGTGACGCTGCTGTGCTAAAGGCTTGAGAAATTAATTTTGCCTGTCAGAGATTCATACATAAATGTGTGAGCTGCAGTTCGGTAAGGGAAGCTAACCCACCTGGCTGCGCTCCAGCTCCAGGAATGCTGCTCACCACAGGGAAGGGAAGGCCAACAAGTACCTGCCCGTGTAAGCTGGTATTGTCTACCACATAAAACATGCCCTTAATTAATAGCTAGCATGAACCTAAGCCACTATCTCTGTTATCAATTTGTGGATGTGGTTGGATTGTCTGTCTCCCAGGACAGTAATATCCCTTCATCTTATTGCAAATTGCTCGCAGCATCCTTCTATTACATAGGCTTAATGCTTGAAAAATAGAGATTTAATACTCCACCATATCAGACTAAGTGAGGTCAAAGCAATTCATATTCACGATCCCACAAAGCTCCTGATAGTGTTTCCTGTGAGAAATGGGGATGTGGAGGTAGCAAATCGGGGAGGTTTTGCTGCTGCTCCCAGCTGTCTCACATCAATGGGGACCGCCACAGCCCCTCGCGTGGGTGCGTCCCCTGGAAGGCGAGTGCCTGCACTGGCCGTGGGACCCCCTTGCCAAGCTGTGCCAGCCCCCTCCACAGCCCCTTTCCTGCGTTTTCCTGTTTTGCCCTGTTTTCCTAGACCAGCACGGCAGCAGCACGTGTGTTTTCTGTGCGATACAATCTGTGCGTGTTTGCAGGGTGCCGACTGTTCCCCAGGTGTTGGATGGTTGATAGGTTTTTAATAAGCTGTTTGTAAGTAAGTTGCGTGCAAGTTTCCTACCAACTGCCAATTGTCACCTTGCCTCCTGAACAGAAAGCCTGGGAGTAACAAATCCTGTATTTACATGTTTATTTTTGTCCTGAAATGTATATATTTTGAGAGGAATTATTAGCTGGTGTGTGTGAGAGCCTTGAGGGCTTCCTCCCCAGCAAGAAAAGATTTATCTCTGGGGATGATGGCTATATTGCCAGGACACATTCTTTCTGCATTTTCTTTTATGTGTATGCCAGGACATGGATTTTGCCTGCAACTCATGAGGAAATATCTAAGCACATAAAACAAATGGGAAGTTTAGGTTCAGAAGGATTTATGTAGAGAAATTAAACATGGGTTAGGAGAAATATCCCTTTGCCTTGCACAAAACCAGTGTAATGTACATAATTCTCCTGGTGTGAGCTGAATAGACCTGGAGCTACCTTCTTCCCCGAACTGCAAAACAGTCTTGGGCTGATAAACAGCCTCGCTGGCTGCACCACGCTATTAGGAGGATCTTGCCTGGAAGACTGGAGAACAGTCTTTAATGGCACAAACCAGGGTGGTCTCTGAAAGGTGTGAATGCTATCTGTGACCATTCAGGGGATCCAAGGGCAGGGATTGTTCCCTGGCTTTTGGGCCAAAGGATATGAAACATCAGATTCAGGGACTAAAGACAATGCCCAGAGGTACCCAGTGTTGGTGCAGCAGAAGGGGTGAAGGATTGTCTTGGGAGAGAGGGGGATTTTCCTTGTGTTATTCCATGTAAATTCTTTGCATTTTTCCTGTGTGTAAGGACTGTTGCAGTCAAGGGCTTCTGATGACTGGAGCCATCCCAAGGCTGTGGCCCTCGATGGGACGCTGCATGCTCTCCAGGAGGGTCGTTTGCAGAGGTACCTTGCTCCACTGTGGCTCATCCCCATCCATGGCCATGGTGCTGTTGTGTCATTCTACAGGTGGTACCGCAAAAGCTCCTTGAATCTTTCCTGGCTTTAAGAATCTCCTCTAAGGGAAATTGTCTCTGACCTTGGGCAAGGGGACCTCTGCATGTATCTCTTCATCAGTGGGCAACAGAGGGAAGGTTTATATCTCTGTTTTCAAGACCTGCAGGAGTTCCAAGAATGCTTTAAGAGAAAGAGACTCAAGATGATCTGTATCATAGACTATATTTTGTTTGGACAAAACTATTGTCTATGTAGAAAATTGTATTTTGGAATCTTGGAGATAATGAGACTGTGATAGGGCTGAATTGGAGAACTGTCATGAGAAGAGGAGAGCTGAACGTTTGTCAGCAAGATGCCAGACAGGGTGCGCGGCTATCTCCACTCCAAGACTCAGAGGGACATGTCCCTTTGGGAAGCATCAGTGCTGGGATGCCAGAACAGGCTGCAATCCTGCTGCCTTCTGCACAACCAGTGTTCAGCCACAGCACTGTCACTAAAACCACTACCAGTCACCAAAAAGTATTGTTTCCAAGTTTGAAGAATTCTCAGAAAGAAACTGCTGGACTAAGATTACCTGATTCAGCTCACAGCGAGATCTACAAAAATACCTTGATTACAGAAGGAGAGTTGGCTGTAGAGAGCCACTGAGGTGTTCCCTGCCGAGAGCAATCTACTGGTGACCGTGGGTTACAGTGACACCATGGCGAATGGCACCTCTGCAGCAAACATTTCCAGCAAGGGAGCTGTCAGGAGTGTGTGGTAATTTCTGTGGCACGGTGACATGCTGATGAGCTCTGACGGGTGGCTAATTTCTCAGGGTAGTCTGACATAATGGAACAGTTTGGAGAGCACCTCAGCTGCGGAGGTCAGCAGTGACGCAGAAGGCATAATTTCTCGTACTGTACTCCTTGTATCCTACAAGTCTTGCTGTAATGGACTAGCAAATTATCCCACTATTTAAAAGGTAGCAATTTACAACATTTTGCTAACTGTGTGCTCCTGAGGCTGTATCATCTGTGCCTGTGAAGAGAATGGATGAGAGTGCTCCCCTCCCTACGACATGGGCATGTAGAAACACAAACATACACGTGCCTCTGCCTCTCAACACCTTCCCTTCGGTGCAGAGCAGAGACTCATCAGGCAGGATCCTAGAAAAGACCTCTCCTTCTTAGGCATGAGTTGTCTGTCTCCCCTTCGTGCTCATTTCAATCTGTTTCTGGTTTGGGGACCTTGGTGAGGTTCCAGTGCCCCCCCCCATTCTTACTGTTTCCTTGCTCAGCTCCCTGGAGTCTATGTGGGTGTTGCTTATCTGGGTGCACTTCACAGCTCTCATGTTGCCCTGTGTCCTGTCACAAGGACTTATTTTAAACCCCAAGAGGTGTCTGGGTGGTAGCTCCCACAAAGGAGCTGCAGTCATGCCACAGTGGCAGCAGGGTTCACCAAACCACACTGACCCTACCACAAAGCCCCAGGCAACTTTTTTTAGGATCTCTCCATGCCTCTTGTTGGGAACATACCTTTGAGCTCCATCCCGTGTGCAGCAGCCATTGTGTCTCTGTGCTGTCTGCAAGCACACTCTGACCACCATGCACTCACCTAGATGTCCTGTTCACTATTTTTAAATACATGCTGTTCCTCTAGTGTTGCTATTCTGCACTGATGTCTCCTTTGCTGTACGGGAGGAATCTCCATTTCTTGCCATGAGGAAATCTGGAGAATTGAGTGCCTGAAGAATTTGCATGGAAACGTTCATCCCTCTCAAGTAAATAAAATCTCACCCCCGGGTCATGGCAGCAGGTCAGCTCTTCCTGCACAAATTGGGCCCTCTGCAATTTCCTTCACTGCAGCCTTTGCCTTCAGCAGAACTGCCAGGCACTGTGTCCTCAGAGGAAGGGAGCGGCAGGATCAGAGCATGCTGGTGTGGAATCTGGGCGACTGGTGAGTCTCCCCATCACACAGCAGTAATTAACAGAGCATCCAACCGCACAAGGATGCTGCCATGCTCGAGATGGGTGCTGGGATGCCAGTTCAGTCTCCAGCCCGAGCAAAGGGTGTTGTTATCCCCCGCAGAGCAGGCTGGGAGCTAAGGGAGGGTGGGAGAGAAGTCCTAGGAAGCCAGGACTATTGGATGATAGTGCTGGACTTGGAGGACATGTTTTCTAGAGACTTGGATGATGTGCAAGCCTGTAGCATTTTGTTCTTTCCGAGAGCAGATGGGTGTTTGCCTGCTCAGTGCTTGACTGCGTGTGCACAGGTAAATCTACGCATCTGGGTTTGAGTAGACAATTTGCAGTGAGTGTGGATGTGAGCATACGTGTTTGATAGCAAAGCATTCCTGCGTTAGTACCACGGCAACAATTTTTATTAACTGTCTGCTTTCTCTCTGGAGTGATGTAACTCTGCTCCATGCAGCAGAGATGGGTCCAATTAATCGGATGGATAAAAGTGGTTAATGCGCCTTGGAGAAGCGTAATTTAATTGGAAGTGATTATTACGTGCTGCTCCTATGTAAAGAGTGTGAGAATCAGCACTAATGACTCTGTTATGACCATGACTTTTAATTACTATATGGTTCTGTGCTTTAGGTGTTCTGGGTATGCTTTTGTTTCCCAGAGATTTCAGGTGGGATGCTGATTGCAAGGACACACCGGGGACGAACAAGGCACATCCCGGTGAGTTGGAACCATCAGTCCTGTTTGTGCTGAGTCTCGGGTGGAGCCAGAATCGCAGATTTGTCTCTGAAATATGCAGTGGCTGGCTCTGTTTGTGGTGTGCCAGGGACTCCTAGGAAGCAGCGTTCCTAGCTGGTGACATCAGCCCACACTCTGCCTCCTTCCTTGCAGCTGGTTCCCCCTTTGACTGAGGTTTGCTTCCAGCAGTTATGACCACTGAGAGAAAGGCTGTTCCCTGCTGCAGTGTTTGCCTCCCAGTTTGGCACTGCCTTTCTCACCATGTCTCTGCCCATTTGAAAGTAATCTGCAGGGCATTGCCTCTTCCCTGGCTGTGTGCAAACTGAGTGAGAGGCAGCACACGCAGGAAGGCTGTGCCAATCGGCACGTGAGCCTCAGGCAGCTCTTTCTTACACCCACGTAGGCTGTGAATGCTGTAAGATTAAAACTGGTGACGTCGGTAATAGTAACTAAGCTCCTGTATGTCCCTGGGGCTGCCGTAGTTCAGACTGTGTACAGGGATGTTCACTGATGGAGCTAATGAGAAACAACTGGATGAGAGGTGGAAAATTAAGCCTGTATAACCTGCAAAAACTCAGAGTTCACAGGCCACTTGTGAAGTCTTTTAAAGCCCCTTGAGTTTTGCTGCCACACAGGAATGGCGCTTACACAGATGATGAAGATATGTTTTTGTAAAGAAATGGAAAATGTGAGTAGAGAAGATACCAGGCTGTCATCAGCACAGATGTAACTGTGCATTGTTGTCCTGTTTTCCAGGCTCCCGGACAAGTGCTACTACAACCAACAATTTTCCTGTCCTTTTTTCCTTTGCTTTTACAAGTATCTTAAATCAACCCCCCCTTCCTTCCCAGCAGGAACAGAATACACTGCTGGGTATGGAATGAAAAAATCACAATTTTGAATCCATTAAGGAGAAACAGGGGAAAAGTTTCTGTTGGATGTAAACCCAAGCAATACCCACTGAGCTCCCTGCATCCACCTGACTGGCTCCTGCCTGTGCCAGGGGGAGACTGTTTCTCCTTTCTTGGAGAAGGGGCTCAGCAGCCCTGCACCTACTATGCTGTGACCCCCAGCTAGTCCCAGCTCTGCTGTGACAATCTCTGGGCAAAAATGAAGTGGGGAATGAATGTGTGATATGATCCTCACTGCCCTTTCTTTGTTGCATGGGGTGGCGTCCTGTGCAGGGATTCAATTAGCCCCGGCTGCTGCAGGCTGAGTCTAGGTTGTGGATGGAGCAAGTAGCCAGCGCTGGGAACTGCTTCTAATGACTTTGTCCTCTCCCTCTTTCTGTCTTTTCCTCCTGCAGGGAGCAGGGAAGAGGTACATCTATTTGCTGGAGCCAGAGGAATGAGAGTGGACTGCCTGTCCCTGGGGTGAACATGCAGGATGGACTTCTCTGGCAGTGACAGCAGACCTGGTTGTTTGGCTGGTCCATTTGTTGAACATTCAGAAATGTGTCTGTTGGCAGTGCTGCGATAAACAAATACCCCTGAACAAAGAAGGACTCAGAGAGATTTTTCACATGGGTCAGATGCTTATCAAAGAGCAATAGAAAATGTAGAACAATTAGTTGGTCAGTGTGGGGGCTGTTTGGACCCTGGGAGCGCAGAGCTGAGCTCTGCCAGGAGCAGGTCACTTCTTGACCTGGCAGTGAGGGCTTTCCCTGTGTCCTTATAACCTCCTACCTCCTCATGACCTCCTGGTGTCCCCATTCCCTGCCTGGGGTGCTGGTGACAGCAAGGTCCTGGATAGGTGGGGAGAGGTCCTGCACATCACCCCAGCCATGCCCACTGACCGAAACCCTCCCTCCTCCTGGGGCTGAGGGTGCTGCCCTGCATCCGCCCAGGGTGGTGAAGGCAGCACCAGGGAGGCAGCAGGTTTCCTTGTCGTGCTGTCAGGGGCTGCTCCACTTGGAAAGGAGGGTGAGAGCATGCCTGTGCACTTGCAAGATTTCCCTGTAGGAAAGTTACAGTATTTCACCAGAATAAAACACACATTTTAGGGAGAGGAGAGAAATACCTTTTTTTAGGCAGTTGTACAGGGGAGGGAGGAGGAGACAGAATAATATGGTTTTATTTCACAATGTTATGGTCCCCTTGCTCCTTGGCAGAACAGCGAGTGAGGTTGAGCCAGCGCTGGCAGGGTCAGGGCATGAGGACAGCTGGGGAGAGACCCTTTGTGCCAACCCAGGGACAACGCAGCAAGTGGGGCTGGGGTACCCCATCCCCAGGTGATCTCTGCCCCTCCATGGGGTTTGCCTGGTGCTGCAGAGCCCATGGATCCTGTGTGCTGATGGTACTTGTAAGACTTTACCCAGAAGCCAAACAGTGTGAACATCAGCCCAGCTGGCAGCTTTCCGCAGCCTGGCCACCGGGTCCCACTATTCACTTCCAGAGCCGATGGAGCATGAGGAAATGCTGCCTGCTGGGCTCCCTGGAAGCGAGCGGTGCGGGCAGAGATAAGAGGTGGCAGGAGAGGACGAGGTGACCAGGCTGATGGCTGCCTGTCGGGACGCAGGTGCATCCGCAGAGCTGCTGGGAACCTTGTATGTTGCCTGGCTGCTCTGCAGATGCTTAGGTCTAGTACTATTATGCCCCTGTTTAGGAGCACTAAATTTGTTCACAAGTCTGAAAGGAAATGAAAAGTAAAAATGCCATCCACAAGTTTTATACTCTTGTATTCTATTTGAAGTTACGTTAAAAAGTGACCTTTAAGCATTTAGTTAACTCACATCGACGCTAGATACAATTTTCTCCAATAAATCTCATTTTAACTATTGCTTTAAATTAAGTAAATTTTTCACCTGCAGGGCTGGTAATCAGTGGTCACATCTTCCAGAAATTTTCTAGTTGTTCAGTGGAAGTGTGATGCGCAAATCTATGAATCTCATTCAGTAGCTCGTAGCTTAGCTGTGCTGTGAGCCCTGACATCCTGCTGTGTTTGCTGTGTTTTTATAACTTGAATCCATCTTCCCAGGGAGGGTGGTTTGCTCTGACTGTGTGGGAAGTGTTCAGTGTTATTGCCTAACTTTGTGCCGATGTTCCTCTTTAACTGATTTAACATTGTTAAAAAAATCATAATCAATAGTGGAGCTGTGGTCCTCACAAGCATGATCTCAGCGCCTTTGACACTGAGTCCAGACACACTGAGGCTTTGCAAGGAGCGTTTCCTGACATGTTTCTTAAAGATGGTGTATTGCTGAAAAGACACAGAACACAACCCATCTGTTCCCTATCCCTAAAAGTGAGAAATACAGAGTGCAGAGGGCCAGTCCTGCCAAAGTGCTGTGAGACTCGGTCAGAAGGACTAAACTTGGAAAGGTGCTTAAAAGGGGGATCCTGCTGCAGTCAAAATCAGAGCAGAGATACAGGGTTTGTGTAAGCTGAAATTGGAGAAGCTGAGGCTGAAAGGAATGTAAACCACAGGCCAGGGCTTCCCAGATTCCAGTTCCAGGATGCTTATCCCATGAGCTTGCTGGGTTCCTCCTCTCCAGATCATTACCCCCAAAAGCTTGTTTCTGGTCCTCTGGCAGCACTATAGAGATCTGTTTGTGTATCAGCTCTGAGGGATCATTCTGACTCTAAGGTGCTTCCCCCTTGGCCAGATTCCCAGTGCTGACATTACCCTCTTTTGCCCACATCTTATTGGTGAAAGTGCATAGCTGATCAGCAGATAAGTGGAGCAGAGATGTGTGAACGCCTGTTATCACCCTGGCAGGAGTGGGGAAAGGGAGGAGGAGGTTCCTGTCCCTAGGAAAAGGCTCTCTTTATCCACCAGCTCAGCAGCACCATGCCATGGGCACTCCTGTTGCCACCTGCAAGCAGCCTCTGACCCTCTGAGGGGGGAAAGTAGCATCTTCTCTGTTTCCCAGGTGGCTCAGGACATACAGAGGAGCTGGGTGCCCGTCCGGCTGTGCTGAAATAAGGTGGGACAGGGCAGCTGGGGTGCCCAAGGAGGAGACACTCTGAAGATGACAAAGGCTGAGACCTCGCTGCCATCCAACAGGTAACAAGAGCCTGAGGAGGGGACCATATTTCAAATGTGTGCATTGTGGATGGTTCAGTGTAGAGCAGAGAGGGAGAGACAGAGGGGACAGTGGATCTGCAACATGGCTTTGTGTTTGTGCCACCTCTCATGCCACGCTTGGGCTGTCCTGTCCCTACCACCACTCAAGGACCTGTCAAAAGCATTTAGGAAAGATGCAACGTGAATAATGAAGCCCAAGACACTTAATGTAGATTTAAGCACAAAAGGAAAAAGCCCATGTGGGCTCACCATTTTCCTTGACAGTCTCCACTTTGTACCTTGAATTTCATAAGCCATTATTTTCCTCTCTAGTAGTGATGTACAACAAAGGCAGAGCGAGCAGGCTCCGAGGGATCACAGGCAGCCCTCAAAGCAGCATCTTTGCCATGCAGAGTCAAACCCCAGCTCTTGTTATTTATTCACGGCAGAGAAGAAGGAACTCCTGCACCACTGCGAGGAGGAAGAAAAGGTGGGTGGAGGTGTGTGCGTGAGAGGTGGGAGGCGCGCAGAGCTGCGCTCCCCAAGTGGGACCCTCACGTGTCAGTCCAAGAGTGTGCTGAGACCACCAGTGCCAACGGGGAGCCCTGGCAACCCCAGGAGCTCTGCTTTTCTCTCCTCTGTGCAGCCTGGGCTCCAGCCTGAGGAGCTGATTTTTTATTTAAGTGCATTTGAAATGCATACAGAAGATTCCCCCAGACCTGAGGCATCTTGGCAGGCTTGGGGGGAGTCCAGATAAAGACAGTGGGGGGGCTCTGCCCCCTGCCAGGATGGGGCTGAGGCTGTGGATCTTAGCTGGGGCTGGTGAGTGTGTGTGGGATGGTTGTGCCTCCTGGCAGGGCTCTGTTCTCACCCACTCCCACTGGGATGGTATGGTGTGAGCACATCCTCCGCCCTGGGCAGCTCTCCATTCCAGCAGGCTCCTGAGACCTCCAGCCTGAGCTGAGATGCGGTGCTGCCAACACATCCTTTGCCCTTGTATTTCCATATTTTTGCTTCTGGCTTAGACTGAAACTAAAGATTGGTGATGCACGTGAAATCCAAACACACCAGCCCGCAAAGACACTGCAGCCCCTGCTGGAGATTTCACTTGAGCGCAGCAGATCTCATCTTTCATGTGCTCCTTTTAATTGTGGCCTCCACCTGCCACCCAGGACCGAGCAGCTTCTGGAGTTGCCCTCGGTGCGAGGGAGAGCTTTGGGTTCCGTCAGTGTGCTGGTGGCAGGAGACTCAGATGCTTCCAGCCTGTGGCTGCCGTCCGCAGGCTGAGCCGTGCGGCTGCCTGCTCTCCTTGTGCCTCTGCAGATGGAAAGCTGTCAGAGAGGGGTCTGCTCGGTGCCATCCAATTTGTTTCCCGCGGCAGGTCAAAGTGAGTGTTAGTCTCCCGGCTGCAGGCTCATCGATCTGCCTCCCTCGGGACCCTGTGCAAATACAGATGGGAGGGAAGGAGGCGGCTGCAGAGCGTGTTTTTATTCTGTCCTTGTGGCCGCTGTGGGAGAAAGGCAGGCAGGCTAGACAGGCACAGCGGTGGGGAGTTTACTGAGGGACATGGCTAATTGTGCCTCCAGGTCTGTCTCTTGCCCAGCAGGTGCCCGGAGCTTTCCAACCAGAGTCTCTCCATCAGCAGAGATTCCTTTTAAAACCTGTTTCAGGAGCCCACGCAGTGAAGCTGTAACCCCAGGCACTGCAAGCCCAAGGAGGTGAGAAGAGTCTGTCCTTCTGCAGCCGGGGCAGGCTTGGACCTGGGACAGGACCGGGGTGGCCATGGTCTGCAGGGGTCCCACCATGGTCCTGCTGGCAAAAGGGGCAGGGCACCGGTGGTGCTGCTCTGCTGAGTGCACTCGCAAACCGAGCTGATCTAATAAACAACAGGAGTGTTTTCCCAGACCACATGCTGAGCTGTATTCAAAATACATTTGTACGAACATCAATTTTTAATGCAATTTATGCCAAATGTTGTTGCGAAAAGCAGCCGTTAACATGACATTAATTCAATCACTGGAAATACAGTACGTGCTGCTAAATGAAAACATGTTATTAGTCAATTAGATTAACTGGATGTAACTCCTCCAAACGCAATGTATTATGGTTTCTACATGGTTAATTACGTTGTACAAATTACATGGCAATAAGGCTTAGCACTGGACACACACATACAATTAGTACATAAGCAGAAAAAACAGCTTGCAAGTCACAGTTGAACTCTGTAAAAAAATATTTGAAATATAAATATCTTACAAGCTTGAAATAGAGAGACAGAATTATGCTGATATTATAATGGGAACAGGGCAATTTATAAAAGAGCCGGGAAAGTCTTTGCTGTGAGATCACAGATGTTCATGGTTGCTTTCATAATGAGTTTTAATCTGCTTTAAAAAGACCGTTTTAATTTTAAACAGAAACACTCCTGGCCCTGGTGAAGTCCCTCCCCATGCAGGAATCTCTCAGCACCCACGCAAGTGACGACTTTGCTGCCTCCTCCTTTGTTTGTGTTTTCGGATGAATTTGTGCCCACTTGTGGGGAATCCTGCCAGACTTTGGCACCAGGAGCGGGCATTGTGCCTGACAGCCGCGCGACATGCCGCAGGCACCACAAACCCACCGCACAGCATATGTGCCACCACAAACAGTGCCGGGGGTGGTGGCAGTGCTGGGATCCCCGCTGCTCTGCCTCTTGTGGGGATATCCCAGGGGTGGGTTCCACAACAGGCTGACCTGAGAGGTCCCTGGAAAGCAGAGGTTGGTGTTCCTGGGAAGGACACAGTTCCTGGTGGCCCGGGAGGGCAGCTGCAGCCCAGCATGCTGAATATCCCAGGAAGCAGCACCGTTCTGCCCCCACTTTGTGGGAAAGGGGTTGCACCACCTGGATGGAGCTGCCTGGGGAACCCTTGCCTGGACAGTGGCTCTGCCCCTCTCAGATCCCAGCACAAGGTTGCAGGCATCCTTGGAAGAGCAGAGTGCCCTCACCCTCCTGGATCCACCAGGGTCAGCCTTGAACCCCAGAGAAAACCCAAGTGAAGAAGAAAGATGGTTCCAACAGAGCTAATGTGGAGCACTGTAAACCAAGAAGAACACCATTGCAGCTCACACGAGGTAACAAGTGGTGTCTGTACCTGCTCTGTACCTCAGCTGGGTGGGGAGGGAGCCATCTAACCGGTGCTGGAGTGTTCCTTTTCTCCAGTCTCATCCCAGACATGTTCCTGCATTTCTCTTGCTGCTCCCCAGCTCATCCCCTCTTCTCCCTCTTACCCAGTGAGGATGTAGCTTAACTCACAACTTTCTCTATGCCAAACCTGGCGACGGTGACCCAGTTCCCTCTCACCTGTTGTCACAAGAGAGGTGGCCCCCTCTGCCCTGCTGCTGGCCCTTTCCACCCTCCTGAGGGGCTCCTCAGTGCTTATAAAGGGTTGGTAAATCTGCTGCAGACCATTGTCCCCTGGGGAACGGGGACATGGGCTGGTGGCTTCCCCTTGCCTGTGATGCTGTGCTACAGAAACACCCAACTACACATCATCCTGCAAATAGAGTGTAATCAAGCAGGTGGTGGAGCTCTGGAAATGCATTTTTATTGCTATTGTTGCAATAATCATCACAGTTCATGGCAATGTGACTCTTTTCTCCTCAGATATTCAATCAGTAATTGCAACAGCACCCCAGAAGGGCAGGGGCTGTTCTGCTGGGCACTGGTGTCCCTGTGTCCCCAAAACAGCCCCCACTGCAGGGCTGAGGAGGATGGGACTAGGAGCATAGATTGGGGAAAAGGGAGAAATAGGGTGATGGAGAAGTAAAACACAAAGTGCAACATGAGCAGGTTGTGCTCGAAGGCTGTTAGAGGTGTGCAGCAATAGCTGGGGGGGACAGTCCTCACCCACAGGTCTGGGCACTGGTGCAAAACCAAGGAGGAGGTGTGCAGGGTGAGATGCTGAGGTGCCATCAGATGGGTTGGGCACAGTCCTCCAGCAGTGCCTGCACAGACAGGCCCATGACGAGAGCAGTTTTTGTGTCATGGTGTGTGGCTGCTGGGTTCAGGTGGTGCAGAGGAGTGTGGTCACTGGGAGACCACTGTGTGGAGAAACCATTACACCCTTGTGAGAGCCAGTCCATGTCCATGCACACAGCTCCCCCAGCAACAGTGCCTGTGCTCCTCTGTTGGCTCCACTGGCACTGGTGGAGGTGGTTGGGCTGGGAGGTGAGATGCGCTGGTGGTCAGCACCCTGGTGACCTGTGGGTCCCCACAGACCCTGGCTGCACTGGTGGTGGGGTGGGTGCTGCACCAGCAGCTGCAGCCCCACTCCCGGGTGTGCCCATTCCTGTGTGCCCCCACCCTGGGGGGTGCTCAGGGATGTGGGCTGATATTGGCAGTCTGCTGGTGATGGACTGAGATTTAATTTGACATAACCAGGGGGCATGGTTCGGGAGCCGAGTCGATGCAGTGGAGTATAGCTTATTGGTTTCACCGGGAGTGGAGAACGATTTGAGCAACCTCTGTACCGCTGGTCCAGACACACACCACCGCACCGTTGACTTAGCAGCCGCTGCTGACAGAGAAGTGATAAAGCTCTTGGAGATATTCCTGTCTCATCTGTCTCGGGTAAATCAGAGGAAGGCTGGCAGCATCAGAGGAGGCAAAATGCAAAAGCAATAAAAAACTCCTGCCTCTCATTGAAGGTAGAAGCTGCTCCGACATGACCACTGGCAACAGAAAGATTTCACATGATCAGGGGGTTGCTTACTAGAGGAATTGTGGATTATTTAGTGGCTGCTTAAGGGGCTGGGGGGNGCCCCTCTGCAGCCCTTGTTTACCACCAGCCTTACCTGCTCAGAGTAGGTTTCTGACTGCCTGCTCGGAAATAAAAGGAGCCTGAGAATCAATCATTTGTTTACATTGTATAACTTGTTGAAAATCAATTGGCTCCACATGTTGCAGATCTGATTGCATTTTGTTAGCGGTCACAGGGAATGGTTTTCCCTTGACATGCCCGTGTTCGTGGTTTCTCCAATGCATCAATTGTACCAAGCTTTTAGGATAATTGAGACTGAGCAACAATCCCCTTTATAAATATTAACTCTGATATGCTTGGGAAACTCTGCCTCTCTTGGATGAATTTTTAACTAGCTTTTTAATCTATCGCTTCTTGTTACAACAGCAGGAGTGTTTCGTGGTGCCTGTTTTTGTCTCCCCGGCTCCAAGAGAGGTGTCCCTGCTGAGCATCCACTCCCTGGGCAGGGAACCCTGCTCCTGCCCTGCCCAGCTGGGACAGCCCTCAGAACTGGTGGCTGATGCAGCAGGACAGGGCTCTGTTGGCCTGGGGAGCCACAGGGACAGGAGAAGCTCTGGCTCAGCAGGGCCTCTTGGGGCACCCGCTGCTTGCATGGTGGCCATCCTCCATGTGGCATCATGGGGCCTCCAGTTTGTCTGGGGAGCTGCTGTGCACTGCAGCCACAGGGGTGGCAGAGAAGGGGAGAGGAGAGGAAGCCCCAGGCTTGCATGGAGCAGGCACTGGCCTCTGGGATGACACAGGTGACAGCAGACATGGAATGGGCAACCTGCATGAGCTTTGGCCAGCGGATCTGCTCCATCTGTAGTCCCCTTCCTTTTTCCCTTTCCCTTTCCTTGTCTCAGTGCTGGTTGCTGCCTTGGCAGCACCGTCCTCCCTGCTCCATCAACAGCAACCCCGGGGCAGATCTGATTGTGCCATTCCCCTTTGGGGAGCTGAAGGTTTAGGGGCAATGAGTGCTCTGGTTACTGCCCATATCTGCATCACAGTGGTGCCCAGGTCTGGACAGGCAGTTTTTGAGAGCACAGCACGCGTGGGGCTCATTGACAGGTTCCTTCCATCTGCTCGCTGCTCCCTGACTCCCCTTGCACGCGTTGTCTGCAGAGCAGCACTGCCCCTGGGCAACCCCGTGTGCTTGTGTTCCCTGTCTAGCACTAGCAGACAGTGGTACTGTGTTGCTAAGGGGTTGGCAGTCATCCTGAAAGCTAAATTTCAATTCAGGCCTGGGAAAAGCACTGCTGGGCTCCACTACCCTCTCTGCACCCTCTTCTGGGACACATCTCCTGCTCCCCATCTGAGGTCGGTCTCCTGCAGAGCAGCAACTGCAGAGGGGGCAAGGGCTCATTCAGCTGCAGACTTCAGGGGGGAAACTGGAAGCAACCCATCCCCTCAGGAAAAATGGGGAGATGGCACTAAGTCAGCCATGGGACACTGCAGAGGTGGGGGACCTCCCCCCTTCCCAAGTCAGACCTGGACACTCTGCTCCTGTGGGGCTCAACAGGATGGAGGGATGCGCACTGGGATGGGAGGGGAAAGGCGGTGGGGAGGGGAAAGGGCTGATGTTCACAGCTCTCACTGCTCCTCTGTCCCACCACCTGGGCTAAGTGTCCCCCCAAGGGGACACACTGCTGTTGGCATGGGCACACGTGTACATGTGTGTGTGTGATGGGCTCGACTCTAGCAGAAGTTGCAGCTGCAGCTCAGTACTGGTACCCTCTACACCTTTCCTTTCCACTGGATTTTGTCTGGGTGGCTCTGCAAAGGAGCGGGTCAGAGACCAACAGTTCTAACCCATCTCAAGTAAACTGTTTCTTTTCCCCCACGATCAGATGTTGCCTTCTTTAATATGATCTGAAAGTCTGTCAAACTGTGTATATTCTTGTGAAACCTCTATACAGAGAGAGACAAAAGAAATCAAGGATGCTGTTAAAATGAAAGCCCTACTTTACATTTCAAATACTTTAACAGATTTTTCTCTTTTTTTTTCCCCTTAGATCTTTAATAAAAGCTTTTAAAAGAATTTTTTTTTTTTTTTTTTTTTTTTTAATAGTGATTGCTTGTCAAGAGACATGTCTATAAGGATGTGGGGAAGACAGTGCAGTCAGAGGTTGCACGAGTCACTGCTCCAAACCAGGCTTCACTTTCTGGGCTGGTGCTTGCCTGTTCCAGCTGAGCAGCTGCCTGTGTTTCCACGGGGGAGACAGGATGGATCGTCTGGAGAACCCAGGCACCACAGCTCCAAGCATTTGCCTAATAGGCACCTCGGTAATGCATCCTGGGAGCCGTGCCTTTCTCTGAGCAGCAGCTGTTTCTCTCCAGTAAGTATGTAAATCCCAGCACATTCCCAAGTGCAGGAGGTTTCTGTCAGGCTCCAGGGGCTGCATGCTGCCGCGGAGGCTGGGAGACCCCAGAGTAAACTCCGATGCATGTTGATATGAGCAGCATCAGGTGAAATAACTAATCTTGGGCACTTGCTTGTGTTATAGGCTGATACTTCTTTAATTTTTTTTTTTTTAAACAATGTGTGTTATGCCATGAATATTATTAAAGTGTTCTACTAGTCAGTAAAAGTGCAGCTTACTCTCAAAAGTATGCAGAAGCTCAAGTACAAAAAATACATTTAATGCTCTCACAAACCCTGCTGGAGAGAGTGGCATTTATTCCATGCAGGGACACAGACTTTGGCACAGCTTTGCCCCAGTCCATGCTGTCTGCCACTGCCCTGGGGACACCAGTGGCATCTGGGAGCGAGCAGATGCCGTGTGAAGGGCAC
The DNA here is from genome assembly GCA_013398155.1 of Pedionomus torquatus. Taxonomy (NCBI): domain Eukaryota; kingdom Metazoa; phylum Chordata; class Aves; order Charadriiformes; family Pedionomidae; genus Pedionomus; species Pedionomus torquatus. The sequence continues at coordinate 266,237 of VZRU01020598.1, forward strand.
TCATTCTGTGTCCCCCCGCAATTGCTTGACGCCCAGTGTGGTGGCAACTTGCTGCCATGGGTCTGCTCCATAGCTGTCCCCTGCACACTGTGGGCTGGGAACTGCGCCTGCAGCCTCAGGGATGCTCCCAGCCCCTCTGTGCATTACCCTGGCTGGCGATGAGTTGGGGGGCAACTCCTTTGGCGAGGAGGAGAATTAAATTCCTGATGAAACAATGACTGCAGAGCTGTTTGTGAGCCATTCCTCGTCTCAGTGATGGCCAGGCAGGCCGGGGGAGCTGCTTGCTGGCTGTCACACTGGCCAGCCTTATCCATATTTCAGTGCTTGGGGAGGGCAGGTTATTTTCTGGCTACTTGGCATGGTTGCAAAATTTAGTAGAAAAGCTAAAACAAACAGACTGTGGAGTGTCACATTTTGTTAGTGCTGTGTGGAGAAGGGTTGTCAAACCCGCAAACAAGACATGGGAGAAGTCTGGAATCGACACAAACAGTGATGGCTGTCTCTACTCAAAGTGCTGCGCTGTGAGCGGGCGCCGAAGCAGGGGCTGGGACACCTTCACTTGCTGCCAAATGTGGTGTTAAAGCCTGGAGCACTAACTAAAGCTGATGGAAGTGTATTTGTTTCAATTGCTGGGGGTAAATTAACTTTTAAAACCACAGTGAAAAAGTCTGAAAAGTCTGTGCTGCGAATCGGGGGTATGAATATTCAGGCACATGCACTCATTGAATTAGTTTGTTGCAAACATATTTGGAGGCAGCTGTTCATTTAATAATCAGGGATAATCACAGAAATAGACGACCGGTTACTCCATCTAAATTGCATGGTTAAAATTATAATTTTATAACTCAATCTCAGCAATTAGATTTAATAGCTATGAAAATCCAGCAAAACCCAGTTGAGGGAAAGCTGCTATTCTTTTAATGCAGAAAAGCCAAGGTCAGATCGGGGCTGCCCTTACGTGTAACCAGCAGCAGCATCTCTGGTGTCTGGACTGTTTCCAACACCACTTGGAGTGCAGAGGTGAGACTTCTGGGCCAAACAGTCTGATGCTGAAACCGGCCCAGGCAGGGGTTAATTTTCTTGGCATTTCCTGTCTTCATTACAATATTTGTCCCAAGAACAGATTAATTCCTCTCATTCTTTCTGCCTTTCCAGCCTTTTGTCACAGGAATGCATTTCACAGGACTGTAATGTTTGATGCTTGCTCTGAGTTATAGCTGTGCCGTACACTGTAAAAGTTTGACTCTCTCAGTATTGTACATTTTGATTCTACCCCTGCAGGCTATAAACAACCCAAATTACCTCTTTCTTTAGCTTCCAAGAGGACTAATCCCCTGTCTAGTGCTTTATCAGTCAGTTGAGAAAGAGTGAGACCAACCTGCCAATCCAAACAGAATATATTGAAAAAATCATATTACCACAATGCAGAACCTTGCCGTAATTCACCGAACAGCTCAGCCGGTAAAAGCCTGATGCCACGGCCGCCTCTGTTACTGTAATGAGACCAGCAGCAGATGCACCAGCCATCCACCCATCCATCCTTCATGCGCCGTCAGCCTCTCCTAAGGCACTGCATGGAGTGGGGTGGGGCTGTGGATAGCATGGGCCGTTGCAGTCTGATGACATGGACCATTTTTAACATCATAAACCCCATTTTAATGATTGGCACAGTGATGCTGGTGGTCCCTCTGCCTCTGGCAGGGTCAGGCCTGCTGTGTGCTGCAGGAGTGTGGGCTGGAGTGGGCAGTGGGGCAATTTGTGGGGTTGGGAGCTCCCTGAGCTGTTTCACGCTTGTCACTCCATCCTGGTGGGGTCTTGCTGGGCAGGTCTGGGGGCTTCTCTGCAATTCCTTTTGATGCCTTCTAGCACTCCTCCAGCTTGCAGGTGGCTTCTTTCTGAGCAGCATCATGCAATGCCCCCTGCTCAGCAGCATCCTCCCTTTTACTCAGTCTGTTTTTACCATCCCTGCCCAGATGAGCTTGTCCCCCTCAGCCCCTGACTGAGCAGGGGACCCTGACTGGAGCAGAGCTTCAGAGCCTAGCCTGCTTCTCCCTAAATTACCACCCCAGCATTCCCCTCAGTCCAGCTGGGATGCAGTGCTGCTGGGGATGGGCAGGATGCGCCATCGCCATCTGCCTCGTTGGGACAGGGGGATCTCCTTGGAAAGGGAAGCCAAAATTCATCAGAGCTGCTGTGGGAAAAGCCACACTGGCCCATAACGGTGCCCTCCAGCCTGCGGCAAGCAGCTCCTCGGCTCAGTTGAAACTCCTCTCCTCTTAAGCACTGAGGCCAGTGTGGGTTGCTCCAAGGTTTAATGCTTTATTAGAAAATGAGAGGTTAGAGCATGTTGCAGAAGAGAAGGAAATTTATTGTTGCCCTGGCCCTGCAGCAAAGCAAAACTCAAATAACCCAGGTGCGGGGAGAACTATAAATCCCCCACTGGCAATCACACTGCTAAAAGGATGGTGACAGCCACAGCAAAGTTTGGCCAGTTAATATTTCTCATATCTGAGTGAGAAAAATAGCAATATTTAAAATGATATCTTGGCTGAATTATGCAAAGAGAAAAAAAAAACCAACAAGCTGTAAGCCTTTCTTAATGCTCAGCCGCAGGAGGTCCAGGTTGCCAGAGGGCTCCAGGGCGTTCTGGAGGAGTCTCCTCCACAATGCCCTCCTCTGCCACAGGACCCTTTTGCTGCTTTCAGGCAGTCCTGGGGAAGTGAACTTCTTCTGCCCAACAGACCCCGGTGAGATTTCCTACCTTGTACTGGGTTGAAGCTGGCGCAGTCTCATCTGATTGTTTTGTGAACAGGAGAGCAAGATGAGGAGAGAAATGGGGAAGGACCGAGCAGTCCAGCAGATGCCAGGCAGGTGGTTAAAGCACTCAAGAGGTGCAAGAAGGTAATGTCACACTGGTGTGACCAGGGCGGCGAGTGATCAGCTCAGCAACCTCCTGGAGTCTTCCTCACTACCCAGATCACTGACTGGGTGAGTCTGCACCTCTGCAGCAGGGACAGGTAGGAGGAGAGTTGTGATTTTTTCCAGCTATGGCTGGTACCTCCACAATGGCATGGAGAGGGTCATCATCATCCTAAGAGCTCTAACTCTTTTTTTCCATTTAAAGACATAATTATGAGAAGCGTTTACTTTTTAATTTTTATTTCCAGGCAGTCATTGTTTTGAAGTCGTACTTGTCCACAGATTAAAGGTCCTTGGCTGATGGTCCTGGGAATGGCAGCAAAGGAAGCATTTCAACTCAATAGACCCTATAAATTTCCAGCGTATGCTTTTGTTTTATGGTCCAGGTGAAGGGAGCAGAAGTCATCAATTCTCCCTCCTGGCTGACCCTGAACTGCTCATGCTGCAGGCAGGCTAGGCAGCATCTGTCTGGGATGCCTCTGGTGGGGCTGAAGGTCAATGAAGATCCTGGGCCGTTTTGGTCTGACAGGTTTGCCTTTAAAAACCGTTTTTCTATTGGCAGAAAATGCAAGCCACTGAGATGCGGCATGCCAGGAGGGGTCTATGTGGATCTGTCTGGTCTGACATCTGAAATAGCTTGCCGTTGGCCTCAGAAATGCTCTGGTGTGGGTGTCGGTGTGGGCCCCCCCCCGTGCAGCTGCCTGCTCTCCCCGCAGCTGTGCGATTCATGAGCTTTCACATCTCTGTCATTAGCCTGTTAATCCAACACCTTGCTCCAGCCTCGCACCACGATGAGGATTTATGGTTCTTACAGACCAATTTCATTATCCTGGGGGGAAAATCAGCATCTTGTTATGGATAAAATGACAATAAATGAAATGGCCATTAATTTACGATCTAGCCACACAGTGGCACTCAAACAGATTCCTATTAATGGCTTGTTATTATCACCTACCATACAAGGCTAATAACAGTTCATGGGAAAAACCGCACCTGAGCCCAAGAAAGGCACTGGCTGCCACGGTATTGGGATCCCTGGTCCCATCCCGTGCTGGCAGGGTGACCCCCAGCCCCTCTCCATGGATGATGGGGTCTGGGGAGAGCCTGAATGTCTGTCCTGCCAGCCTCAGTGGGAAAGCAGCAGCCAGTCCCTGCTCTGGGGCCTGAGGAAGCACTGGCTTTCTGGAGGAAAAGATACCGTAACAAACACTGTCCCTCCCTGTGGGATCCTCCCAGGGACAAAGGGACCGGGGGCAAGGGGACGTGCTGGTGGTGGAGAACCTTGTTCCCCTCTCTGCTGTTTCCCTTTCCACTGCGGGCAGTCCTGGGGGGTCATCACCTGCCAACGAGTAGCTCTGACATTCAATATATATTAATCTCACTTATGCAAATGAATGCACGGACTATTGCAGACTCAGGTGGGCTCCCTGCCTGGGTGAAGGACATGGCAGTGGGGTCCCTGCAGTCCCCTGGGAGCCCTGTCCTGCCTGTTGGCACTGGGCAGCAGGAGGGGAGCTGGAGCCGTGCTGGGGAGCTGCGCCTGTGGAGATCGATTGGCTGGGGATGGAAGCTGCCGTACAGAAAGGGGAGAAAAAGCTGCCAGCTGGGAGATCGTCCAGGGGAGGACTGTAAAAAAGCTGATTTTTCTCTTTGCTTGCAGCCCCAAAAGCCCAGAAACATTGGCTTGACATTAAACAACTTTTCAGAAACTTCAGCAAAGCAGACAGCACTGTAAAACACAAAACAAAGGCTAACCTTTCTATGTGGTTGATGTAATTGGGTCCAAAAAGAAGAACCTGGTTTCCTCACTGGATTTGTACTTTTTAAGAACATTAAGTGGCATCAGATGGATAAGCCCCAAACCTTCTGCTTAAAATACTGTCCTTTTAAAAGCCAAATAAATTGGCAAAACCAAACTAAATCTGTGAGAAGTTTCAGTGTCATCCAATTTGTTTCTTTGCCACAAAATGTTTCATTTGAAGATATTCCCCTGGCTGTTTTCTCATGCCTGCGAGGATGCATACACTCAGATCTTCCTGGGGACTGCACTGTCCGAAGCCCAGATGCTGCAAGAACCTCCTGCCAGAGATCACGAGCACCTCCTTGTGTGCTGCCTGTGCACCCTCCAAACTCTGCTGCAACTCCTGTCCCTGCAGTGAAGGAGGAAGAGGAGAGGCTGGGATGGTACATTGCCAGGGACAGGAGATCAGAGAATCATACAATGGTTTGAGTTGAAAGAGACCTTAAAGATCATCCAGTTCCAGCCCCCCTGCCCTCGGCAGGAACACCTCCCACTTCAAAGACCCATCCAGTCTGGCCTTTAGGTACTGGAAGGGACTAGAAGGTCTCCCTGAAGCCTTCTCTTCTCCAGGCTGAACAGCCTGAACTCTTCAAGTCTGTCCTTACAGCAGAGGGACTCCAACCCTCTGATCATCCTAGTGGCCTCCTATGGACCTGCTCTAACAGGTCCATGATCCCTGTGCTGGGCAAGAGCACTGGCTGGGGGGTTGAGGGCAGCCAGCAGTGAGACCCTGCACTACTGCCCTCTGAACAGCCAAATCCACTGCTTCTGCTCTGGGTAAATGATGTCTAATGTGTTTTTTGCCAAACATTTTTTTTTTTTTTTGCATGACAAGTAAACACGCTAGGGATTCGTCTTCATAAACACAGTTTTACAGTAATAGAACAGTATAAATAAATGCTTGAGCATATCTTCTAGTGTCACTTTTATTTACATTTTAAGTGACCTGTTATTACTGACCTCTCTGCCATAAATGCCTAATTGAGAAGAGGCCACTGAGTAAGCAAGGCCGATGTGAAAGTGCATTATGCTAAATAATTCATAACGAGTGCTCTGGTTGTTGCAGTGATATATGTAAATAGGGGATCCTTATTTTTTAACTTACAGTCTGTGTTGGTTTATGAATTTTAAAAGCAGAAGTCTTCATTCTCTAGTGCAGAACTGAAGAGGGCTTCTTTCTCCCTGAAGTCCCATCCGCAGTAGCCAGCTTCACAGGACTGACTGTGAGACAGGGAAAATCTGCTCATGGACTTCTTTCTGTGTTAGCACATTTTAAATCTATTTATTCCTGTGTTTTATCCGAGTCTTGGTGAAAGTCCCTGTGGGTGCCACCTGTAGACCCAGAGGATAGAAACTGGCACCTGGGGATGGCAAAGTATCTGCATATTGGGGTATCCACAGAGTATCCTTCCCTGGCCTCCGGCTGCAGAGACATCAACCCTAAAAAAAAAATTAGACCAACTCTCTTTCTAGCTTTGTGGAGATGCCTCTTGTGCCAGGGGGGAGTTGTAAGGGAACCCGTTTGTAACCTGGCCAAAAGCCATGCAACGTTCCCATGTTCTTCCTCTGTGGCCCTGGGGGTGAAACACTATGGACTTGCCAGGCAGAGCAGAGCACCCTGTTCCCTGGGGAGCACACCTGGACTCGTGCAGTGCTGAGTTTCACGCACTTGTTACAACTCACATGAGAAAAGTAATTCCCCTTTATTCCACCTTTTAATTCAACGCTATGTTTTCTCTTCCTTTGTTATGAGAGTGGCATGAGAGGAGCTCCCAGACTGTCTCTTCTAGACCATTTATTATTTATTCATTCTGTTTCTACCTTGTTTTTCTGTCTCTCCTTATTTGAGAATTTTTGCAGTCCTTGATATTATTCTTGTCCCTCTCTAGTTCTCATCTATTCCTACAATACCCTCTAGAGATAGGGTAATCACTCCAAGAAAATTGACTTACATTCAATGGCAAAAAGCTTCATTAAAACCCAGTTAAGGTTCCCAAAGGTACCTTCTGTTCCTTAGAAATATTCAGCAAAACTCATACTTCCAACAACATGAGCAGAGGAATTTCAATACCACCCAGGCAATGCTGTAATAGTAAGTGGGCTCCTCTGCCCTCTTGTACCCTCTGCAATGCACTTGGTGGTGATTCTTCTTCCCCAAAGTCCAGGGTGCTACCTACAAACCTGACAGCTTTACTCCAGGACACACTCTGGGAGCCCTCTGGACCTTCCCTCTGACTTCCAGACCATTTGATTGAGGCTTTGGCATCTCTGCCTTCTGGCCAGGAAGGTTTTGCAGATGTGGGTACTGCGCTGCTGGGATGTACCTTGCAGTCCTTGGTGTGGGCTCACCTTGCCTTGCCTGTCCTCGTTTCATGGTGGGGCGCAGAGATCCCCACAGGACATGCTGCCATGAACCCTGACCACCTCCAGGGGCTGGGGCAGTTTCTTCAGACCTTTGCAGGGGTGTGAGTAGTGGTCAGGCTTTGGATTTGTGGTGCCCATGTACACAACGTCTCTGTGGCTGATGCGATTGCCCCTGAGGTGCTGCTCTGCTCCTGCTCCCCTAAATCAGTGTCACCGGCACGTTCTGTAAATCACTGCTCACCCTGCCTGCCCTTTCCAGCCCATTAACATGTTTCTTAACAAACAGGAGCAACTGCAGAGCTTTGACACCACTGCCTCTAACACATAGTGACAGAGAAATGGATGCTGCTGCCTTCTGCCGCAGTCAGTCCATGGCCTGTCCCTAGGAGGCTTTGGAGATGGTCAGGGACTGCCTTCTCTGACAGGACTGGCTGCCTTGCCAGCACCAGTGAGCCAAACTGGTGGCACTGGTGGGGTGAGTGTTGCTGGTTCATTTGGTATGGGGAAGCAGTGGCACAGCGATGCAAGGTGTCAGTGGTACCAGTGGGCTCAGAGAGCACATCTCTGGTCTCTGGCTTTGTGCTTTCACTGTTCAGGCCTGCCTTCTGTCTAGAAAACCCCACCAAGCTTGCAGGGCAGCTGCGTTGGACACCAGATGGGATTTTCGGCATGAAGGAGAGGACCCATGTGGGAGAGAGATGTGTGAGGCTGGTGGGGAGGGTGCCAGGGCAGCTCTGAGCTGGGGTCAGGGAGCTCCTGCGTGTCCACACACACAGGGTCTCTCAGGGGGCAACATGGAGCTGTGTGGGGGAAACAAAGGAGTAACTAGGAAAGGGAATTTCTCCTTTGGTTCTCCTCTGGCTGTTCTTAATGGTGTCTGAAAGTTTTCCTGGGATTCAGGAGTCAATCAGGTCTCTGTGCAGTGCTCCCTGCAAGCATGGCAAAGAAACAGGGATCACGATCAGGGAGGGCATAATTTAGATACATCAAAAGTCCTAAAAATGTCATTGAGAGTGTGATCCAAGCATCCAGCCTGGCCTCTCCAGTTTCTGCTTGGCTTTTTGAAGGCCAGTGTGGGGTGGCCAGCAGGCAGAGCAGAAGTACAGCGCTGCAGGAGTTGAAGGCTGATCCATGAAGAGGCTGCAGGACTCACGGGGTGTGTGTCTGTGTGTGTGTGCAACCAAGTGGGCTGCAAGGGCAACTGCATTGGAACGGGTCCAGCGGAGGGCCACAAAGATGATTAGAGGGATGGAGCACCTCTCCTATGAGGACAGGCTGAGAGAGCTGGGGCTGTTCAGCCTGGAGAAGAGAAGGCTCTGGGGAGCCTTACAGCAGCCTTCCAGGATCTGAAGGGAGCTACAGGAGAGCTGGAGAGGGACTCTTTGTCAGGAAGTGGAGTGATAGGACAAGGGGTAATGGTTTTAAACTGGAAGAGGGGAGATTTAGATTGGATATTAGGAAAAAAATCTTTACTGTAAGGGTGGTGAGGCACTGGAACAGGTTGCCCAGAGAAGCTGTGGCTGCCCCATCCCTGGAGGTGTTCAAGGTCAGGCTGGATGGGCCTTTGAGCAACCTGCTCTGGTGGGAGGTGTCCCTGCCCGTGGCAGGGTGGTTGGAACTCAATGATCTTCAAGGTCCTTTCCAACTCTAACCATTCTATGAGTCTATGAGCTTATAAAAAGGGTGCGTGCCCTCCCCAGCTGGTGCTGGGCTGCTCCCTGTTCACTCCAGTGGCTCTGGGGACTCGCTCACTAGGAAGGGGCTCTCACCAGGCTGTTCCCAGCTTGGGGTGAAGGGGTCCCACTCACTGTGGGGGTCAGCAGGAGCAGTGTACTGCAAGGACCTCTGGCTGCTCCTGGTGTTGCAGGGATGTGCAGCTCGCTTGACTTGTTCCAGAACAAAGTCAGAGCTGATAGTGCTTTAAATGGTGCAGGCACTGCAAGCGATGCTTCCCAAGCCCTGACCTGAGGATACTTCAGGAAGAATTAATTTTGTAGTATTGCCTAAGAAGGGCGAGGCTGGAAAACTTGCCTTAAAATAACATAGAAAGTCAGTCTCTTTCCTCCTGCAGCAGAGGAGTAATTACCACTTTGTAAAGCTTTTAATTTTTTTAACATTGCATATAAATACTGCTGCTCAAGAGTTCAGAGGCAGGGATTTTAAATCTAATCCACATTTAACAAGGCTATTAAAGAAAATGTTTAAGCTGCCAGAATTTAACTGATTACAATATTTAATAAATCTTACTTGAAAAAAGATGTCTTCTAAAAAAAAGAAAAAAAGAGCAGCAAGGAGCCAAGATCACATGGCTTTTATATATGCACTACTGAGAATGCTTTAATGGGAAATGGAAACCCAAAAGATGCAATAATCCTGCCAAAAAGGCCCAAATGTATTATAAAAATGTTTAAAGCTCCATTTGAGTTTTTCTAATTAACTTGATAATGACACCAGCATCCTCTCTCTATCAGTCTCCTGGAAGATCAGATGCTTCTCGATTGTTAGAGCAATCTTAAGAGTGGCAGGAAAAGAAAGGGGTTTTTCCCTTTCCCCAGGAGGCCAGGGCATTGCTTTTGAAGCTCTCCTGCAGCTCTGGAGCTGTGCTTGGAACAGGACTGGAAACATGCATGTCGGGAGGAGCTGGCCCCTGATGTCCACAGGCTCCCCTGTGCAGGGGGTGCCCCCTGTCCACCTGGGTCTCTCCACTGGCAGACAGAAAAAGGCAATGGGTAAAACCTGCTTCTTCCTGGGAGCTCTGGGCAGGAGCCAGCAGTGCTCAGTGCTATTCCCCGATCCCCTGAGAGGCTGGAGTGTACCAAGAGCTCTGCTGATGTGGGTCTGTGACCTGCACTGACAAGCCTGCTGACACCCACAATGAGGTGGGGTGAGGAGCAGCCAGGGTAGGGGGCACTTGGAAGAGCTCTTTCAGTGGCGAGCATCCCAGTACGAAACAGGGTGTTACCCAGCCAAAGGTGCCCTTAGAGCTTTCTGATAGATCTCCTGAGCCTGGTCTCTGGGTGCTCAGGGGTCCCTGCACAGGGCTCCAGCTCCTCACCTACTCTTGCTCTGCAGCACACCCAGCTAGAGATTTTTGTTAGTTTTAAAATACGTGGGTCTCTTTTTACTCCTCTGGAAGAAGGTGGGAGAATTAGGGCAGCTGCTTGGGCTCGTGACAGATGCTCAGCTTGTGTTTGGATGGGTATCTGCCTGCAGTGTCTATTTCTGCAGGCACAAGAGGAGGAAGAGCCACGTACAGAGCCAAAGGGATACTAATACAAACTGGGAGTGAGAGCAGCTGAGCTTTGAGATCAGCCTTTACTGGAGCCACCTGGGACCAAGTGTGGTGTTTGCAATATCACCTGTGGCTCATGATACAAGTCCCAGGGGATTGCTAAAAGGAGCAGGACTCCACCAGGCAGCCTCATGTAAGTTGGAGCTTCTTGTCTTTTTTCTGCAGGTCCCGTGCCCTGTTTTTGTAGGCAGTGCAGTGTTCTGATGAGGCAAGTACAGGTTTTGATAGAGCATCGCTGCCTGGATGTGATGGTGAGTACAGTTGTAGCATGTGAATAGGGGTGAGGGGAACCAGGTATCTGTAGTGTGGTGTCACCCCCTTCCTGTTTTTCAAACAGAAGCACACAAACTGGCTCTGGTATTATGTACTGGAGAGAACCCTTGTTGGAGCTCTTGTGTAGCAAGCAAGCTTCTGATCTTGGTGTTGAAGCTGCTCTGAAAAAGGGGAAAGGTATCCCAGTGAATTAGCAGAGATCCATATTTTGAGGCTGCATTTCTTGTTGTGTGAGTCAGAGAAATGCCCCCAAGCTGCAGTGTGTATTCTGTATGAGATATTAACTGTAGGAAATCTGAGGTCAAGGTAAAGTCATATAATTTCATGGTTGAAGGCTTCTGCTGCAGCCCAGAGTCTTACTGATAGGGTGTTTGGTGTAGAGGAAATATCACTGAAGGAGTGCTGAATGCATTTGGGGCGGAGGCTCAGCCCCAAACATCAGGATGTGTGCCTTGAGCTCTGGGAGTAGGGGAGGTGGACCTGTTGCTGTTCCAAGGGTCCTGTCTGGAGAGATGCTTAGGGGGCTCACAGGTCTCCATGTGCTGGCTGAGCCACATGGGATACTTATGTTTCCTGACACCAGCATTTAGTGAATTTTGTTCTTTCTGCCAGTGTGGGCAGAAGAGGATGGTGCTGTAGCAATACCAAATCTCCAAACATCTACCAGAAAGAACTTGAGATCATGGGCAGACTTCCAAGACTGTTACTGCCATTTGTTTCTCTTTGTTAATCTAGCCAAGGTTTGATTTTCAATAGCAGGCATCTTCTTTAGCTTTCCAACTGTGTTTTGTGGCTCTTGTCCCCTTTCTGCAACTTTCACACCCTGTAGCAGCATGGGAGGGGAGCAGATGTGATATTCCTGCTGTGTTTCCCCAAAGCTGTATGAAGAAGTCCTTTTCCCTGCTACTAATTGGTGCCACTGTTGGTACATCAGCCCACCTGGCCACCACCTCACACCAGGCCCTTACGCTGCCTTGCTTGTCAGTGCATCTTGAGTGCTTAGCAAGGTCTGTGCTGTATAGGAGGCACCTCCTCCTGCAGGAACTGACCCCGTGCACAGTTCCTGGTGCCCAGGTCCTGTGAGGCAGGGCTGCCCGATACAGCTGTGCCGGTGACAAGGCTGAGCAGCCTCTGACCCAACCTTGTCCCCAAGAGGCATCTCCTTAGTGGGGATTCCTCGTTGACAGTTGCTTCAGCTGCTGCTTAATCCATTTAGCATGGGGCCTATTGTGGAACATGATATTTCACTCAATAGTGTGTGATACGGTGCCAAACATCTTGCAGAATTATTTTTTTTACATCAGTGTAATTGCCTTAATCATCCCAACTTGTAATCTCCTCAAAGGAGGAGGTGGGGATTGTTTGACAATGCCAATTTTCCATTGCTTCATGCCAGTTGGACTCACCCCCGCCTGTTAAAACTTTATGGGTCCCTCTGTGAGCTGTCCTGTTAAATTTTTCCTGAGGTTGCAGTCACTCCCCAGTGCCATCTGTAATTCCCCTGGTGGAGATGGTAGCTCTTCTTTTCAGCCTTTCTAAATATCACACTCCTTATTTGTCCCCTTATAATTTTCCAGAGCACTGCAATTTGATCCAGCTTCAAGCCAAAATAGAGAAGAGCAATAGGCCAGACACTTTTTTTTCCTTCTGCTTCTTCCCAGGTTTTATTGATGTGAATTTTTCAGGCATGGGACACTGAGAATTGTTATAGTCACTGCTGTTGTGATGTCCTCAGCTAGTCACCAGTTGATAACATTTACCTGTGTATGACACATGAGCATGAGGGTTCTGAGTGCAGAACAAAAATACCTGCTGAATGTACGTGGAAAAGGTACTTACAAAGTAGCATCATTGCTAGACCCCTGGAAATAGCACCTGACATTGGAATGTATTTTGTCACTAAAAGACTGTAATCTCGTCTCTCTTAATTCTGTCAGAGTATGTTCTGCTGTCCTGGAACTTTTGTCTGCTTCTGAGAACTCCTGACTTTGCCTGGACAGCTAGTGTCTTCCTCCTGTCTGTGCAGGTACCTCTATTTCTGGTTGCTTCCTTTGCTTCCCTGGGAGATGGTAGAAGCCTCTTAACCAAAGCTGTCATTTTCTGCCTCTTTGGTCACCCGCCAGCCTATCTAGTGCAGTCAGACCAGGGCTGTGGAAGTGAGGGGATGGATGTGGGATATTGGGACCGGCTGTCCTCACCTCGCTGGCTGCAGTGGCAGCAGCCCATGGCTGGCATATTTCAGCTATTTACATAGCGTGCCTGCAGAATGTGATGGATGTGCCTGTAATAGATGTTGGGCATGCCCAGCGCGTGGTCACAGCACTCCTTTTACAAGTCTTTAGTGACAAGTGCTCAGACACATTCTCGCACTGTACAAATTGTCTAACGCTTGAAGCTGTCAGACACAAATTCATTAGCTAGGTAAATGTTGAAGATATAATCTCCAGGACCCAGCAGTGCTGCCTGCAGTCTCTCTAACAGCGGGGACAATGACTCCTTGGGACTCTGCTGGCTGCTGTGCCATCACCTGGAACTCGCTCGCCTGCCTCGGGGCTCCTGCGCAGCAGCAGCAGCCCCCCCAGCCTGGTGCTGTTGCCTCATGATAGGGTTTTATTTCTTCACTTTCTCATCCAGCTCAGAAAATTTGATTTGTTCTGCCACATCTCTGTGGCGTTAATCTGCATTATTAAAACTGAGATTCACTAATACTTAGAGTTTTAATTCAGAAACTTTTTCCAGGGCTACAGATCTGTTTCCTTGCTGTGTTTCAGCACTCTGGTCCTACAGCACGGTGGCTGTAGGGCTGTTGTGGGGAGACTGAGCAGTGCCGTGCACCTGCGCCTGGCCCTTGGGGCAGATCTCTTCCTAATCGGACTTTCCTCGTTTGACATGTTGCTCTTCAGAGAGCAGGTTTGTGTGTGATGTGCAGGTTCCCTCAGCTCTGTGTTGGGAAGTGTCTGCTGGCCTGGTAGCGTCCGTGTGCTGGGTTTTTTCTAAGGTGTCTCCAGAGACACCTTTGCAGCATCTCTGTAGCCATTTAACAAGTGTCCCCAAAGTGAGCCCGGGCAAATAGATCTGGGTCTGCAGCATGTGTTGCCGTAGGCTTTGGGTAAGATGCACGGGCAGTGCAGGGTTAGTACTGAAAGCAGCCGAGAAAATGACTGCTATTTATGAGCATCTGCTGTCTCTGGTCTGGGCAATGTAAAGCAGCTCTGACAGCACGTGGCTGACTTGACAGCCGTTGAGGTATTCGCCTAATGCAGCAATTCCACAGCTTCAGTGGAATTCATAAAATGTGCCTCGACAGATTCCCTGAATCATCGCAGCAGGATGCCTAACCCCCGTGGAGACCAGGAGCGCAGGCGTTCCCCTTACAATAATAATTGTATTTCTGAAGCGTGTCTCTCCTGCCATGCCCCGTGGGGCCTGGTAGAGAATGCTTCAAAAGTAAAATCTGTTGAGGAGCGTGTGTCACCCACTGCATCCTGCACCCACTGACCCTCAGGGGAGCATGGGGGGACTGGGGCTGCCAGGGACACCTCATCCCGTGTTCCCAGAGGAGGACTGTGTGCAGTGGTAGGGTGACAGGAGGAAGGCAAGTGCTGAGGGGAATGTGGCTCCTGTGTTCTGGGGTGTCCCTGCCTAGCAATCCCTCCACTGACTGGGTTAGTGCCCCCATGGAGCAAAGTGGTGGCATGAGTGAGGACACCACCTCTGCAACGGGCTCTGCTGTGCTGGCTGCTGTGTCCCATCAAGCAGAGAAAAGCCCTGTTAACCATTCCTCCTGGAGGAGAAATAAGCCTTTTTAGAGAGCTATAAAACACTATCATTTTGTAAGAGTAGATGGTGAAGCTGCTGTGCACTGTCTCTCCCTGTGCTGGTACCGATGCCCTAGAAGGAGCAAGTCATGGCACCAAAGGGCTTTTTTTGTTTGTTTTGGTTTTGTTTTTTTTTGCTGGGGTTCAGCATGTGAGTTGGGAGATGGAGTGTTCTGGGGGTATGTGAGACCCACTGCTCATGGTTCTCCTGTTGCTGCTGTGGGTTAATCATTCAGCAGCAGCACCTTGCTGCTCTGAGGCAAAGATTTGACTTGTACTGAAAAACAATGAAAGACCAACAGAGGAAAGCATCTATGAAAACAGCAGGCAAAGAAAAAGCCAACCAACTTTACTTTTAAAACAACAAACAGTTTTTTAACTGAGTTCTGATATCTGGCTGTGGAAGCTGTGGTTTCCCTGTTCTGAATTTTGCCTTGAACAAAATGAAGCAAGTATTGTAGGAAGTTCAAAAACAAAACACCTTCTCTAAAAAGCAGTTATTTAAGCTGCAGTGTCCCCTCCAGTGCTGTTGCCTGTGCAGGAGCAGCCAGCAGGAGCTCTGCTCCCTGCCCAGGGCTCTAGTGGCTGGATGTGGGTCCTTGTCCCTGTGCTACTGCACATCCAAGTCTGGGGGAATCAGGATCTCCAGCTCTGTCCAGATGAACTCCACGGGGCTGCCTTCTCCCCTGGACTGAGCACCTCCAGGGGTTCCCTCAGGCCCTGCAGCTATTGGGGGTGTGATGTGGTCTGCAGGCTCTCCAGTCCACCTGCAGCTGGCAGTGAAATATCGACTCCTAGACTGTCTGTGGCATTCCCAGCCTCAGCATTACATCCTGGGTGGGGGGGTTTCCAACCACCCTTGCATGTGTTAAAGAGGCCTCATGTATCCTACGGGGATAGATACTTTGAAAAACAAGATATCGATGCAAGTGTTGAGCCACTTTATTGACTCATTCACTTATTAGTGGACGTGGCTCCCTTCCTGCTGTTTGTGCTCAGAATGGATTTTTATTGCTTAATTCTCTGTAAGTGAAGTGCTAGCAAATTGTAAAATCCTATTGCCTAGCATGTAGCATTAAGTATTGAACTAGCAAAAGAATCAATTACAGGTTTGGTAACTGATTAGCTTGACTTTTTATGGAATTTAGCGTCAAGTCTCATTATAATTCTGCTCTTTAATTCAGGAAATAAAGCACGTGTGAGAAGATAATGGCTGTGAGTGGCTCTGTTCCAGCTTTCCCACTGGTGGGATGCTCAGTACTATGCTGTGGGGAGGACCTGCAAAACCAATGGCAGGGAGGTGATGGCTAAACCAGCTGCCTCTGGTGACCACTGCCCACCTTTCCATCAGGACAGAGCCAGCCCTGGGGCTCTTTTGGGGTCCCCCAGCTCTACAAGAGGTGTGCCTGGGAGTCTAGCTCTTGGTTTCTCTGCCCTTGTTTTCTTGCCTGTGAAGGTACCAGAGGCTGCTTTGTGAGCCCAATGGGCGTCCTGTCCTTCCCGCTCACTTGCCTTGTCATTCCCTGCAGGTTTGCGGTGAGAGGCAGAGCTGCCGAGTGGGCACCTTCCTTGATAAGGGATCCTGTAACTTGCTCCCCAAGAATGGGGCAGCATCCCACCTTGCATCGTGGACTTTGCAATCATACTTTGAGTATTTCATTACTACCAAGGCCTGGGTGCAAAAGTAACTCACATCTGGCATCTGAAATTCTGATCAGCCCTCTGAGCCTCCTGCCTTGGGTGAAATGGGGTAGGAAATGGCTGTGAGTGGTTTGCAGGAGCTTTTCAACAAAGGGGTGAGCTGTAGCCATGTGGCAAGTCTTGGTTGGGTCGCTGGAGTCCATCAAGGACCTTGAAAAGCTCTGTCTGGCATCTGGTAAATTACTGTGTAATGACCTAGGGCAAGTGAAACATGAGGAGAGGTATCTGAACCCAAGTTAAAAATCCTAGCAAAAACATTTAAATTGATTGTAATTGGTGTCTGATCTGTCCTGCAAAACCTTCAAGGAGGAAGGTGCGGAGAAAGCTGTGCCTTACTCTGAGGGACGGGGTATCAGTGTGGTGCCCCAGCAAACCCAACAGGGATGAGCTGTGCAGGAGGGTGGGAGCAGCCTGTATTTTGCATTTCCCTCCCTGCATCTCCCAGTGCTTCCAGCAAAGGTGGAGAGGGAGGGCTTATGCTGAGCTGCTTTCCCCCTCCTGCTCCTGCTTCTCCTTTCTGACTCATAGCACTTGTCCTGCATGTGGCTATAGTGTCAGTGCCATTCTGTGTGAAACCCCTCTGGGAATAGGCCATGGACTGCGTCAGGGCGCAGAAGACTTGTGCCATCCTGGGGCTCCTTCTGCCTGGCATAGGCTGGGGTCCCATGGCACTGAGTCCCCTCACCCCCGCTGCCCTGGTACTACAGGCTCTGATTGTCCGCAGCTTCCTGGCTACCCTCACCAATTGCTGCCTTTGCTGATGGACAAGTGCAATTGGATTTCCAAATTACACGAGCTTGGATTAGATTCAATATTCCTTTTCTCTAGCTGACAACCCTTTAATTCTTTCTTTCGATTGCGTGGGGACCCTTCTGTGCATCACAGACCCTTCGGCAGGAAGTGTTTGCTGCGTGGAGGCTGCCCTGTGCTGGCACTGCAATAAACCAGAGACATGGAGCTCCAGCACAAATAGTCAGAGACCAGCAAGTTTTCCCTTCTATCACAGAGATTTCTGGAGGCTCCTTCTTGTCTGGCTGAGTTTATCCCCCTTCCAGGAGGAGCTCTGCTAGCATGCTAATTTATAGCGTACTTGAGCATCCTGAGCAAGGATGGTTTGGGAAATTAAAGTTTGTAGGAAATGCATCAAAAATCTGATGTCCTCAAGCAAGGCATCTGTTTTTCCAGGCAGCAAAAAGGAGGCTATAACTAACTGCAGCAACTCTGGGGTGAGCAGTGAGAGGAGGAGAGATGGACAAGCATGGTGTCAGGGCTCGGGGCGGTGGGGGGGGATGCATCACTTGCATCTCCGCAATGGGCAGATTTGGTCAGTACCAGGGATCTGTTGGCACTGGGAGTGTGGTGCCAGCCCGAGATGCATGTTGTGCTGTGCCTGCACTGTGCTGGGCATGTTCCTGATGCTGGCAAATAATAAATAATGATAATGATAACAAAATCCCTGTGCATGTGCCCCTAGGGCTCTGCAAAAAAACCCTCTTACATCAAAATCCAACTGGAATGTTTTCCCCCTTGTCTAATCCACAAAATATGCCCATAAAAACAATTATTTATCTGTACAAGGGCAGTTCCCTAGATATTTAAACAAAGATTGATAGCTGCTGACTGTATCCCATCCTAGCAGAGAGTGAGACCCGGTTGAATTCCTGGGACTTAGTGCAAATGCAGAAGTGTTTTGGGTTTGCATTTTAAAAAATCATTAAATGACCTGATATGTACTACTTCAGCTTAAATTCTGGGATAGGTCTGATCACGCCCCTAGCTGTGTCTCCAAACTTACTCGAGACGTCCCTGGGCTCTGGGCCTGGCTCAGCTCCCATTTTTCAGGAATGGAGCTGCAAACAAGCGCTTCTCCCTGTCTCTAGGTTTGACTTTCATATCATGGCTTTTCAATGTACTTAAATCTACATGGTGTTTAAAATTCAGCTATGTTTGTCGGAATTCAATTACCCCTGAAGATTACACAAAGATTATCAAAGTTGTAAACAGCAGAATATGCTCAGAGATCAATGAAGCGCAACAAAGACCATATTTAACAGGAGAAATAAAAGTAAGAGCGTGCTGGCAAACTCTGACAGTGGAGCGTAATGTCGCATCATCACGCTGAAGGTTGGAAAGTAATTGAAATCTATGTTATAGCACAATCTATCCCTGTGCAGATTCGCAGTCATGAAACGCAATTTCAGCTCTAATATCCGAGCAATTAATTTGGTTTAAACAGATGCAGGCTTTGAGGTGTTCTTGTTAAGCATGGCTGAGGAGCATCCACGCAGGTTACACGGTGGCAGTAGTGCTGCTGCCCATCCATGTGCCCCCTTGCCCTATACCCTCTCCTGGCAGCCTTCTACCAGTGGAAATAGAGGTGTTTGGGGGACAGGATGATTATCCATAAAACAAATGAATCATCCTGCTGTTTGTTTTGGGTTTTGGTGGTTTGTTTTTGTTTTTTTTTTTTTTGAGTAGGAAGGTATTTTCAGCTCTGCAGAACAGAGCATTGCTGGGGCAGGTACCAGGGCTAGGTGTGTGCCAGGTGCCTCCATGGCCACAGATCCCTGTGCTGGCAGAGCTGCCCTGCTCCAGGGCTGTGACTTGCCCTGGCAGAGAACCTGCTGCCACCTGAAGAGCCTGAGATGGCTGAGAACCAGCAGGAGGGACTAAGGATGCTGGGTGCTAACTCCAATGCCCTGTCCCAGCATGTGGTTGACCCATCTGCCCTGTGGCATGCCATGCCCTGTAGGACTCCTTCGCTGTGAGTACCCTTCCTGGCTGCCCCAGCTGCCTCGCTGTGCCTCCTCAGAGGTCTTCTTCAGCCAGCTGCACCTCCATCATATTTTGTGGCTTTCCATTGTCATTCTGGAGGCAATGCAGCCAGCTGATTTTTCTTCTTTGTAATATATTGCCACTATAATACCAAGTCTAGCAGAACAATGAACTCTGGAGGATGGAGATACCTTCCTCCTGTTTTGCAAACTAAACATAATTTTTATTCATGCTCAGATTTGTGGCTGCTGCAGCAGGGGGCGTGGGGAGGAGGGACGGTGTGAGGCAGAGGATGATGCTGCATCCCTGGGTCCTGCCCGAGGACTGACCACTCTTGCTCTTAGTCCCTGTGGGTCCCCAGCAGCATTGAGATTCAGAGGAGGATGCCTCCTTTTGTCAAACACCGCGGGGTTTCAGAAGAAACCCTTCAACCCAGATTAATTACTGTTATCTGTATCCACTGGGGCCTGGTCCACCTGCCTGCCTGCTGCAGCCAGAATGTGCTAAAATTCTCATTCACTTTCTGCCTTTCTTTCTCTCTCTCTTTTTCCCCTTTTCCTATTTACTTCTGCTTTAATCTGCATATTATCATCAGTGCAAAGACCTCTGAAATAACATCTGACAAATGATGCCTATTAAAAAAAACCTCTGCACTGTCCTCTTTCACCGCCTTCCAATTTGGACTAGCACTATAACTATGCATCAATAGACAAGCAATATTATGTTAAGAACATGATAAAATACCAGCAGCTTCATAATGGCAGCAGCCAAATGGTAATTTCTGCTTCAGAAATTGGTCATTTATTTTGCTGGTCTGTTCTTACGTTCAAATTAGATGAAGTTTAATATACTGTAAAATTGAATGTATTCTATCCTTTTCAACAAATATGGCATGTATGAAATGATTTATGGGTCTTACAAACCTTAAAATGTTAAATAATCTCCTTTTTCCTGTGCCTTAAGTCAGTGATGCCAAATAGTTTAAGTACAGAGAAGCAAAACTTTATTAGCTCCCTTCCTGATCATCACTTTATTTTGCTGCATTTACAGAGGCAGGAACAGTATTTAACATATTAGACTGAGTTTTAGAAGTAGCTGTATTAATTGGTACATTAATTTTACCCTATTAACTGTAATTGGTAGGAAAGTGATTCTTCCCAGGCGAATGTTGTAATTTGTAGTTTAAATTTTTAATAAAGTCACGGTGGCACTGCAGATGCCTAAATGAGGGTGATCCTCTTGGCTCAGACTTCTGGCCTCTGCTGGGGTCGTCTCAGTTGGTGCACCATGGGGCAGCCCCATGGCTCCTG
Source organism: Pedionomus torquatus (assembly GCA_013398155.1). Lineage (NCBI taxonomy): Eukaryota > Metazoa > Chordata > Aves > Charadriiformes > Pedionomidae > Pedionomus > Pedionomus torquatus. Next base: position 286,490 of record VZRU01020598.1, read on the forward strand.
GGAACACCAGCCCATGGCTTTTTCTCTGCCCAGCATCCTCCTTGGTCTCTGGCTCTGTCCCCTCACCCATGGTATCCCTTCATCCCCTAGTGATGGACTCCAGTGATCCCGTATCAGCTCAGTCTTGTCCAAATCCAAGCGTGCCTCCTTCTGTGCTTCCCCTACAAGGAGTCACAGCGTAGGGTGAGATGGGTTGGGTGGGCATAAGAATGCTGCAGGTTTGTGTCCCTTGACCTGCCGCTCATGCATCTTTGAGGTGTGCACTGGTGGGATTGCTCCATGGGCTGGCATAACTCCTTGCAACACCTTCCAGCTTTGCACGTGAGTGTGCTGTGTGGCAGAGTGGGCAATGAGATCCTCCTGTAGTGATCTGGACACAGCAGCCCTTGGAGAAATCCCTGCACTCCCCTGAGACGAGAAGATTGTCTGAGCTGAATCTGATCTTCGAGTTGCTTCCTGTGCAGAAAAGGATATCAGCTCCTTAATGGTGTAAGGAGACAGGAGACAACCTCACCCTGGCTGACATTGCTTTTCACAGGCACCATCCCTGGGCTCTCTGCCATCCTGCAGGCAAAGCTGGCTTGTGGGGTCTGGTGTCTCTGATCCATCTTGGAGCCTGAGATCCCTCTGTCCCTGTGGAGCTGAAACAAGCAGGGCTCTGACCCTTCCAGCCAGTGAGTGAGCTGCTCTGCTCTGGAGGCACTGAGCAAGGATTAACACTTAGAATGAGTTTGCTAAAAATCACTGACAATGTGCAAATCCCGCCTTGAATTTGAAAATAGGCATTTACACCTGTTAAATTCAAAGTTTTCACGTCTTGTGGCATCCAAAGCTTGCAGCAGTAGCTTGTGTGTACTCAGCTTCCTATGAGACTGGTGACTGCAGCTCTGCCAAAGTGGGGGGAGGTTGGTTTGATGGAGGCTACCCTCCCCTGTAGGATATCTGCTCAGCTACAGGTCAGGAAGCAATTCCCCTTCCTCAGCCTAATAGTACATTAAACCCTCTCCTAAGGTCTGGCCCCAGATCCCAGGGAAATCACTGGGGCGACTGCCCTGGCTGTGGGGTGGGGTGATGGATGATGCAGAATCAGCCAAGGTGCAGAGTAAGGGTGACTCCTTCCTGGCTTGTAGTTATTTAAAAACAACTTGTCTCCTTGCCCTTAGCCCTTTCTCTATTTCCTGATCAGCAGCTTGTCCCTGAGGATAAGCCTCAGAGCAGCACAATCTCCTGCAGTCCCGTGGAGCTGCAGCCCTGTGCACCAGGATAATAGAGAAGCCTTTTATTCTGTTTATTTGCTCTATATAATTTTTCCTGCTCTTGCTGACCCTTCTGGGAAGCATTCCACCCTTCAATCTCTCTGCTGGGTGCCAGAATTGTTGAGCTTAGGCTATATTTGCATTTCATATCCTAGTTAAACCAACACCATCAAGGTCAGAACGCACTGTTGAATTGGAATAGGCTACAAGATAGCATCTCTATTCATGGCACAGGGGCAGCACAGAAACCAGACCTCCACATCTGCAGAGACCCTGTCCTTGCCCCAGCCTGCTCCCAACAGAGTAAGGAGGCTTCTGACCTGGGCACTGTGGCTAGCGATGGCCAGGCAAGGGCTGCTCCCCTTCGCATCCTGTGGATCTGCTCACAGGCAGGTGCTTCGCTCTGGGGTCTGCTGCCATGGCACACAGCCCCTCACTCACTCCCCTCTCAGGACAAAGGAATGTGGGGGTTGTAAGGAAGGCACTCTCCTGGGCAAGGCTGGCTGTTCCAGCAATATCCCCTCTCCTGGGGCCTCCAGGATGCTTGAGGACATGGTCAGATGGCTGCTCCTGGCCAGCTCTGAGCTCACAGCACACCCTCACTGCCTCCTCTCTGTACCACTGCTGGGCTGTTACCTTCCCCATTCCCATCAGCTGGTTGAGCCAGGAAGGTTTCTCCACTTGTCCTGCCTTTGCTCTGACTAACCTGTCCTGCAAAGCCTCAGCACAGCCAAGCTGTGGCAGTGGGTGGCAGTCCCTATGTTTAAACACTTCTGTAAAGGCATATGAGGAGAAATGGCAGAATGAGAGAGAAAATTCAAGAAACCTAAGAAGAAATCCTCCTGCTCCCCAAAGGTAGCCGGAATTTATGCCCCATTTCAGAGCATAACCTCAATGCAGAGATGACGTGTGTCTCCATGCATGCATGTGTGTTTGTACAAATAGGCTTTAAAAGACAGCAACTGTACAGAGCACAGACCTACACTATGACGATTTTTACATCCGTGTACACAGCCTATCTTTCCTTTCATTAGGGAACACTTCTTATGGAAAAGTCCCTGGTTTTCTGATGTGAAAAACCAATTCTGCTCAAGACTGAGAGCTGTTTAGAATAAACGCCAGACACTGTGTGATGGAGACGTTGCATGGAGACTTAATGCTGGTCACATCTCTCTTCTCTGCTAGTAAGTCAAGGATGTGTCTTTGCTATTGTATTTGGTGACTCATCTTTCAAATAATCATCTCTGGAAGAATTTTGTGCCAAGATGAAAAAATGCCCAGTTCCCAGAAGCATGTGTGTTTTTCTGTGAGCATACCCTGGGAGGGAGCTGGAGGGGCAGCTCTGCTTGTCCTCCCCCATGAGGGGCTGGGGGGACAGGCTGGCATGTTGTTTGCTGGGGCAGCGCCTGCTTTGGGCACAGGGGAGGGAGGGGATGAACGCAAATTCTGGCAGGAGGTTAGTGTTGCCTCTCGGAGGTCCCACTTGCTGTGATTTGGATGGACAATGGGGTCAGGCAAGCACCAGCCAGCAAGCCCACAATGTGGTGCAGCCAGTGGAACTCTGTCATGCTTGCATGTGCCCACCTGCCTCAGGGCTGGAGCCGTGACTGCACGAGCATCCTTCCAGCACCTGGAGGCTTCCCTCATCCTCAGAGCAAAATATGCAGATTAGCTGAGTAAGTGAAGTGCTGTATGCTAATTAATTCAACAGACTCGCTGTTCCATAACATCAAACCTACACAAGGAGGATGTGCTGGAATTAGTTTCCCCTGGAAAACATTTCCTTGCCGCTTAACAAAAAGTTACAGAAACTTATTAAATACTTAACAAGAAGGTGGATACCAGAGAAGCTGTAGGTGCTGTGTGAGTTAAATCTGAGCAGCTGTGTCCACAGAGATGGCAAGATTCCTCAGTGGCACGGGAAGACTCCAGCAGCAGATGTATGCCTGATGATGCTGAAATGTGCCAACAGTATTTTATTTGTAACCCATAAGAAACCCATAGTGTAAATGGCCCAGGAAGCAGCGTGGCCAGGCACCACAAGCTACGAGCATCACCTCCTTCCCTTCCTATCTCATTGGGGCAGCAGCCGCATGTACACCACCATCAGCACACTCACAGGGGTGACAGAGCTGTCATCCTCCATGAAGCCTTAAAAATTGCTCTGAAACCTGCCTCTTTTAAAGTACGTGCCAGGGTAAAGTACACACACATCTAAAGTGAAACAGCCCCAGATCGTATCTGTTTGAGCTGCTCTGTGATTTAGTGGGGGTAAAGCAGCCCTTAATGCAAGAGAGGAGATAACAGTGTGTATCTTTTTTAATGGCACACTCAGATGCAGCATCGTGCAAGCACCATCCCGGGGCACCACTTCTCTCTGCAGCCTTCTAGTTGTGCAGCTCCTTCTCCCACTCTTTCTCTGCTGGGATATGAACTGACACCTCCAGTGCACACAGGTTTGTCTGGACCCAGACCGTCCAGTGCTTGCCAAAGGGAACTGCAAATATCACCTGAGAGCGCTACCAAAATGATTGACGGCATTGCTGGTGCTCTCCAGAACAGAAAACGGTAGAGCCCCACAGCAGGAGCATTTGCTATCACCTGGGCACAGCTGGGAAGAATGGATAGAAGAGACTGCTTCAAAGGCAGGGAGAAAAAGGCTTTAGCAGAAACGATTTGACAGCTGCAATCAGGCCAGGAACTGAAGGAGCTAAAGAAACAAAGACGCAGTTGGGTAGAGGAGGAACCATAGCAGGGAGTGCACCAGCTCCTAAGATACCCTCTGCATGAGCACATGCATTTAAATCTCCAGAAGCCCTATGCTCCTGCAGAGATCACTAGGTCAGCATGAGCACGGGGCTGTGAGTCTATTATTTGGCTTATATATTCAAAATGCAAAAAACCCTTCCCACCTGAAAAGGGGAATTCAACCTGATGGAGGCCAGTGGTGCAACTCTGCACAAAGGGCTGATGGAAAGCTGCAGTTCCCAAATCAGCTATGCAGCACACAGGGTACACGGGCATACAGAAACGTCCTAAAAATGCCTGTGCTCTTGCAAGGCGTGGGCTTTAATGGGAAGGCTGCGTCTCTATGCATAACACCTTCCAAGATGGTGCAGCTCAGCTTGTCCACGCCATGTCATGGGAGGAAGGGTCCCCTTTGCTGCAGGGTTCATGTCAACACCAAGCCTGTCTCCTTTTCTGGGGCGCTGTGTGCTGATTTGCACCTAGCCCCCTTGGGAATGCCTGACCTGTGTGTGTTACGGTCACGACTCCAGCTTGTATTGCTGTGTTCAAAACAGCAGAGTGAATGCTGCAATTTTTGACAGGACTGATGGCTGACTTTCTGGTTTGAGAGCTCTGCTGCTGCAACAGAGCGAGACAGATGGACAAACCAGTGCCATATGCCATTCCCTCACTGAGATGCATGAAAAGACATTTTTCCCTAATAGAATGGGGATAAAACTCAGTTCTCAGGGCATTAGAGTATTTCTAATATATGTTTCTGGGAACATGGGCTTGGGTTTTGGTTGTTTGTTTTTTGGTGTTTTTTTTTTTTTCCTTTCTGAGAGTAAGTCTCATATTGTAAATCTAACAAATCTACTTTGCCACCTAAGTTGTCATACCTGGAAGGAAAACACCAGACTTATGATTTTATTATTAAATCTTGCTAGAGGAAAATGTTAGTTAAACTATTTTTCTACCTTATCCTGTAGAGATGGGCCCCAGCCAAATGGATGAGCCATGTATTTGCTGTTGGGTATGTGCTCTAGCTCAGGAGCTGTAGCTCTCCAGAAACTGTGAAGACCCTCTCAGCAGGACCTCATCTTCTGTGAACTCTGACAGATTGTGTCAACTTGAAAGTGGCCAAATTGCAGCCCAGATAAAGAGAGCCTTTTTGCGTAGTCACTAATGAACTATCTTTACATACTGGTGTCATGCTAGGTGGAGGCTGTTGTGCTGCCAGTGCTTAGGATGAAGAAATTGCTGCAGCTGGCTCAGGAAATGCAGTGGGCTCTTAAGACAAAGCAAACTTCTGAAGAGTAAACCTTTGCTAGGCAATAGACGTTTGCTCAACAGGCAGGTTAGCCCAGAAAGGACAGCCAAGATCATTGGTGTTTGGGCAAAACACTGTAAAGTGCTCAACCTCCTTCAAGGAGATTGGCTCATCTTCCTCTGCCATGCCTTGTAGTTGCCTTAGTCCCGCAGTGCCCATTGCCCACGAGTGCTGTTGAAGCCATGGGACAGCATGAAGCAGACAGTCATACTGCTGAGAAATTGCATGAAATTAGCAGGAATTAACCTTGATCAGACATTTCTTCCATGTAAACTGGAAACATTGAGGAAAAGGAGCACTTCTCCATCCTCTACCATGGTGCTGGACCAGGGGAGAAATTTCCTATGCAGGTACATCATCCAGCCCTCCATCTCAGACCTGGGCTGAAGTCTGACCCCCGTCCTGGGTTTCATTCCCTGACTTGCAGCCTGCTGAGCCAGGGAAGCTATAGGCGGCGTAACCTCTGGTGCATTCTCTGCTTCTGCATCTCTTCTCCTGTGCAGGGTCTGCCTGGAAAGGTCTCCACAGCAGCCTGGCTGGCTGGAGCAGAGCTGCTTTGGACAGTGGATGAGATGGGCTGCTCTAGGCTGGGTCACGGTCTGCATCAGCCCTGGAGTTGGGGGAAGAAGATGCTGACCTCTCCCTTCCCTCCCTGCTCTGCCTTGAAAGCTGGGTGCCCTGCTCCTCCTCAGAGAAGGACGTATTGGGGTGCCATCTAGTGCCAGACCTGCCCAGCCATGTGGGACACTGGGGACACGGGCAATGTTGCTCCAGGGCAACTCAGACTCATGAGACTCAGACTCAGGGCCACCCAAGGCCCTGGACCCCTTTGCTCTCAGATCCCCAGACCTCCTCTCCACTGCAAACAGAGTGGGCTGAGCATTCCCTGTTCCCAGCAGGAGCAAGGTGCCACAGGGTGACTGAGCCCTCAGCATCCCAGGCACGAGGTGGGGTAGAAGCAGGGCAGGAGAGAGTGTCTACACATAGCAGAGTCCCTGCTTGTTGGGTCCACACCACAGCATGGTTCCTGCTGGGAACAGCCTGTTTCTGCCAGAGTCAAAGCCATGAGCATTGCTTCCACAAGCAGTAGATTCTTGTAAGGAAGGAATTATGGCTCAGCTCTGGCCTGTGAAACTAAAAGCTGCAGGTCATAGACACAGTTAAGTTTAAGAAAACCTTAAAAGTACAACTCAGAGGGACTGATGTCCAGAGAATTGTCACGTGAATGGAAAGGTTTCTTGAAAAAAGCTGATTTTGTCAGAGGACTTCCTCTCAGCTGCTTATTCTGCTCAAAATCCTTCAAGAGGGGAGTGCAGTCACCCTTGGTGACCTGTGTATTCCTCACTCCTTTCATTAACTGCAACTTACTCTGAGAGTAGCTTTCTAAGATTAAGGCAAATGTCATCCATTGGCTTTTACTTGTTAAATTAGGGCTGAACCCAAGGCTGGGTGCTGCTCAGGGTCCCTGCGGAGGGGGAAGGATGTCAGTCCTTGGGGTAGGACTCTAGAGCACCACCGACCATCCAGGAGCTGGGCTAGTGGTGACCACACCATCTGGGGGGAGCACGGCTTGACAGCACCTGACAAGTGCCCAAAGCCACCCCAGCAGTACTGCCCGGTGCTCTTATGGCTTTGTAACTCCTTGTCTCCTCCTGGGAAGTGTCTCCCTCTGCCACTGTCACGCTTCATTTCCCCTCTGTTAACAAGGGGCTGGGTGCCTGGCGGCTCTGTGGTACCCAGAGCAGGTACCCAGCCGGAGTACCAGCCTGCTCGCTGCACGCTGGCCCCACAGACTCTCAAGACAAGCTTTGAAGGATGCTTACACTATTAATGGGGTATATTTATAACTGTTTATCTCTGTCAGTTGGGTGGAAAATTGCCAGATGTGTCGTTTGCCTTCATTACACAGACATCTCTCGTGTTATCTGGATCAGTGCATTTAAGCAGTGTGTCACTACCAGGGAAAAGCTCATTTCTTCTGCGTGGTGTTGATGTTTGTGGGATCTGCCTTAGGGAGTGTGGAGAGCAACACCCTGGAGACAAGTCCTCTGTACAGCATACATCTCTGTCCTCTGCCGTTCTTGGATATTAGTCTCATGGAAAGAAAAGGGAGTAGTAGAGCTGAGAGCTTCCTAGCTGGGCTCCAGAGCAACCAAGGCTGCCTGGGCTGGGTGCTGTAGCCTCGGAAAGCAGCTCCCTGCCCCTTGGACCAGCTCATCAGGGACAGCTGTGGGTCTCTGTCACAGGGCCTGGCTGGGTGGGTGGAGCAGCCAGCACAAAGCAGGGCTGGCACTGGCACAGGTACCCTTGTTGGAGAGCAGCAGTCCCTTTCCAGGGTTGTGATATGCCAGTGTCTCTAGGGCAGGGACCACTCTGGAGCTGCATCCCATTCTCAAACACAGATTATAGTGTCAGCTGCTACTTAAGGTTACAGGATGTCAGTTCTTAAAATTACTGTAAGGTCCAAATGGATGCACTACCTTAAGAGAGAAGCTTCTGTAATGGTTTCCTGGAGTTAATACCATGCTCCACAGTTTAGTCCTGGTTTGGAGGCATCGGAAAACCCATCAGACAGGGCCATTCACCAGCTGTGAGATGTGGTCAGAGGTGGCAAGGGGTTACCAGCTGGGCAGGGGGCCCTGAAGAGCACAGGCGCCCCATGTGCAGGAGAGGCAACTCAGACTCATGCAGGTATCGCCTCCAACACAGAACAAGGGAGAAAGATAAAAATGGCTTAAATAGAAAGAAATTGTCTCCAAATAAAATGTTTTCCCTTGTTTTCCATGATACAGTGAAATTTCTTCACGGATAGATAGTCAGAGTAGAGTCCATTACATTCCACGCTTTTTGCCTTGAAACATAAATAGCTGCATATCATATAAGTGTTTGTTATGAGGAAACGCGTATGCTAGAAGAAGTTAGACATTAAATCATTATTTCATGCAGAAAGATATTGCTAAAGGGAGAGGATTACTTACTATATTAATTCTGTCCTTCAGCTACCCGCACATCTCTCTGCACATAACGACTTTAGTCACAAAATGTATTGTTGAAACAATCCCGGTTCCTCTCAATTCTGATTCTCTCGGAGGCTGTGCACATAGTGTGCCCCCCCTCCCAGCCCTGTGCCCAGCTGCAGCATGCAGGGTAGTAGAGGCAGCAAGGCAGTGGGGCATCCCACCCCATCCCCCCCGCAGGCAGCCCACCCCAGGGCAAAACACGGAAGGGTCTGCAGGAGAACCTTCCATCCCACTTGTGAAGATAGGGAGAGGGGAAGGGATCCAGCAGCCGTGGAGCCTTTCCTTCCCTGTACAGCTACTGGGGGATGGGGGTGCCAGCCTCCATCTGAGGGGCCCCTCGGCCATGCTGAGGTGATGCCCACTCTAACCATGAGCCAACAAATCAGCTGCCTTTGCCAGCAGAGGAGTCAAGCACAGATTGCACACTTGTCCTGCAGCGTGGTGAGATACCAGCAGATCAGTGTCGTCTTCTCAGTGGCTGAGGTCTCTTAGCCATGTGTGGCCCCACTGCCCAGGCTCCCAGCCTGACATGAGGCAAAGCCCCAGCCACAGTCCTCTGAAAATGCCAGATTACACGGAACTCCTTTGCTGGGGTGTCTGGTGGATCCTCTCTGATGTAGGTGAGATGTGTCCTGCCCCACCCAGAGCATCCAGGCGCTGGCATCATGGGGAGCTCACAGCACTGTTCTGCAAAGTCCCAATGTCTTTATCCTCTGCCATCCCAGAGCATCATTATGTCAGAGCAAAAATTCATGTTAATGTGTAGGTAAATCCTTCCACAGAGAAGCCTTCTGATCTGGCAGCCTCTAACCTTGCATGGAGTATATATGGGCAAGTGCTTGTTAGACCTTGCATTACACCTAAAAAATTCCAAAATATCCCTGTTGGTGATATAAAGTAAAAGCGAAGTGACCCTCAAATTATTTCTTTGATTTCAAATCTTTCCTGAAGGCAGAAAAGCTTCTTAATAGGCACCAAGAACTTGCTAATCAGACTGTTTTCCAGCAAGTGACTCACAGAGGGATAGTTTCTGAGGTCAGCAAAACCAAAAAACTCCCAAGCAAAATGCACCACAATAGCTGGGAAGGTGAGAGCGTTGCTTTGCTTCGACTCTGCCTGTAACAACTGGGATGTCACAGCCTGTTGGCACAGGGTGCAAAAGCCACCGTGCTGCACTAAGCAGGGGTCACAGGCACCCGGCGCCAGGCCAAGGAGGCAGCGGCAGAGGGCAAGGGGGTGTGTGGAGAAAGGAGTTTATTCATGCTGACAAAGCTGTAACAGGTCATTGAGGGTTTGCAACCTCGCCAGCTAAATAATCCCCATGTTGCTCTCCTCCCAGGCTCAGATGTCAGAGAAAGACTCTTTGTTCCGGAATGTGGAAAGCCGATGGCTGGAGCTCTTGCCTGCTGCTCTGGTTTCCTGTATTTGCTGACGTAGGTGCAGAAAGCTCCGTGCTACACACAGCACAGGGAAAAGCAGTAAGCAACAGGGTCTTATATCATCATCTGCTACGTTATCCTTATTCAAAGGGCTCTGTTTGAAACCTGGCATTGGCATATACAGAACATGTTGCATCTTTACTGGTACCTCTTCAGTGTGGTTTGCAAGGCATCCTGTAGGATGTGACCTTGGAAGGCAGGCGGAATATTGAACCTGCATAATAAGAGCATCTCCGCATCGGTGGCAGCCTGTTGGGTACAGGGCAGTTAATAAATAATGAGGATGTCAAAGATAACAGCAGGAAAGTGGGAGCAGGTAACAGCTTTGCAGCCAGCTTTCTGACAGCCGCCTGGCAACGTCCAATTAAGAGGCGTGCGCCACCGTTCAGCCCAGCACGGAGCGTGTCCAGTGCTGGGACTGGGGCTGTCGGGAAGCCAGCACCAAGGCAGCCTGCAGCACGGTGCTTGCAGCATGCAATCCCAAAGGCGGAGAGAGCTAGCAAATGCTTTGCAGAGCTTTGCAGGTCTTCTGGGGAGCAAATCCCTGGAGGAAGCAAAAGGTGTCTGGCTGCTGCGCTGGGGAGACAAAACCAGCGTGGATTGCTGGGAGGAGCGATGCTGGCCAAGATGAAGGGGTGGGAAAAGAGTGGTGAAGCACAGAGTAGGGGAAGGAGCCATTGCAAAGGACAGTTGGATCTGCTAAATATGGGACTTGCTTTTTCAGGGCTTTCAAGAGAGGAACACATCAGCCCTGGCCCCTTACTGAGGTGCAATCATTGCTGGGGCAGCTCCTCAGGCTTATAGTCCCTGCTCACACAGGTGTTTATTTCAAGGGTTGAATTATATTATGCCACAACTCAGGTATTAGGAAACTGACTACATTTGAGGTGTAGTTGATCTTCTGATGACTTTTTAAACATCTGGTAAGTAGGGACAGCTTTCCAAACAGCAAAATCTACACCAAAATGATCTTGATTTGAATAATGAGTATTCCATCCTTGTTTGGTAAATATACACAGTGTTAATGGTGCTTAATGGTGCCTGTAATTGATGTCTAAAGTTATTTAAAAGTAAATTTACTAGAAAATAATTAGCAATTTTATAGTTCACTACTTCCTAATTTTGTTGATAAAAGTTTTTCAATGGTTATATCAGATGACACAATAGGGCTATGCTGTGAAATAGCTTTTTTCAAACTGGCAGGAAATTGTGCACACAAAATAAGATAAAAAAATTTTCCCCCTAATTTCTTTGCCTGGCAGCCAGCCCTCTCTCTCCTTTTATTATCCACTGAATTATCCTTAATCAGCAGCAAGTGAAACATCCCAGGCATAGCTCAGGGATTTGTTCTTTGTGACCTTGGGTGATGCACCCTGAGCTGCGAGGCCAGCAAGGAAAGCTGACCTTCACGGCAGGGACATGTCCTGCTATCCCCAGTGCTGGGGCTGGTGGCTGGTCTGTGCCTGCTGAGGAAAGCAGAGCTTGTGCTCTCTGTGTGTGTCTGAGTGATCCCATGACAGAGAATCCCTGGCGATGCTGCTCATCAGGCTGGAAACGTGCCCATGCCTGGGATGCTGAAGGTTGGGCGCTGGCCCAGGTGGTCCTGGTGTGAGTCTGGTCCTGGTCGTGGTCTTGACTGCAGCATGTGCTTTTCCCCTAGCCCTTTTGGACCAGTGGAGCCATGTCCATAGGGTGGACTGGCTGATGGTGGGAGACAGCCAGCATCTGCCATGGGTCTGTGGCTTGTGGGGTGCTGGTGCTGGGGGTGGACTGGGGGTGGGACGCTGGGAGAAATGGAGCAGAGAAATGCAGCTGCTACAACGTTTTATTGTTTAGTGCTGTGGGTTCAAGTGTTCAGTTCAGGTTTTTCATATTGTTCAGGTACAGAGTGACACCGACAGACAGAGACGCGTTTGGGAGGAGGCAACAGCACAGCAGTTTGGTTTCAGAAAAGGCTAACTCTCCATTTCCAGTCTCTGAACCATAAAGTACCAGCTTTTCCAGAACAATGAATCACTCAGTCTGTGTATAAAATTAAATATAATTTATGCTTTGCTAATTGAAATCAAATACAAAATTCAATTTCCTGTGTATTCTAATGCTGACATTTGAATAGTTTTAAAAAAAAAAAGTGTTATTAACCTGACTCTCTCTCATTTGGCAGGCCACTTTCTGGCCAGATAGAAAATAATTCTCCTGTCAAGCCCCTACATTAGCACAGCAGACACGGGGTGCATTTCAGAAAAACAAAATAGCTCCCTTAGAGGCCCCCACCCTGTGCTGCCTGTGTCCCCAGGGTGGCTGGTGTGTCCCCACTCTCTCTCAGTGCTGTGAAGGGAATGGTGGCACTGCAGGGGCATGCTTTGGGGCAGGGCATCCTCTCCTGCCCCAGCTGGAGATGGCAACCAATATAAAAAATAAACCTCTGAATATATGGCAGAAAGAATGAGAGCAAGAGTCAGGCCCAGCATCTCGGTTGGCCAGCCCTGCTTCTGTAAACCATGGGGTGGCCCCTCCTGGGGGAGCCGGGGGGGGCCAGGCATGGCAGTACCCAGTTCTGGGAGCCCTCCTCTGGGAGCCTTCCTCCAGGCGCCCTCCTCCAGGAACCCTGCTCCAGGGTCTAGTTCCAGCTGCAGGACTTAGTACAACTCTGCTTTGTCCTGATGCAGGATGGACGCTTCTGCCCAGCCGCACACTGTGACTTCACTAATGGGGTGCTGTTTTCAGATCTGTCTTTCCAGCGGTGGGCATGATGAGAAAAGTGACGGTGGCTTGTCGGCAGCTGGGGACCAGATGCTCTTCCCGTGAAAAGCTGACAGGAGCTGCCCAGGTGATATGGAGCAGCACTTGGACCAGACAAAAACCAAGGCTGGAGTGTGCAAGGAGACCTGCTAGGTGGGGATGAGTGTTCTCAGGGGCTCTTTCAAACTCAAAGAGACCTTGCTTGGCAAAATGCTGCTCCTGGTTGTAGATGGTGGTTGAGAGTGTCCAAGCTTTGGCCATGGAGGTGATGTACAGTGCCACGCTGATGGCCACAACAACCACATAACAACCATGGTCACATGTAGATGACAACCTTCCGGGTCCCATGGATGTCGTGTGCTGGGATGGCATCCTCCTGCAGCCAAGCCCCTCCAGCAGGCAGCCAGGGCTGCTAGTCCCACCATCTCCACCAGCAAGTTCTGCTCAGCACCACCAGGACAAGCTTGCTGTGGTGTTAGAACTGCAGCATGCTGAGAACAGGGAATAATTTCTGGCTATCCCTCTGTTGAGGAACCTGGGCTCTGGGCCTTGGTAAGCCCCTCATCCTCCAGCTGAATCCATCAAGCAGCTTGCACCAAATTGTGTAACAAGAGTTTTCACTAAGGAGCTGATTTGACATTTTAATAGCACCTGAAACACTGTAAAATTATTCCTATTACATGCCTCCAATTTTCATGTAATAATTTTGGGATTTGTGGGTCTGTGAAAAACTGTGTTACGTCGGGAGCTGTTTTTAAATCTAATCAGGCTAATAGGAACTGACATGACTTTAGTGGGGACCTTGCGGTGCCCCTCCAGCGTGGCCCACGGTGTAAGTTTTCCAAATAGCTTCAGCTCTTTTTACATCCAACCCAAGGCACCAGAACCACTCCATGGTGTAACGAACCACAGGACAGGCCATGAAACCCAAAGCAGGTTCAGCCTGTTACCCAACGTAACAGCAATTTCACTTGGTTAGCTGGATCAGGAGGGGTTTCTTGCCGTCTTAATCAAAACTGAGTCTTGGTCCTCTCACAGTGATCTCTTACTGCATCTCCACTGCCTTCCAGCAGCCCTCCTGGCACCTGAAAGGGGACAGGGGACTCGTACACAGCTGAGCTCCAACCGTGAGGCATCCTTACCACTCACTAAAACAAAGCAAGCAGCCGGCAATATCCAAGTGCCCTTAGAAATTTTTAATGTGAAGGGAATGTTTCAGCAATGGTGTTTTTCCTTTTGTTCCCTCTCTGACTGTTTTTCTCTCAGTTATGGAGGTGGACCCAACGCAGCTGTGTCAGAGCTGCTGTCCTGCTCTCTGCTGGTTCCAACATGCAGCTCTTATCTCATTGCTGGAGGATCCACTCGAGATATGGATTTATTCTACGGTTTCACCAGGATTTGCAAATTTGGTTGACTTGGTCATTTCCACTAGAAAGCATACTTTTTTTTTTTTTCTTTTTCCCCACAGAGTAGTATTCACCCTGGGAATTAATTGCTGCTTTGTAATTCTGAAGTAAAGATGAAGGCTGCTTCCCCATTTTGCTAACCCGGCCGTCAACAGCAAGCAGCAGAGATCTCATTTTTAAGGTGCAAACGAAGGGCAGTGCCATGGGCCCTGACAATCAGCCCTGCCCAGACCCGAGGCTGGGGCTGGGACTGTCCCTGCAGTCACCCCCTCAGTTCCCCCCAGGAACGCCTGGCTCCAAAGCATGGTGCAGAGCACAACATGGCCTTGCTGGGAGGCACTGCATGGGCACATGTGGCCCTGCACTGTGCCTTTGCAATCCAGCCAGGTGGAGAGACCACAGCTCACTCCGAGCAGGTGCCTGGGAATGGTCTTGGGTAGGGCATCAAGGAGGAGAGGGGTGGCTCTGATCTCACTGAGCATCCCGGTAAAGCAGGAATGACTCTCTTCCAACAGTGGTGTTATATCCACTTGTTGGGGGAGAATCAGGCCCAGGTATTTTGTGGCACTTGGTAAACACTAGTTTTAGTGCAACAAGCAATTGTAATGTCTGGTGCAAATGAAATTTCTGTACATAGTTCCTTTGCAGCATAACTGGCTTTATTCCTTCCACACACAAATGCCAGTGTGCATGTGAATGTACGTGTCCTGAATTTACCAGGTCTGATGCTGCTGCTTGGGCAAAACAAAAAGCCAGGGCAGGAGAAATCAAACCTACTGGTTTGTCCCAGTGCTGCTGGGTTTTGCGAGCCACCCTCCTGATCAGCTAGCAGTGGCAGGAGGTTCTGGTCCTACCTGCCTGCCTGAGAGGGGACACCAGCAGTGAACAACACGAAGCATCCCATCACCTTGAGGAGCCCCACTCCCTCCACCTTTTCCTCTTCCCACTTGCCCCCTGATCCCTCAGCGTCATGGGGGGAGAGCCCGAGTGCAACCCAAGGTGACATGTCACTAAGGTTTCAGAGCTGGAAACGCAGGGCAGCTTTGGCTGCAACCCTGACAGCGCAAGAGTTTTGCGCTCCCATGGCTGAGCCTCTAGGCCTGAGTGAGTTTTGGGTCTCTAATGATGATTTGCATCTCAAAAGAAAAGAGCTTTTTTTTTTCCTGATTTTGTGGTTCTATTTATCACTTTCTTCCTGCTCCCACTGGAAATCTTGGCCTGTCATTTGGTAAAACATGACGTTGAATGGTTTGTAAAACTTCCGCAGTCTGTGGATGACATCTGGGTCTATTTTGGGGTGAGTTCGACCCTTGGACTTGCCCAAGCACCGGGGAGCACTGCTGTCCTCTGGCTTCTTTAGACAGGGGAACCCCTTGGTTTTATTAAAGTAAAAATGTTTTTCTGTCACAATCCTCTTGAGGCCTAAGAAGTCCTGGACCTTGGCCATCTCCCCGGCCGGGTCAGTGATGAGCCTCTCACCACTGACAAAAAGGATCTGGGAGAGGGGGAAGTACTGGAGCCAGTTCTCCAAGTGCAGCGCATAGATCCCGATGCGGATTGCGCTCCAGGAGGCATCGATCAGCCCCAGGGTCCGGTTCTTGAAGGCTAGCACCTCGAAGGTGGGGATCTCTGGCTTCTTGGAGAGTGTCTGTGTGTAGTCCGAGATGGCCCGGGTGACCGGATTCCTCACCACAACGATCAGCTTTGTGTCCTTAGCCATGGAGTGAATGCGCCTTGGGGCCTCGTTGGTCACGAAGTAGCTGGGGGTCTTCTCCATGGTGATCTGGCCGTCCAGTGTCTTGGGCATCACATTCCTGCACAGAAACAGAGGAGTTAGCAAGGGGCCAGGCACAGGTGGACATCCCGGTGTCCCTCCTGCCCCATGCAGCTGTTGGTGGGACATGCAGAAGGAGGGATCCTGCCACACATGTGGGCCCCAGGAACCAAAGCACTTTTGGCTTTGTTTCTTCTTGGACCCTGGACATGGTGGGCCCCTGAAGTGTTAAATCAGTCTTGGTAACACATTATACAGTCAATTCGCCATAGGCATACCTAGACAAAAGTTAATTGACAATAAACCTGTACAATACCTGTCTGTTCAGCAAGCCATCTGCTTTCATTTGCTCAATTAAGCCTATTCACTTCAGAGCCTTGTACCAGAGTGGTGCAGTTAGGATTACACAAGACCTTTTTGTTATGATGACATGCTTTTAAATGTCTCAGCTAATAAAACTTAATACAGAATAAGATCCCTTGCTTCTAGTACAATAATTAAATTTATTTACTATCTTGTGTGTGAGAAAGAATGACTTTTCTTTTATCTCTAATTCACATGCTCTGTCAATAATTAATTGCTGCTGGGTTTTGAGCTTCCTGTGCAAGCACTTTTATTAGCCAAAAGGAATGTGCCTACTGGATAAATTAGCATGTAGCAAGACTTTCCTGGATAGCATATTACCATATTGTAAAACAAAACTGCAGCAAGATAGCATTTATATCTAAGAAAATGAAGAGGTAAATGCTTGTCCCAGCTACCCCAGTTAAAGACTGTCATAACAAGCTGGAACGTATTAAATGGTGTCCCCTGCAAGTGCATTACAGCCTCTTTCACACCTCTGGGTGCTGGAGGGCAGTGCCACTGCCAGCCCTAGCCTTAAGCCTTTCAAATGCTCCTACCTAGACACAACCACACCAAGCATGGTTTGTTTCACCTGTTTACTGGCTAATTGGTCCCAAAGATGAGGTGCTTGATGGTGCTGCTGCCTGGGAGGCAGGAAGAGGAGCAGTGTCCCTTGCAGCACTGGCCGAGTCTCCTGCAGCAGACCCGGAGGAAGGCGATGCTCAGGGTCTTACAGGATTATCCCTTCACATTGCAACTATTTTTAGTACAAACATATGGTGAGGAAACAATGTGAATAGGCTGGAAATGGTTCCCTAAGAGCACCTTGGGCACCAGCGACCGACCGCAGTGATGCTGACGTCAAACCGTCGAGCCCCAGGAAACAGCCAGTTCAGAAATTGCGCAGCTGAAGTCTGCAAGCAAAAGTGGCTGTCAGGCAAGGCCCAGCTAGATTTGCCTGTCAGTCTTGCTTGTATTTGTGACTGCTAAATGCATCAGCTTGCTTTAAAACTCCCTGTAATTTGTGTATTTACTCCTGGTGTAATCCATCCAGCTGGGCTTGTTTTGCCAAAGTGCTGCCAGAGGAGATGCCAGGTCTCCTACCAAAGCAGGAGCAAAGGTGGGTTAGTGCTGCCACAGGGCTGCTCATGCCTCCAACATTTTGGGATGAAGAGGCCAGCAGAGTCCTGGACCTCTCTCTCTTGCAGTTAGCTCTTGAGGTATTTTGCCTGAAGAAACAAACGCCTGAATGAATTAAGAGGGATGCAAGCACTTGAGGACTGCAGATGCTGCAGAATTACAGACTAGTTTTTCCCAGGGGGGGAAATCCAGCACCCAGCTTTAATAGCCCTCTTTAACAGGAAGAAAGCATCTTTTATGGCTAGCCACATCACAGCAAGGCCCACAGCGTGATCAATGATTGAGTCCTCAGGTACTCACTGAGTTACAAACAGGGTAACCTTCAGCTGAGCGTGAGGGTGTATAAGGGAACTGTGCAAGATAAGTGCACAGAAAGTGTCTCTCTCCCTCACTGACAGCATCTGATGTACAGGAGAGCATCACTGATGGTCAGAGTGGGGCTTCCCCTCTTCAGCACTCTGCAGCAGCCACACTCCAGCTTGCCACCCTGCCGGGGGCAGTAGCCAGCTGAGCGGAGGCAGCACCATCCGCCGGGAGCAGTGGCTGAGAGCTGACCCTGCAAGGGCATCCCAACAAACCCTTGAAGCTGCACCAGGGCTCACCTGACTTCTCAGTCTCTGCTTGATTCTGGCCGGTGTCTGTATTCCCACAGAAATTGCATTTACTCAGCAGCACGTCTCCTAAAGCCACTGGCCAAAGATAACCCTGGATTTCAGGATGTGACCCACCACAGAAATCTCCCTGCTGCAGTGTCCTACTCACTGGCTTTGGCCACCACTGCCTTTGCATGCACAGCAAGCCTGCAGTGCACCAGTTGTGTGTGTGCTGACCACAAAATATAAGCGTGGCTGTGTAAAACTTCCTGGTTTGTTTTTGTTTTTATTGTTTTTCCCCCCTTTTTTAAAGAAAAATATGGCTTAACAAACTCAGAACTGAAATGCTAAATTTTCTGCATGGAAATTTCTGTCTCGGTCTTGATGTGACAGAGCAGTCAAGGAAGAAATAGAGCTGGGGGGGCTGAATGGGAGGAAGGCTGCCGGGGTCTGCCACTGGCAGCACTGCTCTGTGGGGCTGCTCTCACGGTGCCAAATGCCAGCAGCTGAGAAGGGGTAGCAATCCACCTCCAGCACGGACTGGCACTGGAAACCACTTCTGGCAGTAGTTGGAGGCGGTTTCCAGCCCTGTTGGAATGAGCACTGCACAGACGGTCACAATCCCTGCCCCGAAGAGCTTTCAGAAGAAGAGTGGGACTCTGCAAGGATGAGCAGCAGCCAAACTGTGCAGGAGCCAGAGCCTGTGGCCATCCCCGGGGCTGTGCGATTGACCTTGGTGAGCACACGGAGGAGTAAGGCAAAGAATGGAGACCAGGGAATAAAGGCACTTCCAGAACAGGTTTCTATTGAACCATTAATTACCAAAATCAATCTGTTGCTTTTCTGTTCCTTGCTCCACAAAATAGTTATTTTATCATCAGTTATAGCTAGTAACTTTTATGCATTTCCTTTTTAAAGGATTCAAGCTAGCTGCAGACCACGTTTTACCCTGCTGCTTGCCATTCTGTGCTAACACCCTGAGCACCTCCAGAGCTGCAAGCCCTCAGGGACAGAGCTACCACAGCCTAGGTGATGGCTGGAAGTCTTCCTGCCACGTTGCCTGTCACTGGTCAGTAACTGGGAACCCCTGAGGAAGGACCGAGAATCTTTCAATCAACTGGGATTATTCCGCCCATGCTTCTTTCATCCTGAAGATGTAATAAAGTCCCAATGCAGAAAGCTTTAGTATTGCTTCTCAGCCTCTTTTAGTTTGTGGCTGCTCTAGATAGAATGTGCACAGAGCTGCCCAGTCCCTCCTGTGTCCTACTAAATTCTGTGCTCAAAACCACTGAGCAGCAACAAGCTCCGTGGCCATGTCCCTCAGTGCTCAGGCAGCATTTCTCCTTCATGCCAGCTCTGTATTCACTACTGCTCTGCTCCACAAGGATGGGAGAACAGCGGTCTCCACCTTCTCCCTTTATCCCAACCTTCATTTTACAGTATGGTAAAGTCTGAAGGGGCTGGGCCGACTCTGAATGACGCTCCACAAGAATATTGAAGATCTCAGCTCACAGCAGGTTCTCCTGAAGTATCCCTTCCAGGCTAGAGGCATGTTTGATCCTGAGCTGATAAGAGGAGTGATGTTCTGGGAAGGATGACCTGGTGCAGTCATTCCTGCTCCTGGAGCTCCACTTAGGAGCTTGGATTAGGGCTTTGGGACAAATGGGATTGCAGTGAGCCCGTGGCATGTGGCACTGTAGGGAACAGGAAGAGGCAGCTGATTTTTGAGTGATTTTTCAGCTGAGACAGCAACAGCCTGGATAACAGGAGAAGTAGCTGTGTGTAAAAGTCCTTCTGCCTTGCAAATGGTGCTGGACTGCCAGGCAAGCAGAAAACAGCATTAGCCCGTGGTGTTCCATTACCCTGACATCCAGGCAACACCACCCCACACTTGTTTGTGCTGTCTCAGGATAACCTGGTTTCCTATGCAATTGTCTGAGCAGATGAGGGGGACCAGCACAAGTAGAATTGGCACTGGCTGGTGTGTGTATGCTCCCCTGAGTCAGACACCCCAGCAGCGTGCAGCAGCCTGCCAAATGTCAAAATTTGGCAATTATGAGATGCTAAAAGCTCTGCTGGCCTGCCAGTGGTGGACTCTCAGACAATAAGGCTTGAGGGGACCATTGCATGCATTTGCTTTGACCCTCTGCACGGCACACCAGAGACCTGCCCTAGCCCATCCTGAGCACTACCTCCACCAGCACTTCTGCTCTGCAGCAAAGAGCTCCTGCAGCTGGGGAGGGGGTGGGTGGGCCTGGGGGAAATCCTGGGTTTAGTTAACACCACTGGCTGCTCCTTAACACCTCGGCTACAGTGTGAATTGCTCTAGCCACAGCATCCGACTATTTAGTTTCCTGTAATACATCTTTGTATCTGGAATCTCTCCGAGCTGACAAGATGTCATTCTGCAAATAAGTGCCTGTGGACTCTCCAAAGAAAAGCTCAGAGCAAATGGGGGTTGGCTGGTCCCCTGCCCCTTGTGCTGATGCTTGAGCTGTGCAATCAGACCAGAGGGTGGTACTGATGGTATTCATGCTGTGTTTTGCTCCTGCTCCCCCCCGACCAGCATCTCCCCAGCACCGTGGGCTGTCTACAGCCACTGTCATGTTTGGGCAGGTTCCCAAGGACCTGGTGTTTGCACAAGCCCTTATTTGCTTTGCATTATGGAATGCGTCCATGATTTGTGAGTTTGTAGATGACAATGCCTTAAAAGAGATGAAAATTAATCAGAATTCAGAGGAAGTACTGCTGCTCTTCTTCACCCTCGCTGCTGCTCCTGCCCATCCTGCTGCTGGCAGTTGCTGGGTTACAGCCAGGAGTGGGGCTCCCTCTCCTTCCAGGCACTGCCATGCCATGGCAATAACACCTTCATGGACATTTTGTAAACAAGGATTTGGGTTCCCTCTGCTCTAGGGTCAAGGCAAGATGACTGTCTTGTCTTTAGTATTACACTTACTTAGCTTTTACTTTAAATTACGGTTTCAATAAACTGTTGCAAAGAAAGGCCCCTAACCTCTAAACCTTTGCTCTGTTGCGGAGATGCTTCAGACAATACGCTGGAAGAACACTGTAGCTGCTAATGTTCAAGTATAAAACAAACACACCAGGGGTTTATAAAAGAAACATGAACAAACTATTAATTACAACAGCCCCTTCAGATGATAGTATCACAATAAGCAGGAGCCAAGAAATTGCAGAGCTAATAATTTGAAAGTGTTGCCACATTTAAGGACGGCGTTTAATTCCAGCCACAATAAAGACAAATGGATAGATAGGCTGGCACTGAGGAGAGACAGCAGGGAAGTAGTGATCAAGGAAAACTGGAGGAAAAGCAGATTCAGCTTTTGCTGCACAGTTTTAAGGATAACATGGGGAGCTGCAGTGTGTCCTCAAGACAACCCTGGCCCTGCAGAGACCAGAACTACTGCAGCTCTGGGATACACATGCAGAAATGCTTTTTCCCAAACTCTGCCTTGTTTCAGAGTTACTTTCTAGGTGCTGCGCGGGGGTGCAGACCTCCTTGCTGAGTTCTTACAGTGTAAAGGCAGCCTGTTAGCCCCGAGAGCCATCACGTCCTGCTGCCCACAGTAGCTGGTGCCAAGCATGCAGCAGAGAGCAACGCACGGCACCACCAGCTCCTGCTGCCGAGAATAACAAGGGTGTTAAACCTGGAGCAGCCAAGCCTCTGGCATGGCAGGAATACTCCTCAGAGCAGGTAACCTTCACAGAGCTGCTGCCCTGTGCTCTACCCTAATTGTGTGTTTGTCGACAGAATGCTAACCAGCCCCACATGCCCAAATAGGATGTGACACTCTGGATCGCTGTCCTCCAATGGCTGCTGCAGAGCTCTTTGCTATTGTTGGGCCAGCGCTTTGCTCACAGGGAGGACTTTGTAGCCACTTGGACATGCTTTGGCATTTCTTGCAGCCTTTCTTTCCCTTTTGACATCAGTCTGGTTGATTAAAAGGGACCACATGATGGTGACTACCTGCACAGAGCAGCTCAGGAGATGGAGCATTGGAACCGGACACGTTTACTCATGTCTTTGCCTCTGGTCTCTACACACCTTCCAACCTTTCTCTGTCTCCATCACTACTCACCTGAAAAAGGGGGCAACAAAAGGGAGCCCCTGGAAGGAGCTCCACTGCCATCTGGTATTAATGACTCCTTCACTCCATTACAGAGACGGGCATCATTACTTCATGCTTGTTGGCATCGGCATCCCTGTGCTGTGCAACATCAAAATGGGACTTCTATTGCCCTTCCTGGGCTTGGATCTGGGAATTACCTGGTCCTCACAGCAGATGATCAAACATGGGTTATTGTGTGCTTGTTTGGGCTTTTGGTATTTCTCACCTTTCCTACTCACTCCCCAGTGCTGTGGCCTGGAGGCTGAGGGCCAGGCTGCTCCATGTGCTCCCCTGGCACCCCCACCACTCCTGCAGCCCTCAGCTTGGATGGGGGACTTGCTGCCATCACTTCTTTGAGAGTTTTTTTTTTGCTCTGTGCCCCTGCATGGTGGTGGACAGGACAACTGCCTCCTGCTCTCGTTTGTGGCAAAGGCCAGCTCTAAGCCCTCATTGGGAAAATGTGCTGTAGTAATTGTTCTTAACTGCTGGCTTCAGACAAGCTCTTTATTTTCAAAGGATACATTTTATAAATTTGTGAATTTGCATGTTGCCAAAATCCCCTTGTGGTTTATTTAAATCCAGATTATCTTGTTTATTCCTTCAGTCACAGCTGTCATTTATCTCTGTGTAGGCAGCTTGTTCACGATGTTGCAGGTTCCTGCAATCCCACTCAAAAGGAGTCTTTGTTAACTGTATTTTCATGCTCTTAACAGGAGAAAAAAGTTCACAGCAACTCCCAGGGCTTGGAGAACCACAGAGAAGGATATGGATTTGCACAATGACTTTCTGAAAGAGGCAGTGGCCAGGTACTGCAACAGTGTCACCTGCCCATGGAGCTCATCTCTGCTGCTCCTCCGTGTGGAGCAAACATCTGCTTTTGTCTTCTGAAAAGACAAACACGAAGTCATTTTCCTTTTTATTATTAACACATTCCAGTATAATTGCTTGAGCTGTCAACTGTGACCTGCCAGTAATTCAGCAGGCGTGGGACTTTCAAGGGGAGAATGGCATTGCAACTGAAGACTGCAATATGCATTAAAAGCAGAACCTATTTGCTGTAAGCCCCCAAGTCAAATCTCTTGTTGAATTTGTTCAAACATAAATTTACAGCTGAATTTACATAGGTTTAATGTTTTATAATCTTTTTGGTCTGTGAATCTATATTCAAAACTGAGTGCATTAGCTTAGAAATATTGTGCTTAACGCTGAAAATAATTTTAATCTCTCCAAAGTCCAATCCTTTGCACATCACTAAACCTCAGAATCCAATCCCTTCTAATAAGAGACACAAAACTTGCATCTGTCGCTGCCTAATAGATTCATACTGCTCTAATTCAAATGGCTTGCACATGTCTGTTAAAAACATTAAACACAAATTGTTAAGCACTTTCAGAGAAGCGGGTGCCAGTTCAGACTGGGGCTAAAGCAAAACAAATCTCCCCCGGGAGAGTCACAGAACTAGCTTCACAGTTTGGAAGCTGGTGTGCCTATGCTAGCTGTGGGAGAAGGAGGTGAAACATCCTTCTCTGTGACTTGAGCTCTGTTCTTGCAGGGCTCAATGCCCCAAACTAAGGGCTGCCTGGGATCATTGGTTTCACTCTCCAAGACAAGCAGCTTATCTTTGTCCCAAATTTGCAAAGCCATTTGGTGTCCACGCAAAACACTCATGTGGGGCAGTTTTTTTGCCCAACCTTTCCTGCTACAGCCCTGCCAAGATTCTCCTGGGCTGTGCAGGACCCAGGACAATACAGCCAGAACAGGGGACAGCCCTGGCTCCCGCTGCAGCCAGATGAGAAAGGAACAGCCAGGTGTTGGGAGCATCTCGCTGCCCTGCAGCAGGGCCAGTGGTGGCCCCTCTGCACCTTGCCCTCCAGGGCCACCTGGAGCCATTCCCCCAGCAGCAATGTCAGCCAGGATGGAGAATGGTCCTGTGTTGCCATACCAACGCAGGTGCTAACTCCATGTTGACTAACTGCGAGCTGATCTGATCAGAGAATGACAGCATTGAGTTGCTACGGTAACCAAAATGCCAAATTGGAAAACGTGTCAATAGCAAAGTTATCCAAGAGAAGGTAAGCATGCACAGCAGGGCACCAGGCAACTGCCTGTCTAGCCCACCCAGATCTCCTGCTCCTGGGCTGATGGAACAGCTCAGGACATCAGGGAGGCTTGGCTGCATCCTAGGTGCCAGCCCCAGAACCTCCTGGGGCACAGCTTTCACAGGGCACAGCTTCCCTGCTCCCTTCTTCCCTCTCCTGCTCTCCTCACAGACATGGCCAGAGGGGTCTGTGCCTCATTGCAACAAACCCCAAAGGGGAAAAAAAACAAACCAACCAACCAAACAAGCAAAAAAAAACAAACAAAAAAACCCTGATGGGCTGACCATCAGCAATGGTGCAGGCAGCTCAGGCTCTCAGGGCACTGCTGGCGCTGGCTGGGTGTATGCCTGAAGTGATGCTTGCCTATGAGCATCACCTGAGCCCCTCTCCAAGACACCGAGGAAAACGCCTTTCAGTTTATTTCTACTCTGATTTTTCATCATCTCGCCCAGCCTAGAGCCCAACAATCACAAAGAAAAGGATTCTGTGTCTCCACAAAATGCAAAATCTTTAACGGCTCATTGGCATGTGCTTAAGTTGGCCTGGATAAAAAGTTACTCCTGAGAGCCCACTATTGATTCTGTCAGGGATTCAGAGGTTTTATAGGCATCGCTCAGGATCTCTTTAGTACTTGTACCTTCTTAATGGCTCTCATCGCTGATAGAACAGAAAACATCCCCCTGCACACTGGGAAGCGGCTGAATGCATGCCAGGAGACAGTGCTACGCTGCTGCTGCAGGAGTGTAGCTGCCCTCCATGGCCAGCCAGCCAGCCCTGGGGAATGAACCCCCCTGTCATTTCTCCGACGCATTTTAGGAGGTGGGGGAGATACCAGGGCTATGGGAAGAGGTGGGTGAACTTCACCCAGGAAGGTCCCTCTCCTCCTACCACTATGCAACAAAATCAGTGGGCAGCTGGCTGAATAGCAGACGAAAATATAAATATGCTCTGATTTCACTGGGACCATCTGGCTTATGCATGATAGGCGGGTAAGAACACTATAATCATGGAGCAGAGAACTAAGCTGATCCATTAAAGTCTTTTAGCAGAAGCAAGTATGGAACCTGTATTAATCCAGCAATACTTTGTGAACAGACATCACAAGGTTAGATCCATTCAGTTGCAATTAAAAATAACCCTCGCTGCTCAGGCTGGCTTGGATAGCTATTAGAGCATTGTGCTCCCCAAAGACTCTTGTGTATATAGATTGTTGATGCTTGCACAATGCAATCTGAAATTATGATCTTAATGCTAAATCTTGCTTTCTTCTGTTCTTTCCTCAAGTGGATCTCTTCTGGGATATGGGCTGTTGCCTTGTGTTGAAATTCCTCACCCGACTGTATAGCTCACACACAAATTGGACACTCTACGATTAGACAGTGCTGCTTTGATTCTATTACCTTCTTAATAGGGGTGGCCTCAACCACCACCTTCCTCACCAGCAGCCACAGCAAATGCACAGAGGTGTGCTAACACCAGAGCTGCCAGGCCTGGCCCAGCAGCTGACCTGGGAACCGCCACCACAGCTCCACAAGCTCTTGGCACAGCTGGAAGCACTGGGCACATCTGTGCCAATGCACACCATCTCAGGTGGCTCACAAACCACAGCCCTCAGTATCACTTGGCTTCAAATGCACGAAACAATCTCGGTCCTGTGGGTGGGGATGCATGTTCAGCATGGCATCATTTTGCCAGGGATAAATTTGGCCTGATCTTCCCAATTTTAGTGTAAGATTTATTGTTGGTCAGCGCTCAGCCATGAAACAGGTTGTGAAAAAGGCTGGAAATGAGCCCACTGCAGTCAAAATTGTTTTGACTAAGACTCACTACCATTCTGTACAGAAGCACTGCAATGCTATTCACTGGGAATATCTCCATGTCATCTACCAGATTTAATTACTGTATTAATCACAGCTGTAGCAAAGCAGCACTAGTCTGAGTGCCCTGCCTCTCGCACACGTGCTGGAACAGAGAGACTCCACTAACAGAGGCAGCGTGAATCCTGCCTCCTTTGACTGAGGATGTTCATGTCAAGGTAGTCCGTTCCGAGTCCAGGTTTCCCTCCAACAAACACGTGCAAGCCCCTCGAGTGCTCGCTCATTCATTTTCCACTATCATAGAATAGAAGGGAAAAGACGTGGACATCTATGACTTGGTATAAATCCTCAGGCTGAGGAAGCAAGCAGCAAACCCAGAAAGAAGTGTGCCCACCCCGAGGGATGTGTGTAACCACATGGAACTCCACACTCAAGGGAGACTTCATCTTGCAGGAGTTTGGACAGTTTGGGGAGCAAACAGCATCTGTCTAATGGGCAAATAAATACAAAATATCTCTGAAAAACCTGGGGTGTCCCAATACTTGTGTTTCAGTCACAGGCAGCTTACTACATCAAGTGGGTCCTCTGAAGAGCAGGGGTGCTCCTGTTTATACTCCTGTTCTCCTGCAGGACAGAAATGCTCTCTGAAATATGAGATCCAGTTCACCTTGTCAGCAGCAGGCCATCACAGCCCTTCCCTTTCCACTTCTTTGGGAGGACCTATTTCCAAGGTGGGAAGTTACCTAGGGCATGTGGCAGGACAAGCCCCAGCACAACTGCCTGTGTCCTCCTGCCCTGAGCACAGCTGGCTAACATCTGCACAGGCACCCCTGCAGCCGCAGCCTGCTTCCGTCCAGCTTTGCCTTGCTGGCTGCTAAGTTATACCTGTGGATGTTTCAAGACTGTTAATAATACACGCTATTGATATTGCAGGCTGTGGTTCCTGGAAAAGCCAGTTTGATGTGGAAGGGATACAGTTGAGGAAGAGAAAGCTATACACACAGTCCAGGTCACTTTAAACACTGACTTAATTGGGCAGGTCAAGCCCTCCCTTGTTTCCCAAAGATGAGCTCTTCCTGAGAGGACAGATCACAAAAACAGAATATTAAAATGTAGTAGTACAGAGCTAGGTCTTTTTACAATGTATTTCTCATCTTCTAGAAAATTTACTTCTACTAGCAGAAAAACCCTGACAATAATGGCTGCCTAAGTGAAAGCAATGCTGCCCTATCATGCTAAAAGCTTTTCAGGGAAAAACAGTAAATAAATTCCACTTAAAAAAAAAATAAAATGTATCTGGATGTTATCCTAACACAGTGCCAGAGTAATAGGCAAGCCATCAACAGCTAAAAGCCTGGGAATTGTTACGGAGGGACAACAGAAGAGCAGTATCTGCAGAATAGGTCGAATAACAAAAAGTAGTTGTACACAACCAGCTGCTGATGTCTTGAACTGCTGGCAGCCAGGGGAAAGGACTCTCACTCCACCACCGCAGAAAGGTTTGACACAAACCCACCAGTAAAGGCTGCCATAGGAGCTCCTGGCTGGTCAGAGGCAGGTGACCAGGAGAACAGCCCTTCTGCATCTTCCAAGTGTGCGTGATTTCCAGCTGTGGATGAGATGGGTCAGCACAGGCCCACTTGTGTCACAGGCAGAGAGGCTGAACACGGGCGGGTGGGGAGGTGAACAGACTCCTGCAGGGAGGTGACAGGCTCCCAGGGGACAGAGGACGTTAAAGGTCACAAAGCCATTCCCAAACCCCTCTACATAGACATTGGGTGGATAGATCTTCCTTACTGCATCAACCTCTCAGCTGTCCAAAACAAAAGACCCCACTTTATAACATGTATAGTGGAGATTGCATCCAGCTCTTGGAGCCCAGCTCAGCACATGACCTGGGCAAAGCCCTGCTGCCATCCCTTGTCATTACCAGGCAGTAATGAATACACCACCCCATCCCCCCTTACTGCCTCTACCCTCTTGGCACCCACAGCAAGTTGGCTGCATCAGTTCCCAAGTCACCAGGGTACTCTGGTGGCATTGGAAGGACCATCTCTGTCTCCCAGCATCAGACAAACCATCACCCAAAGTGACTACCAAGAACTGCCCAGACCCACTCCCATCCAGGAGCTGTTCTTCTGCACCGGGAGGGAGCGATGCCAGCCACACTGTTGTCGAGGGCACAGCTATTTATTATTTGCTTCTGTCAATTATTTTGGGGGTTTAAGTTCATTTATTATGTATGCAAAAATGGTAATACACTGGCATCTGAATGTCTTTTAGGCATACAATATCCTTATTATTCAAAATGTTTTTTCCTCCATAATTGAATGGTTTACCTTATTATTACTTTATGTTAATGACCCAGCATTTCCATTTTTCTATAGGATGCTTAATTGTAAGCAAAGTGCAATCAGAATCAGAGATGCCATCTGTAATTGACAGCATCATAATAACAGTCAGCATCACAGTAACAAAGTACCAAAATAAATGGCAGAGGAGAAAAAGCTGCCTCTGAAAATACCCAGGAAGCTGGTTCTGGGCTGGGATAGAGCCCCATCCACTCAGGATCCTCTCCTAGAGCAGTGACAGTTTGGGCATTAACACAGATAGAGTGCTATTTATATCAGTTTGTACATTTAATCAGTTTTTTTGCAGTTTTCAGCGAGATGTGAACTATATCCCTGTCCAAGGCATTTGGTTCAAATCAGCTGAGACAGAGAATAATCAAGATTTATGATTCTCATTCTGACTTGGATCACACAGTCAGTGCAATCCGTACAGCAGAGCTTCCTCTCTGAGCCCAAGTGACATCCCTTCACTCTCCCTCGCAGAAGTGATTTAACGTCCATCTCAGGAACTGTCAAAACACTGCTGCAGCTCCAGATAACAGCAAGTCTGGGTTTCCCCCCACCACATGCAGCCACGCACTCCCCTCCCAGGCGGCAAAGCTGGAGGGGCACCACAACCCAGTTAGGGGCTGTTTGGCAGGAATCAATAATGTAGCACTTTGCAAAATAAAAGGGATTTCATCTTGTTCAGCCCCTCAGGACAGCTTAGAGCAGCCAGGAGTGTGCCTAACCTTCCTTATACAGAGGATCTTTGCTGGGGGAACAACATCTTAGGTTCTCCATGTGCCACAAGTGTCTATAAACCATACCTGTTCCACTGCAAGTATGGGAACAGAGCAAGCTCCAGGTCTGCAGCAAGGAGGAAGCCTGGGAATGGCTCAGGAGGCAGCTTCCAGAGGCAGAAAAGCCTGTCAGTGCTGCCAGCAGACAGCTCTATTTCTAGGATTCAGCACTGGTCCAGGAAGCCAGAGCTGCACTCTCCAAGACCTCAGCTGGGAAGCAAATGTTTAGATAAAAATTAAGCAATCCAAAAGCAACTCTATTAATAAAGAGCCACGTGATGGGAAGATGGTAGTGACAAGGCTGTTTCCAAGCTGTTTTGAAGGCAGCCATGATGCATGAACAGGCTGGCCATAGCATGCAGCTGCTCCAGCGGACAGGATGCTCTTCCCCAGACATCTGTACCCATGAGAATGAGATGGGCATGAACCCAGGCCAGGCAGCTCAGCAACAACGCCTGGGGCAGCTTCTGGCACGTCATATCCTTTTGCCCCCTGGAGAGACCCTGCAGGCTAGATCCACACCACCCTGCAGCCATGGGTCCCTCCTTGGGCAGTGCAGTGGAATTGGTCTCTTGAATCTCAGCTGATAAAGCCCATCTCCTACGGCTGGTTCATGAAAACAGAGTGCTGCAACCCTGGTGATGAGGGCTTGGCAGGGGCAGTGGATTCATCCAATAAGCGGGGTGACGGGAGCTCTGTCTTGATTGCAGCAGGCGGTGAGCTGGGAAGGGGAACGCAGGCTCATCTTCCCTTACGCACACCCTCGAAATGAAGGCAGAGAAATATGCCAGCCATGAAGGGAAAATAAATGCTGTTTGCTCGCAGTACTGAAGTCTCCACACAGTGACTTTGTCAGCACAGGTGCTTTTGCTTTCTTGAGGGCTTGTTTAGCCATCTTTTCCCCATACACATTACATGCAGCACCACTTAGATCTAGCCAGGACTCTGTTAAACTCACACATGCAGTGAAACATTCAAGTAAGTGAAAAAACAGACTGATCCCACTCCAGTCAATAGAGTAAACAATTCCTGGTTTGGATAAACAGAATTACCAGTGCTGAAGAGCCCTGGGCAGCACTGCACACTCCGATTAGTGTAAAATGCTAAACACAAACCAATTAACACTCTCTAAGTCTGCTTATCTCATGTCACTTAGTGCTAAAATAAAGCCTAACACTAAATACACATATTGATTTAGCCATTAAATCTAGCATCACTCAAAATAGCTCATTACATTACTGAGAAACAAATAAAGTCACCTTAATTTTCAGAACCTACTGTATTATGAACAATGACTTAATTGCTCCATCTAGCACCAGAGTTACTACTGATACTGGAAGCAGCCTGATATTACTTAGCCTAAGAATCAAACCTGGAAGAACCACAAGCAGAAGTGGCAAGAGGACATCTCTGTACCACCTCAGGTAGCTTCACTGTGGAAGCTCAGCACCCCAGCCTAGTGCTGTGCCATCAGCTTACCAAGCAAGGACAGAAACTTGGTCACTTTCAGGAACGTTATTACTCTGTTGGTACCAGACACAAGTCACAGCCATCAATTAGCTCCTCTAAGGAAGAGGACAAGACTTACCACACAGTCCTGGCAACCACCACCATCTTCCCACACCCTTTTGTGGAGTACAACTACATACAAACAACACTAACAAAATGCCACTTCTGATCCTTGAAGAACCAAAACTACTTGTGGTTTGATTTCAGTTTTATAGGGCTGTCTATTTAGAAACTATTGGAAGCTGGTGTGTGGGAAGTTGATGATGGGAAGAGTCTGGTTGGAGGTATCCTGCCCTAATGAGCACCAGGAGAAGGCAGGGATGGGCCTTGTGGATGTTAGCAGACACTGTGTGATGTTTACATTCCTAATTACAACAGCTAATACTTCGGTTTGGCCAGGTATCCCTTCTGCAGACAAGGTTAATGGGATGTGAGAGGCCACAGCTGCCACAGCACCAAGTAAGGAGGACAGGCAAGGGACAGCAGTATTAATCAGCCAGGAGCGATGCAAAAATGGTTATCTCAAGCTGTTTTGAGGCACGGATTAAAAATAAATCTTCCTGAGTTTAATATTCTGCCAGTCAGCTCCTTTTTGTAGGTGGAATCTATTAAAAAATTATCTTTCTGCTAAAATGCTAAAGTATTTTTGACATTTAACAGCTTGCTTCAAGCAAAAAAGTGCAATAAATACATGGGAGAGCTAATTGGCTCCAGTACACCCAACACCCAGTCCATCATGAATAAGCAATGCAGTGCCAGCAGATGATGGCTCCAGCAGACCCCAAGTGCTCCCCCTGAGAGAGGGCGCATCTGCTCCAGTCTCCCCTGTTCGCCTAGAGAAATGGGGACATTCCCACTCTGATCCAGCAGCAGAACAAACCCAGCTGCGAACAGGACATTTAGACCCAAGGGTACCAGGGGCAGGAGGATCACGTGCTGTAATTTGGTCTCACCAAACAAAGTCTGTACTTTGAGGTACTTTGTTTGCTGTACGACACAGAAGGAGCTGCTTGGCAACGTAGTCTTCTCAATAAAAATTAATGCTTTAACAAGAAGCCAAATAGCTACAGCTAATGTACTTCTGAATGAGATCTAAATTTTATTCATAAGCATCAGTGTCGGGACTAAAATAACAGTTTTATGGACACTATGAGCATAAACAGCTCTGCTGATTCAAAAACAGAAACTGTACTTCTGAATGAATCAACTCATTCATTTGGAACAAAAGCATCATTTTAAATACATGCCTCAAATAAAAGAGAAAGCCAGAGACAAAATTCTACTTGTGAGCTTGCTTCCAAGACATGCACTGCAGATGAAAAGGGAGGGTAGTTCCTGGCGAGGGGATGGTGCTGGGAACATACTGTGGAAAAGGAGCAGAGATCACTCAAAAGCTGCCTGCCACTTGGTTGGAGGTTAGGTAGAATGGCTTTCCCACCTCCTGAGTCATCTTCATGTGGAAAAGAATTCCAGGTAGGAAGGAAGAGAGCTACAGTGCTGCAGAAACCCCCACTGAGCTCCAGCAGTCAGGACATTCTGGCTCTGATGCCTGTTGAAATGGCCTTTATTTACTTGGGGTGGGTTGTACCATGTTTAGATATTCTTCTAAACTCCTGAGTACCAGAGACTGGGAAATTGGAAGGAATTTGAAGAAAAACAAAATCTCAGCTCTGTGGAGATCACTCACTGAGGAGGATGCACAGAGCCCTTGAATGTCCTTCCACGTGGATCTGCGTGGATGCAATGTATGGCTGCATCCACACTGCCATCGTATGGGACACAGCATGGCACCTCGGGCATCTTCCTCAGTTTGGGACCTTTAGCACTGCCTTACTTGTCATTCCCAGCTGTGATTTAACTGGTGGTGGCTAGGGAAGGGCCCAAGGTATATTGGTGGTCCAGAGGAGGGCCACGAAGATGATCAAAGGACTGGAACACCTCTGCGACGAAGATAGGCTGAGGGAACTGGGGCTGTTCAGCCTGGAGAAGAGGAGGCTCCGGGGAGACCTAATCGCAGCCTTTCAGTACCTAAAGGGGGCCTACAGGAAGGCTGGGGAGGGGCTGTTCACAAAGGCCTGCTGCGATAGGACGAGGGGTAATGGACTTAAGTTGGAGAAGAGTAGATTTAAGTTGAATATTGGAAAAAAATTCTTTACACTGAGGGTGGTTGAGCACTGGAACAGGTTGCCCAGAGAGGTGGTTGAGGCCCCTTCCTTGGAGATATTCAATGCAAGGCTTGATGAAGCCCTGGGCAACCTGGTCTAGTTGAGGGTGTCCCTGTGACTGCGGGGAGGTCGGACTACATGACCTTTGGAGGTCCCTTCCGGACTGGAGGATTCTATGATTCTATATTGCATGAAGGACCCTCCAGAAGCTTAGTTCGGATCTCGATGTGACTAATGATAACCACATATATCCATTGCTAGCCCAACAAAGCAGTTGCAAATGCAAGTTAAAAACAGGGGTAAAACTGGAGAATATGGAGAGCTGTACAGCTAACATCTAACTGATAAAAGATTTTTAGAAAAGTACATCTTGGAGAGTGTGCTCGTTACAGGCAGAAAAGTCAGATAGATGTCAGGAAACTTTATAGACATAAAAGAAAATCTTTATAGACATGCATGACAGGACAAGAAAATAACAGTCATCCAGACTGGTGGCAATTCCTGTGCCTCGAGGCCTGAAATGAGCTGCGTAACACAGCTGGTTCTGCTGAGCGAGGGCTCTGACTGGGCACGGCTGAAGCCCAGAGGAGCTACAGCTTGGAGATGAGCACCAAGCCATTTGGGTGGACAAGGGAGACCAAGGAGAGACAATGATACAGGGGATGAGGCTCACTGAGAAGCTGAAGCCCTGAGTCCACACTGCTCACCTCCTCATGGTCCCTGTAAACAGCATCTATGCAGAGACAGGGCTCCTCCAGGCCACCTTCATCAAAACCTGTCAGAGACCCCAACAGACACCAGGTCACTTCTCCTGAAGGTGCCTTTGTGGAGGATGCTGAGGGCACTTGCCTTTCCACCAGCACACAGTGTGGCACGTGTGACTGTGCCAGCCGGAAAGGCTCCAGAACGTGGCCAAAAATGGGTTGAAAAACATATTGTGTATTCAGTGACAAGTTTGTTCAGTTGTCCGGCTGCTGATGAAACCGTAACAGGGTCTGGATGGTTTGTTTATTTCACAAGGCCAATTAGGGGCTGCACAAGAGGAAAAGCAGCAGCTCCCAGCACTGCCCTGCTCTCCCATGCTTTCTGCAAGTGGAAACCAGGGCAGAGCAATAATTGCAGTCAGTATCAAAACACACGGGCAAAATGGTCTTCATCCAGCCCTGAGCAGCAAGAGCTCCCACCTGGGATGATGCTGAGTCAAACCCTCCTGCACTTGGTTTTCTGACAGATGCCCTTAGCTCGGGGCGATGCAGGGTGGCTCTCCCCATGCTGGGGCTGGCAGTGCCGGCAGCCCAGCTCTTGCCACTGCCGTGTTTCCCGCAACTGAGGTAATATATCTGTGGCCACAAATGAAAGATCAATATTTATTTAACACACACACTACCCTTTAGAGGCCCTTAATTGTAAATTAATCATCATTAACTGACAGTAATTGAACATGCTGAAAGCTACGATCGTGGTGTTCCCCTGCAGCGGGAGGCCCTGGCGAGGCTGCGGAGGGGAGCAGGATGGAGGTGGGAGGGAGGAGAAGAACCTGTCTGGAGACACTGCCAGCCCTGCACACCCTCCCTGCCTGGGGAGCAGGGGTGCTCGGGGGGATTGCTGCTTCTCAGACAGCCCAAGCTTTGCTCTGTGCTGGAGGAACAGAGCTGAGGGACTCTCAGTAGACCATATCAAAAGAAGGGGCGTAAGGAGCGGGCAAATGCTGCAGCTGCAGGTCCTTTGGCTTTAGCTCCAG
Organism: Pedionomus torquatus; assembly: GCA_013398155.1. Taxonomy (NCBI): domain Eukaryota; kingdom Metazoa; phylum Chordata; class Aves; order Charadriiformes; family Pedionomidae; genus Pedionomus; species Pedionomus torquatus. Next base: position 320,856 of record VZRU01020598.1, read on the forward strand.
ACTCACTCCCACAGGGAAAGACAGTGGCCTCCAGATTGAATGGACTCCCCCCCTCCACGGCCTGTGTGTCCTTTGGGGCTAAGAACAGAAATGTGAGGAGTGAAGGGACCATGACAAGAGGATGGGCACATTGGCTGTGCTCTGCTCGCCTGCCCCGAGGCTGCGGATGGTCCCGGGCAGGGGAGTACCCTTACCTAGCTTGCCCACTCACCACATAGGTGCAGCTCTAAGCCCTGGAGGGATGTCTTTCCCTTGGGAGGGAGAAGCCATGTTTTTTTAATTTACAGAGTTTAGAGAAACGGAAACCAGTAGCACAAGTGCCACTTCTTCCTCCCTTGGCTGCTGGGTGAATCAGATGGAAGCCTGCCCATGGGGTAGCATGGGAGAGCGGCCAGAGGAGGCTGGGGGATTTGCACTATCACCAGCAGAAGTGGAGAGTGCTGATTTTCAGACGAACTTGCACATTGGAGGGCTTTTGTGATACTGGTGTGCTCTTGAGTCCAGGGGGTTAGAGCAGCACAACCCTGCATTTCTGGTGCTACAGTGATTAAGCAACAGAACATAACTTAGTCCTTGGTGGGGAGTGCAGAAGAGTGCAGCTGATCTCTGGTGCCAGCAGCCTGTGCAGAATGAGCTGGCAGAAAGAAATGCAAATTCCCTCTCTGTAAGGACGACAGTGGCACAAACGCTGACTTTATTAAAATGCAGAATTATTTCAGGGCCCTTTGTTTAGCTCAGAGCCTGGAGGTAATTTATGCGCAAGGATGGAGCACTGAGGGCTGTGCTCCGCTGCCTGGCACTGCCAGCATTTCTTGGCTCATGGTCCCGGTGTGAAGGCTTTCCAGCTCTGGAAGGAAGGCCTGGGAAGCCCACAGTCTCCCTTCTTGTTCTTGCTGAAGAAGTTTTCCTGTCCCCACAGCTCCTACATAGAGTTCCTGGGGTCTGGCCCTTAAACACAGAGGCTAATTAAGTGCTCATTCATCACATAGGCTGGTCTACTGCTCCTCCATCCTGAGCTTTTCCCTCTCTGCCTGCCCTTCTGCTGCATGGAGAACAGCAGCCTGATCACACTCAGGACCTGAGGCTGCCACATGGGAGATGCCATCCCTGAACACTGAAGCATGGCATCACCATGTGCCTTCCCTATGGTTCTCTTGGGACAGAGATGGCAGCATCACCCTCCCTGGAGCCTGGCAAAGAAGCTGTTGGAGTTGTGAGCAGCGCGGAGACACCCTTCTGCTCCACTCCTGGCTGTGGCTCTGCCCTGCCATGGGGTGCAAGCAGCACCTCTAACATGGGAAGTGCAGAAGTGTTGACCCCTGTAGTCACTGGACTTGGCATCACTGCTGGATCTGCCCCGAGTGCCTTCAGGCTCGGCAGTTCATGAACTTTACAGCCCATGGATTCTGTTTGGATTTGGAGACTTGTAGCTGGCAATTTGAGCCACTGCAAGCTCTGGTCAAAATTTGGGGCTTAGTTGGCTTTTCTGCAGCTTTAGCCTCTATGTTGAAGGGAAGCAGGCAGGATTTGGCAGAAGAAATCCCAGAACGTGGCACAGAGATGACAATTAGTTTCTTACGATGAAATACTAAAACTCAGAGGGATGCAGTTCATTTGCCCAAGTCAGAACCTCAGCAGAGGTCAGCATAAGCATCCTGGTTTAGCACTTGGCAGGTTCCTGGAAAGGGACCTTGAGACCATGAAATGAGGCTTTCCCATGAGCTACACGAGGTGGACAGAAGTGAGAAGAAGATGCTGCCCAAGGTCTCTGAAGGGCAGCAGCAAGCACACTTGCTCATGACCACAGTCCCAGGAGAAGGTCCAGACAAGTCAGTGATGGCCTGGGGGAGCTGCCAGAAGGCTCAGGATGGTGCTTTTCAGAGAAGCAGGTTTGGCTGGGGGTACCTGGGGTGAAGTGGCGGAGCCCAGGAGCATGGAGGGAAGCCTGGGCAGAAGCAGCTGCTTGATGCTGCTAAGGCAGCACCGCCGAGATGCTTTTTGGGCACGGGGACTGATGCCAAACATTTCACCTCTACCTGAACATCATTACTAAAGTAAACAAAGGCTCTAGGAGCTTGTTGACAAGGAGGTTTATTGAGGTGAAATCTTTGCATTGGGTTATGTGTTCTTGTTTTGAGGAGCTTAAACTATGTCCAAGATCAGGCGAGATTAAATCCTTGACTTCCACTGCTGTCCAGGAAGCCTCATCCAGGCTGATTTGCATTTTCATCTGCATACTAATGCTGGGTTTATAATCAGCAAGAAAACCTCCCGATCTCATTGGTCCAAAGGTAAATGTCTGCAATGGAAAGGCAAACAGGGAGGAAGGCTCCTGCCTCTGGGCTGCTCAGCAGAAGCATCACCCCGCTCCCCCCCCGCCCCGTGCTGCACATAGTGGATTTGCCATATCCTGACTGACAGGACATCAGGGGCTCTGCCGCCTAATCCCAGGAGCTGCAAGCCGGGTGTTAGGATGCAGGCTGCCGGGGCTGTGTTTCAAGAATATTACAGTGTGTTTGACACAAAGTCTGGCTTCACTGAGCAAGATTTATCACCTGATAAAAGCTGCTACACCCAGACATTACAAGCAGAGCAGAAGGTCTGCTATTAAGAGGGGAAGGAGCCGGTGAATAAATCCAGGACTTCGGCTTTTGTGCAAGTGGGGTGCAGATTTAAGATGAAGAAGAACTGTGCTCTCTGTGTGACTCCTAAGTTCCACCAGGGCCCTGCATACATCCATCAGCAGCAGCTGGTAAGAAGCGGCAGGTTTGCAGGAGTCAGGAGGAGGAAGGGGGTGCTGTGAGCGCGTGGAGCCGAGAAGCTGGGACCAACCGCCCTTCTGGCGGGAGAGACTATTCTTGGGTGGGTATTTGGACGCAGTTCAGAGGAACTTGCCTTGTCACATTTCAACTCCTCTCCTTGCGGTGGCACGGTGACAGAAGCCATCCCGTATGGTGCCGTGGGAGGGAAAGCTTCCTCCTGCCATTGTCTGTGGCGGATACCAAACGGCGCGCTGGGTGCCTGCCATCGGCAGTGGGCTGGCACCACGCAGGCCGGTGCCCCCAAACAGCGCTGTCTGCTCCGTGGCCAGCAAGACACCTTGTCCCCACCTCCCCTCCAGCCAGGAGAGAACAGGGAGCAAGTGTCACCCTCATCCCGGGGACAGTAGACCGTCCTTGCAAGGCATTTAAACACACCATTTAACTTCCCCAAATGCTCTGCTTTGCTAAAACCTCTTCACTTCTAGAGTCTGCATTTTGATCTCCTCGCCACACATGCTGCCAATTACTATGCAAAATAATCATGTTAATTTCCAACTCCGTTAGCAAACAGCCAATAAAATCTCTGGTGCTTGCCAAGAGCAGAGGCTCTGGCACTGGGAGCGTGAGTGCGGTGCTGCCTGTGGAGAGGCTGGGTCAGCAGCACCCGGGGAGCGGGACTGGGAAGGAGCAGGAGAAGCCCAAAATTGCATGGAAGGAAAATCGCCAGGGCCTCGGCAGCAAATGAGTGCTGTACCACGAGCAGGCTCATTCCAACTGGCAGTGCTGCCACGTTGCCCAGAGTTTCTACCTCTGCCCTGTTCTGCCTGAGGCAGCTGTCCCAGAGCACTGCATCCCACCACAGCTCTCACCCTGCCACCGCAGAGCGGCACCGTGTCACCCCTACCCCAACCTGAGCTCGTGCCTGCCCTGGTTCCCCGCTGCAGGGACAACATCAACAGCTCTGCTCCTGAAAGCAAGCACTGCATTCCCACAAACTTTCCTAGAGGAAACATTTCTCCTTCTGTACTTGAAAGTCTCCTGAAAGTTTCTAGCAAATTGGGGTGACGGCAAAGCAAGGCTGGGGTCAGTCCGTTCTGCGCCAGAGGCAGACGTGCAGCCCCGCTGCGGCACACAATGGTACAAGGGGATTAATCACCGTGGCTAAGCTCCTTTCCTGCCACTGTGTCACCGCCTTAATTGTGCTTGTTAAGTGGAGTGTCTTCCTTGCACTTGGTTGAGGCCGCAGCTGTTTCAGATAAGACAGAGCCTGGATCAATGCTGTTTGACAGGCGATGCACTTCCAGCCAGCTCACAGGGCCGCGGGGCACCACCGGCGTTTGCAGTGCCCTGATCCCTCAGCAGGGAACATGCAGCAGCACGGTGTATCCCTGAAAGCGCTCCTACCCAGCAAGGAGGGCATCTTCCCGGAGACGAATGACCCAAATATCCCCAGTGCGCTGTGGGAAGGGGCGTTTCCATCCCGGCGGGGGCCAGTGTGGCTCTGTGCTGCCGACACCAGTTATCTGCACCGCTCTCCTGGCACAGCTTCTGCTGGGAAGGCACCAGCCTCCCGGGGAAACCTGTCCACATTGCCAGGAATGATAAACCCCGACACTGTCCCAACCCTTCCAGAAAGGCTGTTATTTCTGTTTGACTCCCTGCCCTCTGAGAGGCTTTGCCACAGAGGACTCTTGGCTGCTCTGCCCCTTCATTGCATGGGACAAATCTGCCTGCATGTTTGACAATTCCGGTACTGAAGGTAATCCCATTACATGTTTCTGTGTTATCTGACTTGTCACAAATACCTTGGTCTAAGTAAGAGCTGGCTCTGGTGCCTCTAGCTAATGATGCTCAGCTTGAATCTGGTGACCACTGTCTGCGGGCAAGCACTCACAGTGCAGCCCAGCCTGTGGTGGGCTTGGGAGCAGGGAAAGGGATGGGGAGCTGCAGCCAGTCTGAACAGCCATGCTGGCCAGCCAGGCCACCAGAGACACAGTGAGGCAGGGACACCCTTCCCAAGAGCCACCGAAGCCCCAGGGATTAACAGTGACACCGCTGCTGAGCTGTTTCCTCCCAGCAATGACCCGCTACCCAGCAAAGGGCAGCTCTGCAAGAATGGGGGAGCTGGGGAATGGCAGCCTGTGAGGTCCAGTGCCTAGCAGCAATTCCCACTGTCATCTGGGGCTTTTCCAGACTCCAGATATTTGCTGTGCATTCTGCAGTTCCAAGGACGGGCAGTGCTTGCTGGAGGCAACAGAACAACCTCCCTGCCTAAGACAGTGCTCGGTGGCAGAGCACTCTCCATCGGCTCGGACCTGCTCAGCTGCCAGGCACTGTGGGGATGCTCAGCAGCCTCACACTGTGCGGACGTGTTTGTGAAACACATCCCATTGTGCAACAATAAAAATACAATATAGTGTCAATTTCTGAAATTTGGTGGGACAAATCCTGTGATTGGAGTCCAGCTATTGATGGGTACTGGCTGTTCAGAAGGCATAGGCAAGGAAGGAGAGGCAGTGGGGTAGCCCTGTATGTTAGGAACAGTTTTAATTGTCTAGAGCCTAATAATGGTGATAAGAGGGTTGAGTGTTTGTGGGTCAGAATCAGGGGCAAGGTCAACAAGGCAAATATGGTGGGATTCTGTTATAGACCAGCCAACCAGGACGAAGAGGCGGGTATGGGTAGAAGTAGTGCTTAGGGATGTGGTCTAGTGGTGGACTTGGCAGTGCTAGGTTACTGGTCAAACTCGATGATCTTAAAGGTTTTTTTCCAACCTAAATGATTTTATCTCCAGTTTGTGAGCACCTGGGGACAAGCAGTGATAGATGGTGGCGGTGGCTGCCCTGGGCAACCTCAGGCTCTTATGGAGAAACATCTTCCTGTTGCAGAACCAAACGACATAATCCACCCTAAATGCTGCTGTGATTTTCTTATCCATCACACTGACAGCTTATTTATACCTCTCTGGGACCCACTGCTGCTCTGGCAGTGGAGAAGAAGTGGGGCAGCTGGCAGAGAAGCAGTGGGAGCACCTGATGGGCATCCCCTGCTTCTTGTCACTGCAGCCAGACCAGCAGGACCAGCACGATCAGTCCTGCTGGCCAAAGACAGAGGCAGGTGTCTGCTGCTCTGGGAAGGGGGAGCAGCGTCTGTGCACCCCCAGGGGGTAGGAGGCCTAGGTGGGTCCCAAGAATGAGAGAGTGGATTTGGGGATCTGTCACAGGAACAGCATCACAGACTGTCATGCTGAGGACAGCCTGGAAGGGCATATCAGGACATGGGGGCTGCTTGCTCTCTGCCAGGAGCAGTGCCGGATGTGGGCAGGTATCAGCACAGGGGTCAGGTGAGGCCAAGGCAGGCAAAGGCACCACTGCACCCCAAGGCATGTGAACAAAACTCCACCATGATTCTTCTCTTCTTTGAAAATCAAACCTGGGGACAACATGTCTCTGAATTCAATGCCTTCCTCCAGGTTAGCTTGAGAGTGTACCATACTGCCTTTGGGAACGTGCAATGTTTTGCTTCAAATCTACAAATTCTTGTTTGTTAGCTAGTGGTGTGACCAGAAATGCTGTGCTCAGTGTGTTCTTCTGCTGACAGTGTCTCTGCTTGCTATCTCCATCTCATCTCCTGAGGGGTTAAACTGTAATCTTGAGGCTGGGAAATGGTGTATGCCAGCAAGGTCTGCGGAGCTGAGCCCAGATCCTAGGATGGCTGTGGGGACTCAGGATGCCAAATAGGCTGCCAGACTCCAAGAGATATGCATGGGGAGACGTGTCACCATAAAGGAGCAGTAAACAGTTTCAGTATTGGGCCAAAAGTTTCAAATTCCTATTTTACAGTTGGGGAAAGTGTTTCTGTATGTGTTCACATGTGTCTGTATATCTCCGTCTCTGATGAGAGAGCAAACAGTCCAGCAGCAGCAGTTGCTAGAAGATGCACGTAGTGAGACTGTTCCTGGAGGAACCTATCCATCTTCAGGAGGAGATTCTCCTGCACCCCCTCTCCTTCCCTTGCTGCTTGCCTGGTGGGTGGGGAGCCGCAGACTCCCTCTGCTATCACTGCTGGCAGTGAGAGGGGTGGCCCTGCAGACCCCAGCAGCAGGAGCTATTGTTCACCAGCTCGCTTTTAAGCACCCAATTAATCCAGCTGGCTCCAATGGTTCTCTAGAGAGCAGTTTACCTGCTGGTCTGCATCTGCACTGGAGCTGGAGGTCCCTGGGCTCTGCTACTCCCAGCCCCAGCAGGGCTGAGGACCGACTGGCAGCTGGTGGCTCTTCCCTGCCTCAAGAGTGTCCTTCAGTGCAGCTTCCCGGGCAGCCCCACAGCCTCAGCTCCACACAGTGACCCTCAGCTGGGCAGCAATGACCTATGGTGGATGCACGGCCGCTGCAAGGAGCAAACCTCCAGCCTGCAAAGCATCCGCCCTTCACAGCCCAGCTACCAGTTACGCCTCCTACACATCTCCTCTCTATTTACAGACATAAATCCTCGACATATCACAAGGAAAGGTTCAGCTTTGCCAGCCAGACTTGTAAACCACTTTACAGTAGCCCACAACTCTGACACAGACGTTTCAATGTGGCACCATTTGTGTGCTGAATCACAGAACTGTTTTGCTTGGAAGAGACCTGTAAGATCAGCAAATCCAACCGTTAACCCAGCACTGCCAAGTTACCATTAAACCATGTCCTTCAGCGTCTTTTAAATACCTCCAGGGATGGTGATTCCACCACTTTCCTGGGCAGCCTGTTCCAACGCTTGGCAACTCTTTCAGTGAAGAAATTTTTCCTAATATCCAATCTAAACCTCCCCTGGTGCAACTTGAGGCCATTTCTTCTTGTACTGTTACCTGTTACTTGGAAGAAGAGACCAACCCCTGCCTCTCTACAACCTCCTTTCAGGTAGTCCTAGAGAGCAATAAGGTTTCCCCTCAGCCTCCTTCTCTCCAGGCTGAACAACCCCATTTCCCTCAGCTGCTCCTCATCAGACTTGCTCTTCAGACCCCTCACCAGCTTCGTTGCCCTTCTCTGGACATGCTCCAGCACCTCAATGTCTTTTTTGTANAGCTGCTGAGAGAAGCTCCAGGGGCTTCCACCCTGCCCAGGGAAGAGAAATAGCAACTTTTCAGAAGTCAATTAGCTCTCTGTCAATTAGCTTACGCTGAAGAAGGTAATTACCTTATCACTTACAGTACTCCCGCACTCCTGGAGAAGGCAAACATCCCTCCTCCTCCCTGCCTGGCACAAATGATCCCTGCTCCGAACCGCCAGCCTCACCACTGCCTGTGGGGGGGGGATGGCAGGTGATGTTGGTGCCCCCAGCCACCAGCTGCCCC
>VZRU01020598.1:330127-353390 GCA_013398155.1 Pedionomus torquatus
GATTTTGGTGCCCCCAGCCACCAGCTGCCCCTGGCACAGCACCAGCGCACCCCAACCCATGTGGCTCCCCAGCAGGTCAGGTTTTCAGCAGCTGCAATAATGGATAAAAGTGTGAAAACCAGAACTGCAGCATGATTTCCCACTCTGCCCCATGGCAGCAGCACGAACTCCCCCATCTGCTGGCAAGGGGGGGCTCACAGCTGGTTGGGGTCAGGCCTAGACACAGAGACCTGAGAATCTTTCCCCGACGCCTGGCTCTGCTCTGTGCCCAGGCTCAGTTCTCTCCTGCTTTTCTATAAATACTTCTCCACACCCTCCCCAAGGGCTGCTGCCCCACAGCCTGTGGCCAAACAGGCTCTGGGTGAGGAGAGGGAGAGATATGCACTGGATGCTCCCAGGTTCCAGAAGGATGCAGCACTTTATCCCAGTGGGCAGTGGCTGGTGAGCTCTTCTTTGGTGTTCAGTTCATGAGCTCCATTTCCAGAAGAAGATGTTCTCCTCATGGCGGCTTGCCTTGCAACATGTGTGGCCAAGCAGCGAATCGCAGGTGTGTCAGGATAGGAAATCTCCATAAAAAATCTCCATAAAAAAAATAAAGCAAAAGAAAAAGGTTCCATTGTAATCCTATTAGTGCATCTTCACACAGGTTGGTATCTCTTGAAGAACACTTCCCATTAAAGAAATCAATTTAGTATTCGGCTTTCTTCCTGTGGTGCATATTGAAGTGGGATTTGACAATGATGGAAAACAGATTTCTGTTAAATACTGCCAATAATGTCTCATAGCTCAAGGTTACAGCTTCTCGTGAGCGACAGACGCTCGTAATCCAACGCGTTGAAAATACTGCACTCCACTATCAATTATCTGGAGTTATTAGGTTTTAAAATAAACTGCACATCTGGACTTCGGGCCACACGTTTATTGTATATTTTCTTTGCAGTTTCTTCACCCTGTTTGGGGCTTCCTGAGGCTTTCTGAGGCTGTCTGCGGCCAGCCCTTGCAAAGCGCAGAGCTGCTCTCTGGCTTCAGCTGCAGACCCACCCCAGCCCGTGGCCCCGAAAACCCACTTGGCGTAGAGTCTGTGTCCTCAGTGCTCCGAGATTTCAGACCTGGGCTCTGGACCTCCAGACTTCAGAGAGGCTTAGAGCTGACAGGTAATTTCTTGAGATTCTTCTGTTTGGCAAACACAAAGTGCAGGTTTCAGATTTACCAGTTTAGTTGGTAATTTCAAACAACTGTTTTTCTTCCTCTGGTGTCTCAGAAGCCCACAGAAAAGAGGTTTGCTTTGTGTCCTAAATCCTAGCTTTGATGCTTGACAAAAGCTTTCCTTTCTTTGAGAAACAGAATGAAGCTAAACATTAATGGATCCTTTTTTTTTCTCACTTGAGAAGGCAGGGGAGCCTTGCAGGGGAGTCAGAAGACCTTTCCGAGCACCTTTTTATTCTGAGGCTGCAGAAGTATCAGCCAAGTTGGTGTCTGCTCCTATGAGCTCCCTCTGCCAAGGAGATGCCCAGGCAGAAGCATGAAGTGACATGAATCTCACACCAGCATCACACCTCTGCTGCCCAGGGCCATGTGGGAAGCTTGGTTTGAGCAGTGCCACAAAGAAAAATGGGACAATCTGAGAAACACACAGTGGGCTGGATTTCAGCCCCTGCTTGGGGATGCACAGCTTTATGTGTCTGCGGAGGAGGTACTGCTAAGTGCCAGTGAGCAAAAACAACAGCCAGAGCTGGGGAAACAGAGACACAACTGACAGGTTCATTGGAAAGGTAGGAAGTGCAAAATGCATGCACATTCAGGTGTGGAGCCAAGGAATCTGGACCCCTATGCACTCACTGCTAGGCTTCTTCACAGTGATTTTTTTTACCCTAATTTTCAAATCGGTAAAGCCATATAGAAGCCCTGTCCCATTTCTGAATTGCATTTTTGAATGAGTGTTCCCTGGGGCAAGGAGTCTGGGCCATGTGTCCTTACAGACATCACTTTGCCCAGACAATGGCAGCAAAGTCAGGTGCTGTGGAAGAGACTACAAAGGTGCACAGAAGGCTTGAGCTAGCCTAGTCTGGCTAAGAAGTGCCCATAAACTGGGGCACAGCTGATTCTTTTGCAGATCACAAAGGCATTCATTGGTCCTACAAAACCCAGCATAACATTGAATATTCTTGGTTTCTGTCTATCAGCACTTCATTAAGCAATTACAGATCTACAGACATTTCTCTTCTATAAAGTGTTCCTGCATCAATGGCAACAGCCTGCAAATATTCTAGAGGCATAAACAGAGTAATTAATCAGGGTGCTGTAATGGCAAGAAATTAACATAAGGAAAACACAGACTGAATATCGAAGAAAGTTTTCTGGCAGCAAACCTTGTTAATCAGAGAATTGCCATCCCAGGGAAAGGGAGAAACTCCATGGCGTGATACAGGCCAGAGATCTCTGGCAAATATCCCAGAGGGAATGCACAAATGCTGGCTCGTGACATGGATAGGATGACCCAATATATGACTTGCTTTTCCTTATATCAGTCACTGAGTGGTTTCTAATGATGATTCACTGCTCTGGGTAAAGGCACACTCATTCATGGCTTGCCTGGCGAGGCAGCAGTGTACTCGCTGAGGTCTCCCCCCTTGCTGAGAGCATTTGCTACCCAGGTCTCTCCATGCTCATTCTGCTGCCCTGCCACAGGCTTGGGCTTTGCAGCAGGTTATTTCTTTGCAGTCCCTGCGCACACATCATCAACCTGTGTACTCCCCAGGAGGGCAGGAGCAGCCCAGAGCGTGTTGGTGGCTGTTAGCCGAACCCAAGAGGAGTGAGGTGCTGCCAGTGCTGGTTTCTGGTGGGGTGGCTGCTCCCAGGCTGGGCATGGCAAATGCTGCCCGCAGCTGAGCACTAGAGCTTACACCCACTGCAGCCCCCTCCCGCCTGGGGAAGCTGTCCCTGTGCAGCTGCAGTGGGCACCACTGGCAGACTGGAGCACAGGGAGCTGCTGGGGAGGCACTGGAACTGGCTGTACTGAGTTCTAGGAACTCCCAGTCCCACAGAATAAAACCAGTTTCTGTTCGGATTGCTCCTTCCACCTAGGTTAATATTTTGGGGAAGAAACAGGGGTAATTGCAATTCTACAGAGAAGTTAAGCTGCAGCTTTGTCTGGGCGTGGAGGCTGACAGAAAGAGCGGTGGGACAGGCTGGTTCCAGGCCAACAGCAGGGAGGTCAGCCTACCATTCCAACCCCAGGCACACCGCGCATCTGCCTGACAGCTACCCGGAGCATCCTGCAGCTTGGCATCAGAGACCTACTCCTGTGTGGCAGCTGTAAGCGGGAACGCTGGGCTCCAGCCAGACTTTGAAAGAGCAAAACCTGCAAGGTGAAGTAATAAAATTATCCCAAGTCATAAATTCTATTTTTACAGCAGCTTTCCCAGAAATTGAGGCACACTGTGGTGAGTGCAAGAGCACCGCTGTACCTGCACTGACCTCCTCCTTAGGAGAGCCCTGTAGACACAACGAACCCCGTTGCTGAACTCACAGATCTTGGCTGAGGTTGAAACCCCACTGGCCATGGTACCCGACCTCTTCTCTGCTCGTGTTACCTGCACAGCTCTGACCATGCCATGCAAACCCTGCTTGCTGCATGCCACCATATACTTTGGACATTTTTCTAGATGACAAAAGGTGCCCGGAGTTCCTCCCAGCCTTCCTTTAACCATGGAAACTCTGCTGTCCCACGCCACGGTGCCTGTACACAGGAGCCCTCTGTTTCCAGGTCTGCTCTGCAATGATGGAAACCAAAATAACAGCTGTCTATAGCTGTGCCAAAGAAATGAATCCAAAGGGTTGGGACAAACTCAGCTGCTGCCGGCTGCTCCCTCAATGCCTTCAGAAGGCTGTGCCCTGCTTGTTGTGATGCTGGAGGTCAAAAGCAGGGAAGATACCAGCTGATTTTACAGCATGTGCCAGGAACTTGAGGTAGTAACAAGCGTCACCAACACAGTCTTGGAGTGCACCTTGTGCAGCTGCAATGGATGGCAAGGTTACCTTTACCTGCCATCACAGGGGAAGCAGACGCTTGTAGGACATGTCCTCTCGAACACTGACAGATCATTTGCTCTGTGTGTCCTGTTAAAAACAGATGTCTCTGTGCAACAGAGCAGCCACCCGAATGCTAAAGCAGTTTGTTCCCGGTGCTCCATAAAGATGTTATATTTGTTCCCAGAAGTTAATCTTTAAAGATTTCTAGAGCGATCAATAACCAGTGGATGTATGCAAAGCAGCCTGGAGCAGCGTCCAGGAACACCTCCCAGCACAACAAGCACCCGTGCTGAGCCCAGTGCCGGTTGGTGGAGACTGTCCCCCACAGCTCGGGACTGGGGTGCAGCACGGCACTGGAAGGCTGGTGTGACTGGGATGCTGAGCCCCATGGCACTGGGGACTCAGCATAAAGTGTGGGTGCCAGCGGAGGACCTGGGCAGCACTGAACCAGGCCAGCAGCAGTGGAGATTCTCAGGGCACACCAAGTCCTGCTCTAGCTGGGGGCACACTGAGCCCCAAATGCATTGGGGGGGTCCTGCACACCTGACGTGAGCCACAGGCTCTGGGTGCTGCCTGCTCCCTGGGCAGGCTGTGGGCACACAGATGTCTGTGAGGAGCAAGGGGAAGTTTAGCTTCAATCTGGCAGGCAGATTAGCAGGGAGAGGAGTGTTCGATGCCAAGAAATTGGAAAACCACCTCATTTGCGTTGGGCAAACAGCATGATGCTGGGCTGCAATCCTGGCGGGGACGATGCGTGCTGAACAAAACGTGCCCGTTTCCACAGACCACACGGTGCATCCCAGTCCCACAGTGAGTGCTGGAATGCTGGGTGCCTTTGCCACAGACACAGGTAAATGCCTTGTCACCCTCGCAGAGCTCCCTCGGGTTATTTTCTTGGACCCCTGCTTTTCTCCTGTTGAGAAGGAACCATCCCCGCTGCCCCTCAGTCCCTGCTCCAGCGCTGCCCTGGCTCCCCTGACCTGGGGAGGGCTGGGCACTGCCTGCATGGGTGCCTGCCCTGGGCTCTGTTTTGGACCCGAGCAGCCCAGTGCTCTGGCATGTGGTGCTGGAAGAAAGCCAGGACCGTGAGCACGAGTGTTTCAGGAAAACACCCCGGGTCCCAACAAACTCCCTCCCACCCTCTGAGAAGCATTTCCATATTCATGAGTCTTATCACTCCCCTCAAGCTGCTGCGTGAAAGCAAGCAAACTCAAAAAAGCAGCACCACACAAAGACAGATTTTGAAGCCGTCGGGGAATCAGTAATATAGTTTCTCAAAGACTCACTCACCCTGTGCCTGTCCTGTCTGATTTAAGCTTGTGCTCCAGCACTGCTGGTCCCAAGGCAGTGACTTAGTCCCAGCAAGGCCAGCGCAGGTCTAACATTCCTCGTGGCACTTTACGCTCAGCCGCTGGCACAGGGATGTGTCCTGGCACTGCCCGCAGAGAGGGGCACTCGGACTTCCCGCAGGCACCGTACCCGCGAGGGCTGGCTCCCTGCTGGAGGGAGGGTGGGAGCAGGCTCCTGGGGTGGCACTGGAGGCAATAGGTGCCTCCTAGGGTGTGTGCAGGCTGAGGCAGAGCTGGAGCAAACCTCCAGGTTGCCCCATCAACGCTGCGACCAGCTACAAGCCACTGCAACCAGCAAGCCCATGGCTGGTCCGCCTGGGCAATGCTCCCAGGCTGGGGTGGTCACACAACCTTTGCCGTTTGCAGCTTTCAGCCCTGCCGGAGTGTTGTATTTAGCATTTTATTAAGGAGAACCATTATCATTTGAAAAACCATTCCAGACTTTGTCGGTACTTATCCTTGTCTGACTCTGCAAAGCTTGTTCGCGCTTTTATCTCCTGCAGACTAGATTACAGTAATGCCTTGCAGCTTGCCGGCTTGCCAGGAGGACTGATTACCAGCCCTCAGCCCCGCGGGGCAGTGCCACAGCCATATGCACTGCCACTGTCACCCCAGGGCTGGTCCCGAGTGGTTTTCCCTCTTGGAAAGGTCTTGAAAGAAGAGTGCTCCAGGTCACCAGCTTTAATGAGTGCTCCACACAATTAGTGCTCCTAGTGCCCCTATGGCCCTGGCCACAAAGCACTGCCAGGGCTCTGCAACCATCACAGGAAACCATTCAGGGTTTGCCCCCTGGCAGAGAAGCCTTTGGTGTTTCATCAGCTGCCTGTCTGCTGCACCAGGAGGTGTCCCCAGTTGTTTCACTACTCAACCCTTGCTACAGGCAACACTCACACCTGGCTCTGCAAAGTGAAACTGTTCTGGCATTCATGAGGCCACACACATCTGTTAATGCTCCACTGGACTGGTGTAAAACTGCCTGGGAAGAGACTGCCAGAAACCTCCTCCTCCTCAGAAAGGTCCAAAATGCCATTTATGCCTTGAGGCAACAACTACAGCTGGGGGCATTGGGACCACCTGCGCTGACCGATGGCATCCCTGCATGTGCCCAGGGAGAAGGGAAGACACTGGGCACCATGCTGCAGAGCCCACTGCCCCTTGTGGGACCCCACACAGCTACAGACACCAGACAAGCACCCAGCAGGCATGGCTGGAAGGATGCTCCTGGACCATCCTCGTGGGACTGAGTGGTGAGCTCTGCGGGGCTGGCTGGGCAGTGGCAGAGGAGCCGGGGAGCAGAGGTGCAGGGCTGCTGGTGAGACCTGAACTCCCGGGCTCCTCTGCTCGTGGTGCTGCCAGCTCCCCTTCCCATCACATGCCAGCTCCTGCACAAACAGCCACGCTGCTTCACCTGCACAGTTCTCCTACAGGCAGAATTAATTATTTCCAATAAACCCATCTTTAAATTACACAACCAGGCAGGGGCCAGCTGATTTCACCGCATTAGCCTTACTGCAGTCCGCTGTGGGCCAGGCAAAGTCTCTGACTGTACCCCTGCAATCTGTTGGGACAGGGTCCTGCAGACCCACCTTCCCCTGCTTCCACACCAGGGGATCTCAGTCACCTCTTTGGGCCTGGCTACAACCCAAAGGGGCTCATGAGCTGCCCAAACACATGCCTCATCTCTGAGAGACCAACAGCAAGCTCCTCCTCCGGTCTGTGCCAGCAATGGAGAACACGTCCCAGGCAAGAGGGAGATGCAGGTGAGCTGGCAGCCCTCTGATCAGGGCTTGGAGGTCCTATTTTGGGGAAAGTGCAACGATAATACACACTAAGCAAAGAATTTATAGCCAGTGCTGCTTAATGAGCAGGTGTTTCCAACAGGCACCTACAGTCAGCAGATTTGCAGAGGCACTGCTGCTTTGCAGGGGCAGATGCTAGGACAGGGGACAATCCACAGGGGATGAGGCTGAAGCACCTGGGTAGGATTTACCCTTCCCCACCCCAGAGTATTTCAGCTTTATCAGCCTGAACCCAGGGAGGCAAAGCAAGCACTTACAGACAGCAGGTTCATTTCAGCCCTTTGCAGCCAGAGCATCCAAGCTTGTCTGGCTCCCCCCACAACTTATCTGAACTCTTCCCAGATGGCTTTTATCTTTAAACTACTGTACAGCAATACAAAAAGGACAACAATAATTTAAGATCCTCTTTGACTGCAGGCTAATACCAATTCACTCCATTTGCCAAAGGATGGTACTTTCCCTTCCTTATATAGCCTCTGTGATTTTTTCAGCGTATGAAGATAATCTCATGCTCCTCATAAACGCAACCATAAACCTTCCTCCCTCTGCCCCCTCAGAAGTGCATAAAACCTGCAGGATAACCAGCATCATCCCAGGAGGCTTCTCTAGAGAGGGAACAGCTAAAATGGGGCAGCAGCAGCCTGGCAGATCTTGGGGGGAGGTTCCAGAACCTGGCCCCCATCGCTCACACCCTTCACAAGCCTGAGCAGAGAAGAGAAGACAAGTGCAAAGTAAGGGACCCTGAATTCCTGTATGTTAAGGATGATCTCCACAATGGTGGCTGCCAGGTGGGAACATCTCCATGGACAATGCTCCTGGTTGGGCATGTGCTGGGGAGCTTGGCACCTTTGGATACAAAGGACTGGCTGGCTAATTAGTTCCTGCTCTTTCTATCTCAGAGCCTGCCTGGTTAGTACGGGTGCTTCTCAGGGGCTGTCTGGAAGGGAGTCCTGGTTACAGACCAACCAGGAATGGTTCCCTTCTCCTGATGAGATTTTGAAACATAAAAAGCTCCTCCCATATGACTGAAAGATCAACGTCTTGCAAAACATTCTGATCTCTCAGTGAATTATTTGGGGTCTTTAGAAAGGCAGCCTTCTCAGATCTCAGCCCTATTAGTTTTAGTGTTTTTTTCCAATGCTAGGTCTGAATTAATTAAGCCTTCAAAATCTGACTCATTTCCAAACCTGTTCACTAGAGCAGCTGAAAGAAAGTGTTCTATCAACAATGGAACTTTTCCCCCAAACACTTTAAAATCTGAAGGTTCATCAAAATCAACTTTAGTTTGCAAACTGTTTAGGTTTTGACTTAGCAGCTTTTTTTTTTTTTTTTTTTTTTTTTTCTGTGGCTTAAAGAACATTTAAGAAATGCTCCCAGGCATCTCTGCTGCAGATTCTGGGAGAGCAAAGGGGGCTGGCACAGATCTCTGATCCTCAGCCAGTTTTTCCAGCACCGGATTATAAGCATCCTTCTTCCTCTTGCTGGAGTGAAGACAAAAACTGCATGTTCTTGTAAAAGCCTCCAGCCATAAAGAAGACAAAATGGTGTAATGTTTAGCAGAGCACAGTCTCCTGGCTATGGCTGTGTGTCCTTGGGGTTAGGCATTGGCAGCTTGAGCCATTGCTGGCCCCCATCACTCTCAGGCACCCCTGGTGTGGAAGTACATCTTTGGCTGAGCAGCAGGAAGATGTCTTCATGGTCATCTGGGTGCATAACCCCCAGGCACCAAGCAGACCTCTCCATGTGAGCAAAATAATGAAAGCCCCTTCCCTGGCACCAGAAACCTCCTGTCTCTCTGTTGGTTGGTCTTTCTCAGTTCTTCGTTGAGAGCAAGAATGAAAATGAGCACTTTCCTTTGGCCTCTGATGGTGAAACTACCAGAAGTAGTGGACATCACACACTGCTGGGAAAGGGTGCTGACACACAGGGCCTGGGTGCCAACCTGGGCTCCAGGGTGCCTGGTCAGTTTTGACAGGTTCTGCAGGTTCTCTTGCGAATGTTCTGATTGCCCATCCCTGTCCCTGGGATTACCCAGGATCTGTACGCTCAGTGCTGCCTGCACAGCTCCTTCAGCAAAAGTTTCCCAGTTTACTCCCCCCAAGAAGAAGGAGCATCTAGTTTCTCCAGGAGCTGTCTTGCTCATTACAGGTGCCTCCATCCTGCAGATGACAAATCACTCCCTGAATGTGCGGGCTGCACAGCATCTCTCTGGTTGAGTTGAGATTTCACCCAGAACCACATCCCCAAGAGTTATTATCGGTTTCATTAGATTAATGATTGCAGAACCACCAGCAGCATAGCAGATGAGGCATTTACTTTTGCATTCGCATACAGTAGCAACCAGTTGCATGGTTTTGCTTAAATCAGGACAAGACACTGACTGGAGACTGACACAGTGAGGCGTGATTTCTTGCTGGCTTTAGCAGCAAGGAGACAGATTTATGATGCTTAAAAAATACAGACTGGACTGGGAAACGGACAGAAATCTTCTTGGTCTGTGCATAATGACACAGAAAATGTTAACCCCTTGCATACTATGAAAGTCTTCCCAGTCTATTCTTGTATTAGACTGGTGGTAGAACCCCCCCCACACACACACTCGCCAATATAATGGGGTGAAGAAAGCAAATTAGAAAACATCCTCTCGCTGCCTAGTCTGTCATCTGTGCTGCTAATAGTCATGAGTAGACCACATGGAGGGCATGCTGAGATAAAAGGAAGCTAAGAGATTGTTTGTACCGTTAATACATCTCATGATAAATGATGTGTAAAGTTTTACTGCAGGGTCTTAAGGAGGCTGTGAGCAGGGAACACCAGCTGAGGGAATGCCAATTTGGGGGAAAGATCAAAAGGTAAATCTGGGGAAGTTTGGGAAGGGCTGGGAGCATCCTGAGCCCAGATAAGAGAGGTAGAGAAGATTTATCCCATCTCTTCCAGGTCTGTGTGATACCCCAAAGCCAAGGGCAAGGTACTGAGATGCCAGTTCTGACGGGGGTTGGATGAGGGAGGCCAGGGCATCATATCTGCACTGTTAAGGTGAAGTCGAAGACTCCCACAATAGCTGAAACATTAGGGCAGCCAAGGTTAATCCTGGTAGCTAAATATGCTCTTAGGGGGTTTTCTTGCTTTATCTTTTTAATTTTTTTCTTATCCTATAAGCCAGTGTTAAATGGAATAAAGTTATTTTTCATCCTGAAACCTTCTCTGAGATCTCTGGACCCTTCTTCCCTCTGGGAGTGGGGAATTGTTGAAGAGGTTGCACTCTCCAAAGTCACTGGGGGCTGTTCTCAGCACAAGCGCAGGGGCTGTGTCCAGAGGAGGTGTGGGAGCTGGGCAGGGTGGGCTCCCCAGACCACTCGCACTGCGACTCCTTGCAGGATCATCCTTTGGAAACTGCTTAGCTTCTTCTTAGCCAGCATCTGCGAAACTCAGGGCCGTTACTGGTGTCTGACAAGGTTTCCTTGAAGCAGCAGCTATGTAGCAGCCAGAGAGATGCCAGCACAGCCTACTCTTTCTGTGCTCATTCAGGCTGACTCTTTTGGTGCTTTGTCCTCAGCTCGTGGCTGCTGAGAAGTAAATGGTAGGTCACCGTGCACTGGTGAGCTGGAGTTAGCTGGTCTCTGTATCTCCGGCCAGAGCCTGTGTTTGAGCCTCTCAGCATCACTCCCGGAACAAACCCAAGGGTCCCTGGGAAGCGGCCACCCACTTACATCTGCTTCTCCGTGCTGCATCTACGGGTACTAGATCCTGCCATCTGGATCCTGATGCCAGTGGGGAGAGCCACGACTGGTAACACTTTGAACCCCTCTCCTCAGCTGGGGCTCTGTGAGATTCTCAAGGCAGAGGATTAATGCCATGTCTATCTCATAAATGCCATGCACACATGAAAAGAATTGAGCAAATGATAAAATAGAGATGAATTTTTGGGAGCAGAGAGATTGAATTAAGAAACAAGGCATCAAAATATGCAGTTTATGCACAGGGAAGATATATCTTGACAAGGACTAATATTTTATGTGGAGTAAATAACTCACTAGTAACAGATACGCACATTTAAAAATGTGGTATTAGGGAGAAAGTCCTGGTTTCCCCTGCTTTCCATCAGAGTCCCTGACAAGTACAACCTCCTCACTCTTCATTCAGCGTTGCCTTGTATGTAAACATCCTCCTCTTCCATCCCTTCCTCCTCCCCAGCAACTCTCCTCTCCCTGCTGACCCTGGTGTGCTGAGCTCCAGCTCTGCAGTACGGAGGAGCACTTTCTCCTGATGACCTA
This sequence comes from Pedionomus torquatus, assembly GCA_013398155.1. Classification (NCBI taxonomy): domain Eukaryota; kingdom Metazoa; phylum Chordata; class Aves; order Charadriiformes; family Pedionomidae; genus Pedionomus; species Pedionomus torquatus. The sequence continues at coordinate 341,582 of VZRU01020598.1, forward strand.
CAGAAACAACCCCACGTGTAAACTTTAGGTGTGGAAGTCCCCATCCCACACGCTCCTGTTGCACCTGGTGCTCCGTGGTGCCCACCGCTCAAGCACATCTCTCTCTACATAGGGGATGCCATTCCACTCAGCAGCGTTAGTTATTCATGCTTGTATGGTTACCGTACGTTGAGGCTGTTTGAGTCCACCCCAGAGGAAGATGATGTGCTGAGGGACTAGTGAAAACCATGACCTATCAAAGTAGGAGCCAGCCCACAATGTGACTGGGGGTCAGGACTCCTGCCACGCTCACCTTCATGTCTTTGAAGGGCTCTGCCACCAGGCAATCAGGATGCCTTTTAGAAGGTGTGCTTTCGCAGGCTCCCAGAGTGCTTTCTGTGCCAGACCATCTGTCTGTGCTCCCCATCTCGCCTTGCCACAGCCAGAGATTTGCACAATCGAGCACATTTAACTGTCACTGGAATCTTCCTACCTGGCGTGAGGGCTGAAAGTCTTATCTGCATTTAGGAATTGCGCTAAGCCAGCAGATCTCCTGCATATTTGCTCTTTGAAACCATGCTATGAAAAGCTCTGGCAGGAGGGCCACATAAAGGGAAAGCCCTACATCTCCAGCCTACAGATAAAGCTTTGCGCCATACAAGACATTTTGGCATTTCATGCTAGAATTTGGCATTGCTCCAGAAGGGCTCTGAGTTATCTTAAGCTTGGTAAATGCAGAGCTAAAGCATTAGCAGGGGAATTGTTCCTAAGTCAAGGGTTAGAGGCGCACAGCAAAAATGGTTCTTATGGGGTACTCTCCCACTGGCTTTGGGGGGATAAGTGCATGCTTACACCCCCCCACCCTGGGGAAACCGCAACACGCTCACCAGCGCTAAGCTGAAGGGCTTAGTGAAAAACTACAGCAAACAAATTCGTCCAAGCTCCTAAGTACATAAAAGCATCAGAAAGTAAAAATGTATTTTAAATGACGATGATTAATTAGGATGATGGATGGGAACACAAATCTGGTTACATTCCTTCCTCTACACAGATGCAGACGCTGTTCTGAGCGGAGAAATCCACGACGTTCGGAACAAGATGTTGCCCTGGATGGTCGCGGGGGGAACGGTAGGACCTGCAATCGTGGCTCCCAAAAACGTGCGAGAGGCTCCTCCCCACATTAGGACAGCTAGAAAAGTGCAAGTGAATCTGAGCTACCTTCGTGCCCACCCTGGGTTGCCCATTTTTGCACTAATTATTGGTAGGAGCTGAACAGCTAAAATAGGCGGTCTTGAAATAATCTTGAAGGAGAGAAGCGAGGCAGCTGCTCCAAGGCGTGTGTGCCAGCCTGGAGCTGAATCTCGCTCAGGGAAAGGTGCCGCAGCAAAGGAGACCCCGTGTCTGATCAGGAAGCTCAGTCAAGAGCTGGAGCGTTTAAACAGCAACAGCAAAGGAACTGGGAAACAGAAAACAGGAAAGAGCAAGCGGCTTTCAAACAGTGGAAATGTTCTGCTATGGAGGAGGAGGAGGACTGAAGAGGGAGGATTAGCCATCTATAAATACAAGCAGCACTGAGTTAAAAGGCTAATTAGAATAGCAAAAAGAAATACAGCAGCACATTTCTGAGACTATTTCAACTAACAAAGAGTTTTTCAAATCTGTTTGCAGGAGTGAATATGAAAGAGAAAATTGGATCCCCAAGAAATGATTTCAGGAATTGGAGGAGGTAGAAGGTAATGGCAGATCTCTTAAGCAGCTACTCAAGCTGCCTGACATCTTCATCTATTGCAAAAGTAGAGGGAAAGACGACAGGCCTCAGTTTTCACATCTTGGGAGGAAAAAAGAGCTGGTAACAAAGGATGGATTTGTAAAGAGATGGGGCACAAAGGAAAAGGCCAGGCATTCTTCCCCTGGCAGGCTGGAAAGAAATGAGCAATCTAATTATTTCAGGCTGAACTGGTAGGGCCTGGGACCTGCCCTCCATCAGGGGATGGGGGTCTGTGGTGGCCCTGTGATGTGGTGCATGGAAGGGGGGAACTGTCTCTCATTGCAGCCCTGTTGCCACCCCCAGACCTGGCCCAGACTGCTCCTGGGGACATCAGCAAATCCCAGAGGTGGCCCCAGCTGCACAACAGGCAACTAATGGAGCATCAGAGCCAGCATGGAGCAATACCATGACCCGTGGAAGGGAACCATTGAGATGATTTATTACCTACAGCCTCAGCATATGCCAGAAATTGCTTCTGCCTTCCCAAAAGCTGGAACAGGTGGTCCTCAAGTTCTTAACTTATCAAAAATATCCTTACATGCACATACATGTACATACGTATACATACCTATACGCACACCCCGAACTGGACACCCCCTATCCGTCTTATCCTGCAAACACGGCTGGCTGGGCTGCAAAGCAGTGCCATGAACTGCTCCGTTCCCCAGCGATGCACACCCTGTCCTCTTTCTCTGTAACAGACTGGCTTAAATGCACGTTGTCCTGACAGCACTTCTCCAAAGCAGCAGTGCAGCTGGCCTTACCACAGTCTGGGTTGCAGCCCTTACATGGCCTAGGTTTTCTGGCAAAAATCGCAATCCACATACAACAAGTCCTGTAGCTCTTCCTGGACTCATGGTGATGCCAGAGTGGCTGTAAGGAAGGATGTCTCCCTCTATTGCCCAGTGCACTCTGATTTTCACCAGTCTTTTGGATACAGGAACACTTCAGCCCTGCAAAGAGCTTGGAGCTAGGCTGAAATGGAGTTTGTCCCACATACCTGCTGGCCAGAAGCAGCATGGACAAAGGACAGAGGCTAGCTTGGATTCACATCCTTCATCTGGGGTCCCAGTAGTTTGGGCTGCAGCATGAGGGTGTCATCCAGACCCCTCTGCAGCTGGAGAAGAGGGACTGGCATCCCCAGAGCTCACATCAAGGTAAACAGCTGAGGATAAAGGGGATGACTTCTATTCTTCATCATGATATCACCAGTGGCTGCTGTGACCAGACACACAGATCACGATGACGTCAGGCCTTTAATGGGACAAAAGGGTGACAACTGGGGATGATTCAAGAACTAGAGAGGGGCCAGGGGGGAAGAGGTGATCACAAGGAGCAGACGTAGAATGCTGCTGTCTCCTCCGTGGTAGACAGTGTGAGCTGGTTTCCCTGAACGTGCACATGGCAGCACGCAGACAGGGACAGTACGGTGGCTGGGGAAAGGGCTGGCTGGCTGGCAACTTTCTGAAATTAAACTAATTGCATTGCTTAGCAAATCATAACAGCAGCTATGATACTTCGCACTTCTCCAAGGATGTAGAGTGGCTTTATGAGCATTAATTAACTCAGACTCATACAACATGCCTCTGAGGCAGGTACAATTAGATCCACAGAAGGGAAATCAGTAGCCCTAGGTCCCATGGCGTGACAGTGCAGAGGCAGAACACACAATCTGGGAGTTTCCACATTCCCCCCAGGATCAGCTCCCTCTCCGGTGTGCGATTACAGCCCAGGAGTTCCTTCTCCCAGGGCTCCACTCTACCCATCCCAGCTCCCTGTACACTCACCTTCCTCATGAGTTCCTGAGACAAACATAAGGCAAAACCAGGAGGAGTAATTTTGCTAATAGACAGCCCTCTTGTCCTGCCTGTCTGGCTATAGCAGCGCCTGTCCTCTTCTCCTTACTCCCCCACTGCGTCCATTTTTCTGCTCCTGCCTGGTGCATCCACCCTAAGCAGCTCACGGGGCTTCACAGCTTATCCTCAGACTGTTCCCAGTGCCCAGTGTGTACTGGGCATGAGGCAGCAGTCAGGAGACAGTGCACAGGTCCTGCTCTATACACTTGTGCCTGCATCCTTGTCCTCTCCCCACCAGGAGCCACAGCACTGCATCCAGCGAGGTGCCTGCATTCCAGGTGGTGCTTTCTGTGGTATGGAGCAAGGGTGAGAGAAGCAGAAGAATTCACAGACGTGCACCTAAATAAAATATTTTTTAGTGAGTTTCCCATGAGGTGTGAGCAGCTTTTTAATATTATACTGCCTTTGCTGGCTGATCATGTCATCGCTCCAGCTGGTGGGGAGAGTGGCTGCCAGCTGCCTACAGGAAAAGGAAGATAGCGATGTCGGCTCTTGCCTGGAAGACCTGTGCTGGCTCATCCTCAAACACCACTCTTGACTCTAAAAAAGAATGCCTTCTTGCAATGGGTAGCAGGGTGGCAGCAAGAGGGCCAGCAGCAAATGTGTGCAGCCAGAGATTGCTGCTCTGTCCCCAAAGGGGAGTGGAGCAGGAGATCCCAGCCACAAGGTACATAGGATTTTGCTCAGAAATGAAGAGCTTTGCTGGTCTCAAAGGGGTGGAACTGGATGTAGCCTTCTGCATCCCTCCAGCCCTGCCCAGCTGGCAGGCTGGGATGGTTGCCCTGTCCCTGGAGATCTCTCCCTTCCTCCAGCAGGAAGCAAAGGATAAAAGCCACACAGCTGTGCGCAGCTCTGCCTAGCTGGCCTCTATTCTAGTCCTGGAGCTGAGGACGTTTGAGATGATTAGAGAGAAATACCATATATATTAGGGAGAAATACCTTATACGTAGAGGGGTGTCCTGTCTGCATCCCTCAGCATCCACCTGTGGTCACTGTCAGAACGCAGGATACTGAGCTTGGCGATCTGCCCCCACAATGACCGCTTGTAAGGCATCCTGCTCTCCCCACCACTCCGGTCACTGCAGACACTCCAGCAGGTGGGAGGCTTTTGTAAAGAGCAGGGATGGCTGCTACCAATGTCAGCTTTAATAGCAGACTTCACCTTAGCGGGACAAAAAAGCTCTTTGCCCTGTGGCAAAGCCAATGCAGCTGAGCTACATAAACTCACCAGGTCAAATCTGGCCATTTGCAATTTGCACTTTCTTAGCATGGGGAAGAAATAGTTATTTCCCCTAATTACATGTTAAATGCCAAATAAATGCCCTATCCTGTATGGTAATTGCCATGTCACTGAGTGATTAATGCCTGCTCTACAAGCTGAGAATCTGCACAACATTTGCAAACTGTAATAACCCAGCTCCCTCGAGTTACTGAGCTCTGCATGGCCTTTCTGTCACTGGTCATTCGCTGGGCTCTGGTGAGCTAACACAAAGGGTGGTCTCCTGACTTGCCAGAAAATATCTGGAGCAGGACACACGCTGACAAAGGCAGGCAGTTCTGCACCAGCATCAAAGCAGTGGCTATGCCTGACTCACAACCTAGCCCGAAAGTTGCCCCCATGGTCAAGGTGCAATGAAGGGGGCGGCTGAGCTGCAGGGGCTCTGTGCTTTGCACAACACTGGCCGCTGGACCATGGCCAGCAGCAAGTTGTGGGAGCACAGGGGGATGGTCCCGGTCCCCATGTCGCCACAGAGAGCCCTGGCAGGTCACAGAATCACAGAATTTTCATGGTTGGAAGGGACCTCTAAGATCAAGTCCAGCCATACCTGGGAACAGGAGCAAAGAGCCTTGCGCGGGCTCCCGGTGCTGTGCCAGACCTCAACTCCTTCTCCCTGGCACATGAAGGCCCCTGCACCCACTCCAGAACCAAGGCTCCTTGAAGCTGCTCATGCCACAGCCAAGCGACCCATCACGGCGCTGATCGATACGAGGCTGAACATTAAAACAGGTTCTCCAGCTGATCTCATGTTCCAAGAGGGAGCAGCACCCTCATCCCAATGATTTCTGCAGACTTGCCATTATTGTTTGTACCCAACAACGTGGCACGTGAACGGGCCGGATCTGCCCCCATCACACCCCACCAGCTGCCAGGACTGAGCCGCACTCTCTCATCTGCAGCCTCTCCTGAGAGGGCAGCTACTGGGGAGGAGGAATAGCTTTCAAGTTTAGTTTTATATGTATATGAGGGTCTCAAACAGTGACACTTGCTAATTACATTTTAGAAAGTAACAAAGGGAAAATCTAAATAAAAGCTCAGCATTTAGTCTTCCTCCACACACACAGAGGTTTTTTTCCTTTTTTTAAAGAAATAATCTTTTAAGCATTAAAAAACTCCCCAGTGCTGCTGGTACAAATGCAGCGTAACCTTGAATTATATGTAGTAGGGCTGGCTTTCATTATTTATTAGCAAGATCAATTAGAATATTCTGTTTGCAGAAGAATATAATCCAATATGTACTTCAAGCACTAACAGCTAAATATATGCTTATTTAAAAATCAATCTAAAAGTCAAGGTTTTCTTTGTAAATCCTTACTACAGATTAAAAAAAAAACGCTTTGAGTGTTACCACCTGCTGAATGCTGTAGTCTCAAGGAGACAGTTTTACATTTTAAAACATCTCAAATGGGAATTGATTGTCAAAGGCAAACAATTGCTGAAAAGCCCCCCAGCACAGAGGGCTCACGGCTACCTGGTGCACGTGAAGGCTGAGTGACACCCTGGGACCCTATGGGGGAGCGGGGACAAGCACCCCCCGCCTGGGCAGCAACAGCCATCCACCTCCCTGCACACCAGGGAGGGCACCGGTGGCACCCGGCCGCCAGTGGCACTGGGAACGTGCCAACCGTGCCGAGTGACTCACAACCGACTCACAGCATCCCGGCAGAGGCTTATTTTTCATTGACTTGCCTGGGCTGACATGGAGCCAAAGCATCCGCCTGACAGCCCAGCCCAGGTTCCGCAGTGTCCTCGCCTTTCTCCCCCGAGTCACAGGTTTCTAAGATTAATTGTCATGTATTATTTATTGACCTCAGCCGCGACCTTGGCCCGGCGCGGTTCCCTTCGTGAGTGCCTCCACATCGCGGCGATGCTGGAGACAGGCAGCCGCTCCGGCAGGGCGGTGGGCAGGGGGGCACCAGCAGCGCAGGGCGGTCAGTGCTCCCAGCCCTGGCCGCGCCATGGGGCTGCTCAATGGCCCTGGAGATGACCCAGGTGCTCTGTTCCTGCTCCATTCTCGCCCCACACAACCATTTTTCTGGCTGTGCCGGCGCTTGCTTTAATCTCTCCCTTGCCACAAGCCTGGCGCGGGTGAGCTCAGTGAGCTTCCAGGTTCTTCTTCTTTCTTAAGCTCTTTCTCTTTCGTCTTTCATTTTTAAATCTTATCTCCAGGTAAAGAGGGTATTTGACAGGATCAAAAAGTGACCTTTAACAAGGTTAGCAGAGCCTCAAATGGTATCCCCGCAAGTTCATGCACACTCGAGCGTTAAAGGGAAGGGTTCTCTGATCTCCTGTTCCTCGGTGAGAAAGTTATTTCACAAAGATCTCCGCCAAAAGTGCATGCAGTGGGCTGAGAAAACTTTCTTAAAAACCCAACACCGAGAGTTAGACACAGGCTGTCCTCCAGCTTCTGAGAAAGCAGTCATTAAAAACTTCTGAAGTATTTCTTTCTCTGTTCCAGTTCCCAGTCTCTTGCCAATTCCCTGGGTCTAACAGATTTCTGACTATCCCCCATCTTTCACTTAGCTAAATAAAATCACTCGAATGCCTCTTAGGAGAAGCATTACTGCTGTGGAGGGAGGTCAAACAGAAGCAATCAGCATGATTAGAGAGTGATTAGTGGGCTGGAAATGCATCCAAACAGGGCGGCGGAATGGAGACCCCACCACCGCCTGCTGGGCAGAGACTACACGACGGAGCTGCCCAGGGACCCCCCTGGCCCCTGGGGAGTGAACAGCCCTGTCATGCTGGGTTTCCTTGAAGGATCCTCACAGTGTCGTGTCCTGCGTGGGCCTGAAGTCCTCCCCAACACGCTGGGAGAAACGCAGAGAGGACTAGCAGCAAGAGCTAGTGGATAGCAAATCCCTTCCCAAGGAGATTGGGCTATTTGACTTAGGAGCAGAGCATCACTCCTGCTTTGGCTGAAACCAAGACCTGCAGACCTCTTCTAAGCACCTCGTGGATAAATGACAGGTGGGAGAAGAACAGCCTCAGCTAAGGGCTAATGTGAGCATGCGATGGAGTGGTTCCTGAGCTTCCACCATGGTGTGGGGTCAACTGGCTGCAGCACCATGTCCCTCCAGCAGACAAGGAGGGGAGCAGGGCGGGATGGAGGCTGGGCTGTGGCAGATCAAGAGGGCAGTCCCACACTGTGTGGCAGCAGCCTGGAGGTGTCACTGGTGGTCACAGCACCCCCCACACCACCAGCAGGGCCAGGGGGTGCATGTAGGCTACCCCGTCCACAGCGGAGCTCGCCGGTGCCTCCGTATGTGGCAGGGTGCCTGAAGCGAACAGAAGGAAGCGGGTGGGCGAGCGGGGATGATACCAGCATTAATCATTTCCGTGGCACCGTACATGAACGCAGCAGCACACAGCCTGTGCCGCTCTGCTGCCAAGCACTGTGCACAGTGGACGAAGACATGGGCCACCAGCTCTGCATAGAAGATGCCCGTTCAGCCCAGCCAACGTACCAAGGCTCCATTGGCCAAGAGCAGGTCCTCTTTGTATCCTTTCCAAGTCCCCATACCTCTGCAGAGAGGGATGAGAGGGACCAGCTCCGGGTGCTCTGGGACAGGACGCACCCAACCACGCTCCCACCTCCAGCCTCCTCGCACACACACATCCCTGCAGCACCTCACCACAGTGATGGCAAAACCACCCCAGGCAGGCCAGCAGCCAAGGGGTTAAAGTGCCTTGTTATTCCTTTCATACCCAGGCTCCACTTATTTGCAGACTGAATTTCCCAGAAGCCAAGGCTTTTTACTAGTGGATCTGCCGTAGAACCATGTTATTATAGATTGCAAGTTCCTTAAAGGTCAGATAACACAATACAATTGAATCATATTAGTGAGCATGGTGACTTGGTATTTTACTAAGAAAACCCATAAAGCAGATTGTTTTTTCGCAGAGAAACATACGTTGTATAATAAAGTCAGTGTAATTGTCTCCAGAAACAAACAATCCGTTTACGAGAAAAAAACTCCCGTAATTGTGGGTCCTCGGTGCAGCCGCCATCGGGGCCAGGCGCTGGCAGGGTATCGAGTGCAGATATTGCAAGCCTGTATTTTACAATTTTGGTTACAGTACCTAAATGCGTTGCAGAAGACCTAGTAGGGAAATAAACAATTTCCAAGTGTATTGTTGAGAGACAAATACTCAATACTTCATTTAACGTATGGTTTGCAGTTAGCGGTTAATCTAAGACAACGCAGAGCAAGCCATGTTTCACACTGCTATTAAGGAAATGCAGAATTGATTGCGAGGATGATTGAAGATTTCTGAAGAGCACAATTCCCAAGTTCGTGATGACCCCTCCTTTTTTTTTTTTTCCTAATTTGCCTGTAATCTACTCAGACAAATCCTTTTTTCACATTTATTTCCTTTCCGAGTTGCAACCGGTGTGATTAATTACTTAACTTTGCAGTCCTGCTTACCCCGCTGTACGCTCTAATTTTTCTTCCATTTAAAACGGTTTTCCATCCCAAATAGACATATTTCCTTTTTAAGCTCCTTTACTTTGTCCCACTGAAGCTTGCTGTTAATAACCAATCCTACCAGCAAAACCTTGGCCGAGGGTTCCTCAGCATCTGCCCATTCCCCCCCCCAATTTCACAATTCCTTCTGGAGGCAGCGTTGGTCACCCCGCTTCCCTCTGCAGAGGGGCTCGGACCTTTCCATGGGGAGAGGAAAAGCACAAGACTCTTTCTCCAAAAAGTCGGGCTCTAGTCAGACCCTGGGGGTCGCAGCCGCTCTGCCAGCCTGGAAATTCTCATTCGGTCCTAGATTTAATCTCATAATGAAAAAGGAATTGGAACCAGCACAACTGTTTTAACCTACCCTAGCCACAGAAAGAAGAGGAAAAGTAATTTAAAAAAAAAAAAAAAAAAAAAAGGAATACACAAAGCCACATCTCCTCTCATCCACCTTTAGCGCCCACGTTGGCTGTTCACCATCCAGGGGGAGCCGAGGAGGAGCACCGTGTGGCTCCCACCTCCCTCCCCGCACCGGTTCCCGGCTCCCTCTCTCAGCGTGCCATTGCGTCTCAGCCAAACAGCAGCGAAAGACACGTGGAAAAGCAATTAGATTTAAATCTAGCTTCCTCTTTCTACCTTGCCTTTCTCTTTTCTCTACTTAGATGCTCTTCAGCATTGTAACTAATATGATTTGTGTTTAGCACAGTGTGAAACTAGAATGATTTATGGGTCTGTTAGTACTACACGGCTACCTGACGCCATCTCAGCCCCCCGAAAGGGCACTCCAAGAGCAGATTACCAAGAGAGTTCTGGCATTACATGTAATTATTTGTATACCCTGCCCACATAATCACTGTTGTTCTGGCCCTCACGATGCCTGTGTGCTTTCCTGCGCCACGCTGGGCTCTGCTTCAGGAGAAAGCGGGACCAGGACCCTTGACCAGCCCCCAACGCCACGCACCAGGCATTGCCCACGCTGCTTCCACGAACTGATCCGCTGGGTTTAAATTGATGTTTCGGCTCAGATTAACTTGTGCCTTAGCTAAAACAAATATGGGCTCAGTCTCTGCGTTTCATTATCAACAGCTAATGCAAAGGCTCTGCGTGCTTGGGAACCGATCAGACCCTGCTCCTTGAACACGTTCAGAAGCCCAGCATGTTCAAGGCCAGCGCAGTGACTTGGGTGCCAAAATCTTATCACAAGTCTCTTTGGAATCAGTCAAATTTTATCCGTGGCTCTGAGAGCAGCTCCATCAGTGAGTATCCCGTGCCTCTGCCCTAGCAAGCGCCCTTCATTAATTCTTAATGCTGCCCCAAGTACAACCAGTGTCCTCCTCAGCTTGGCAGCCCGCCCCAGCAAAGCAGGGTGGACAATAAGCAGAGCCCCCTCCCTTTCCTTCCACATATAACAAGAAGCCAAATGAAATAATGAAAGAAACTCATTTTAATGCCACAGAGGGAATTGTTTTATTGCTAAACCAGCAAATAGAACTAATTGAATCCGCTGGAAAAAAAGAAGTGAAGGAAAGGAAAGGATAGGTGCAGCACACAGACAGAAAGGGCGAACTGGAGCCTGAATATTCATGGGCCTGGAAACCGCAAATCCTTGAATACAAAATATCTTCATAACTGATAATATTGCCAACAGCGATGCATGCACAACGATGGGAGAGAAGGAGTCCAGAATGTTTGCATTTTCAATTTTTTTTTTTTTTTTAAAGTAATATTATGAAACAAATTCTCTGGTTCATTAAACTGCTTCACACCTCCCTGGTAAAACAGAACAGCCTGGGAGCGAGCACCGTGGCTGGTACTGGTTCCCACCTGCAGCTGAGCGTGGGGCAAGGCTGGGCAGGGCAAGGTACCCACGCTGCCTGCATCCTGCTCCACCAGCCCCTGGGTGCCACATCCACCAGCAGCGGGGCCCCTGAGATCATTTTGCTGCCTGGCAGGGACAGGCAGGTGAGCAGGCAACTGCCTGCGAGATTAGGGGGCTGTGAAGGCAGCTGTGACCCCCCATCCCCGCGGCGGGCTGAGCTGGGGCTCGCCAACCCAAATCACTCCCCCTTTCGCACCCCACCGGTTAAACCTGCCACAAGCTTTTTAACACACTGTTTTCAGTGAACCATAATTTTCAGTGGCAACATATATATTAATGTAGGGGGTTGCATTTTAATTAAGGCAGCATTCATGTGCTTCATTACAATACTAAGTCATCCAGCAGGAAACACCAAGGCTATAAATCCTGTTAATGAAGAAGGAGCCACATATTCAGCACTGTATGCTTAAGTACAGAGACACCAAACTACAAAATAACTGCAACATAAAGTGCAAGGGGGTGTTCCTGGAGAGAATCTGGATTAGGAATGCAATTTATACTCTGAAGGGCCCCAACCCTGCATCCCAAAGGCACAGTGAACAGCCTGTTGTACCTCAGTCTGCTTCCCCCCCTCCCCCC
>VZRU01020598.1:354151-365853 GCA_013398155.1 Pedionomus torquatus
AAAAAAAAATGGCTGAAGAATTTCTGTTCAGGTTTTCCAAATGAACCAGTCCACAGCAGAGACAGGGTTGGTCTCCCACCGAGACAACCGCATCCCAAGACGAGAGTGTTTCAGAATATTATGTGGGAACAGAGTAATAATAAAACACTTTGATGTAACTTTACCAGCAGTGGCTCTAGCAGAAAAGCCTGTAATGATCTAATAACACATTTCCCCTGCTGCCACTTCAGCCTCAAGAAATCCAGGGTAGTGTGAGCCTTAAATCCATCCCAGCTCTTCCTTTGTCATTAATTGTTAGGCTATTTGTATTACACATTTTACATACCAAATAGACTCCAATTTCATGGTGGGCTAGACTGCAGAAATGCCTCTTTTAATCTTTCTAATTCTAAAGTAGTATAAAACTTTAATATTTTCTAATGGAGTATACATTTACTCACATCTAACAATATCACTACAATTTAGAAGCAATAAAAGTCAAGCTCCCGTCTGTATGATAAGCTTGCAGCTTTATTTCCAAAGTTCAATCAGTTAACCTAGGAGAGCAATAGCTTCTCTACAATGAGTAACGATGCAGAATAATATTTAGATAGAGATAAACCCTTTTTGCATAGGAAATTGCATTATGATTTGCTGGGTCTTAGAAATTCTCAGTGAGATGCGCTGGTTTACCAACGAAGTTATTGCCTCAGGCTTTTTTCCACAGTGCTTTGATTTTTTGGGGGGTTTCTAGAGGATTTTGAGCTGAGTAAGGAACCTTTATTGTTCCTGATCCAGGCGTGTATAGCAGACCCAGGAGCACTGCCTGCGTGCCTTCCTCCTGTGCCAATCCACCAGCAGCAGGCAGAAGAGCATCCCAAAGAACGGACGTGAGGAAGGACCAGATCCCTATCTTTGGTCAAAACTGCTCAGCCCCAGGCTCTCTGCCTGTCATGATGGGGAGGTGGGCAGAGCGGCAGCCAGGTACAGCCCCCACTGCTGCCTGGGGACTTTCTGGGCTCCCCTGGTGCACGTTTCAATCCCAGCTGCCCAGTGTGGGGAACACACACATAGCCATTAATAAAGACTGGTGAGGAAAACTGCTGCCAAATTCTTCCCCTCCACTGCTGGGCCCTTGGCAGGTTTGATCTCCTTCCTGCCCATGGCACAGGTCAGCATCCAGCACCAGCTACCATGCCTACATAGAATGGTTAGAGTTGGAAGGGACCTTAAAGATCATTGAGTTCCAAACCCCCTGCCACGGGCAGGGACACCTCCCACCAGACCACATCACTCAGTGCCCCATCCAGCCTGGCCTTGAACACCTCCAGTGATGGGGCATCCACAGCTTCTCTGGGCCAGTATCTCATCCTCTTCACATTAAAGAATTTCTTCCTAATATCGAATCTAAATCTCCTCTTTTTTAGCTTACCCATCTTCCATCACACCAGCTAAAGTACCTTCCCCATCACACTGTCCAGCTCCCCTAGACCTTCTCGAGTTTGTGCTTCTCTGTTGACTGCAGCAGTTTGCCTTTCTGTGGGTTTTTAGACAGCTGAGATAAGGCAGAGCCCTTTCTGGGGGTACCCGTCCCCTCTGCATAGCACCTGGCTCTGCAAGCCCCCAGACCACAGAGCAGAGGCAGCAGTTGGTGATTTGGGATTAACGAGGTCCAAATAAATAGCCCAGAAATTACCTCAGAGTTGTGAGTGCTGACGGTGCAGGCGAGCAGCAGCGGGATCAATGCTGGCACTCCCTGGGGGACACACCAAGCGGGGATGAACCAAAGGCCAATTAAAGACCTCCAGCAGCAACTTTCAGGATCCACGTTCTGCCACCGGCAGCTCACAAGTCAGCGCTTTGGATGTAAAAGGGTCAGTTTGTTTTTAAACAAGTGGGACCAGAGCCAAGTAACTCACATTTAATAACCTGCCCGAGCGATGTGTCTCCTTCCACCCAGGGGTGAGCCGGGAAGCGACTCCTCTCACCCTGCTCAGGTGGGTCCTGAACACGGGGGTGGCAGCAGAACCCCCTGTGGTGTGGGGGCACCTGGAGCAGCTCCAGAGCCCCTGGTACGGGTGCCTCCTTGCAGTTGGCGTTATACAGCTTGGGTGGTTTTGTCTTTTCCATGGCTGGGTGATGGCAGCTCGTGCTGTCAGCTGCTGAATCCAAATGTGAATTTAACACACGCTTCTGATGCTGACGTTCGCTTTCCATGAACGTGCTTGCTGCTCAGCTTAATTATATGAATGTCCATCAAGAACAAATACAGAAAGGGCAGAGCTGAGGCTGAAATAAAGTTATTTGCAGATGTGGATGAACACTAATAGAAAGTGTATTATATTACTGTACCCATCTCAATGCAAGATGAAAGGAAATATGCCCTAAAACAAAGGAGAGCTGTAAATTCAGGCTACCAGAGAAACGTTGCTCCACTCGGATCCAAAATGATTACCCGGTAATAAAGGAGGGGGCCAAGTCCACTGCAGCCTAGCTCTGGAGGGAATGGAAATCAGATTTTAGCTTGAAATGTGTTACAGCAATCTCTGTAATACAAAATAAAGTCTGGCAGATGGAGTTATTTTTATCCAAAGCCAACTCTGTTTAGTAGGTCTGTGGCTATAACTGATGTCCCTTTGCTATTTCCTCTTCCCCGCAGTGCCCCTGCCTCAGTTTCCCCAAGGCACTGATGAGATTGGAGCAGACAGCTACGAGTATATTTTGGGAGGATCCTACGTTACTTAGCTGTAAAAATCAATTGTGAGTTTTGCATCCACCCTCAGCATTTGGCCTGTTTATATTGCCAAATAAATTCTTTAAGGAAGCACTGTACTTCACATGAGAGCTTGTCAAGGTAAATACCTTCATTTACATAAAATGTGACTAGCAATTGAAATGTTAAAGCCATAAAGAGCAAGTTTATGATCCATCCTTGATGCTTGGATGTATAATATGACAAGGGGGAAAATAGTGCGCCTTGCAACATTTACTAAATTGGTGTGTTGACTCTGGGGAAGGAAATGGGAGATTTGAAAAAACAGGTTGGAGGGGTTTTTTTGAGGTTGGTTTTGTGTTGTTTTTTTTTTTTTTTTTTTTTTTTTTTCCCCATAAATACAAATCCTTTCCACAGCCTTCAAGCAGTTGGCTTTTAAATACTCTGCTTCAGCTTGGAAACAACAGCTACCTAAACAAACAAACAAGCAGACGGTCGGGCAGGAGCCTGCATGGGAAGGAGCTCCCAGGCACTTGGGGATTCCCAGGGGATCCTTTCCTTGGGCCACAGCAGGGGACAGGCCCCCGGCAGGTGAGGGGTACCTTGGCCATGCACTCCTACACACCAGCATCCCCTGAAAAAGTGGAAGCGGAGAGAGCAGTGTCCACATGCAGAGGTCTGAGAAGCGGTTCCTGCAGCCCTCTCACTCGGGGCCAGCTTCGCCAGCCACAGAGATGCTGAGCCGCTCCCGGTACAAGTCACTGGGTCCAATCCTGCCCAGGCCTCTCTACATCCCCATGCATCACGCTTTGCCGGGGCTGACCCCATGCCTTTAGATAATAAACAGTAATTTTTCACTGTGACTGAAAAGACTCTTATAATTTAGGGGTTTCTTTAAAATTTTTTAAGAGGGAGGGGAAACAAATTTAAGCCACTTCAAATCTTAAATAATACTTTTGAAAAAGAGAATAAAAATGGTAAAAAGGACTGCTGCCTACATACACACCACAGTGAAATTATAATATCCACACTTAATGCTCTGGAAAGTTTGATAGTGCACGTTCCTCACCTGAACTCAGTATGAACATTTCAGCCATTCATTCATCCTCGTACCTTCTCAATTCATTGAAACCACTTCAAGCAAAAATCATTTGAAAGAAATTACCTCTGTGTATTACACCACAAGCAGTGAGAAATGTCCCACATGAGCCTCTCCAGCCCCCAAAGCAATAAAATTTCTGCTGAAGTGCATGATATAATGACTCAGGGAAAAGAAGTCCCCATGACAACAAGAGGTAAGAGAAAGCCATGAAAAGTAAAAGACTCCGACCTCTCCCGATGCAAGGTGTCACCAATTTGTGCTAGAATTTTCACTTTGAAAAGCAAAAGCCTTTGTCCATAACTTGCTTTGAGAACCTGTTGTTCCTCCTTCACTAGTCCAGGCTTCGAACAGAGCAGAACAACCCTCACTAAATCAGAAACCGAGCAGGGGTCAGGCTCATCATTTAAACCCATGAATGCAACCAACTGACTCTTTGCCTTTCTCTTTTCCAAGGGGGATGTTTTTCCCCAGGCCTATTTTTGGACTTTCTGTAGCATCTACATGCTTGAGCGGTACTGCGTTTACACACAGAGCAAAGCTCACAAACTTTGACACTACAAATAACATGAACTATTAGCAGCAAAGTACTGTAGTGTTTACTTAGTGGATTATTGAGCAAAATGCTAGAGAAAGAGTGCTCTCGAAAATACAGTGCAACAGTTAGTTTATTTCAGATCTGGCAATGTCCAATGGTTCCCCACATACTCTAAGGGATGCTCCAAAAAGTTATTGGCGGAGGCATCTCTGCCTTGCTCGGCTGACTCTCTGAGCACCGGGTTCATAACTAGAGCTGGGCTGATCCAGTTTGTGGGGTCCGTGCACATGCCAGACCTTGGAAGGGGGAGGAGGGCAGGGCACAGCTGGGTGCGATGGTGGGATGCAGCCCTGTTGCACCCCCTCTCCACCCTGCCAAGCAAGCGGCGCTGGCCACATCCCTGCCGGGGCTGCCAAGAGGCTTCAACACGCAGCTGTGCTGCCTCTCTCCCTCATCACTCGCAAACAAACACATTTTACACAGAGCCAGGAGCAGCAACCAGCTCTGCAGGAGCAGGTGCTGCCCAGGTCTCCCCTGCCAGCGTGTTGCCCCTCACACTTCTCTCACTCTCTTTGCAAGAAGAGCACAAGCACAGTGTGGAGGGGCTGCGGGTGCTGAAAGCAGCTGCCATTCCCATGGCTACAATCGAGTAGCCTGTGGATAACCATCATCAGGTGATAAAACACTGCAAAGAGGCACAATTCGTTCCTCCACCCCATACCTTGAACTGAAACTGAGCAGAAAAGTGGGGAGAAGACTGCTGCCCAGCAAGGGTGCAGGGTGGGCTCCCTGGGTCTAGCCCCCAGAGCAGGGGCAGAGACCGGGAGACCCCCAGCTCTGACATATACAGTAGCTCTGGGTGTAAAACAAAATCCTTGCCTGATGCTGGAGTGGCCTCTCTTCAGCCCCTAGATGGGCGAAACATAGGGACCGACCAGAGTCACCCGTCTCAGCCTCCAGACTGTAACCCAGGTCAGCTCAGAACCTCCACCCGCTTTACCAAGAGCTAGACCCAGCCTGTAGCAGGAGGTTGGTGCTTCACATGTGCACTTACTCTGCATGAAGACTTGGGCTCGAAAAAACAGTGCACACATAGGATCTAACACAGACCTAAAGGTTTCAGAAAGGTGAAGGCGACAGTATTGCAAGAGCCGTATTAAATGGAAATACTCATACAGTCTTCAACACAGATTAATCCAAAGGCAGAGGATGGAGGGCAGCCGAGTCACTACATTTCAGCAAAAGCCAACTCACAGCAGGTCCCAGAAAAAATAAAAATAAATAAAAAAAATAAAATCAATACACTTTCCCTAAGTTACCAGGAGTGCAAAGGGCACAGTACACTGCGAAGGCCTTTTGCAGAGAAATACAGCAGTTACCAGGCTTCTGCTGCGGTGCCCGTCATTAGCAGCAAACCCCGATCTATCCATCCACTGTAGGTGTCCCTGTAGTGCCCATCAGCACAGCCTCACAGCGCTGATGGAAGTGGTTTGATTTTCTGACTATCCTGAGCCGATCGGAGAGACACAAGCATTACCCAGCAACACAATTACAGCTCACAGTGAGGGTCACACTGTGTGGGGACTGAGGCCGAAATGGCCCCAAGCTCTTGCTGTCCAACAGCTGTTAAGGGATGCTGCAGGGGGGGTGTCTCATCACACATCCTCAGGCAGGACCGGCACTGTTTGCAGCCGGGTGCTCGGAGGTCGGATCAGCCCTGGTGCACACAGAGGCGGCCCCACCGCACCAGCCTGCGGATCAGCACAGCAGGAGGGTAGGTGAGATGGCCAACAGCCCCCGGGAGGAACAGAACCTGTTACAGCGATAACAGTGCATGACAGCCGCTTCCCCAGTACAGACGAGCTTAACGTCCACGGGGACCGGACTGAGAGCTCTGGCTCCGCAGCCACAGCCAGCTGCTCCTTGGAACCACTGGCTCCAGAGCACATGTTTATTACTGGCAGAAGAGCTCCCTGTCATGGTATTATTCATTATTTGTATGAGGGTAGCAGCTCACAGAATAACACACAGGCCTGACTGTTAGGGAGAATGCTCCAAAAAAAACCAACAACCCAGACAGGCGGTGAAAATAGCATTAGGCATGCAAACCATTTCATTGCCTGTCATGGTGGCTGCTCCCTGCAGTGGCTGCAACGGGACCACTCCACACATAAAGCTATGTCCTTGTATAAGTGCTTAACGTATGGAGGCCTAGGGCAGAGTGAGAGACGTGGTCTAATTAGAGAGACATTGCTGCAGCTTCTCTGAGAAGCCTCCACCGAGAGGGAAGCAAGGAGTAAAATAATGTTCATGTACACGTAGAATTTAACTCCTGATTATTTGGAATAATACTCAAATCAGTGAGCTTTAAAGCTCCACAATTTAAGGTTACCACTATCAGGCACTCTCTTTGCTTTGCAGAGACCATATTTTTGTTAAAACTGCAACTTAGTTTTCAAAATACTGTCACGAACGCCCAGTTTTCTGCTAAACACAGGATGTCAAGATAGCCTTAAAAGTGTGAATGGGTAAAACCAAACCACCTCCCGGTGCTGAGCCTGCAGGCAGCTGGATTGGTGGGCTCTGGGTTATTCATCTCAGCTCAGAGAGCTGCTGAGGTGCCAAGTGCTGCAGTCTACTGTGCTGGGCATTCACACCAGCAAAACAGCCCAACTACAGCACCAGCTGTCCCAGTGCTTAAAAGCCCCTGCTCTCTTCACACAACCATATGAAAGCGTTTTGCTTCTGACACCTCCAGATTGGTCATCAGCAGCATCTGAGCATTTGGAGGTGTCAGCATCTGCACACATGAAACTGTCCCACCACTGAAACCTCTGGCAGGGAGGCAGCATTGTGATTGTGCAATGCCAAGAGAATCACCTCCCCTTCTTCTCCAGTCACATAAAGCTACCAGGGATCACACCAAAGCTGGGGCTCCCCTGCAGACCCCAGTTCCAGGCCTCCAGTACATGGTTGTCACAGCCGACACCAAAACAAGACCTCCAGCACTGCAGCGTGGCAAACCTGCCCAAGTGTCGAATAATGCAGGCAGTTCACAGTTCCCATTATCCACAAAATCCTCTTGTGCATCCTTGTTTCATGCCCAGGCAAGGAACTCGGGCATATCCCAGATGCTATTAATGAGCATTTATAGTTGTAAACTAAATTCCTTCCACACTTAGAGGCCTCCAAAGTCTCCCCATCATTCTGCTGTCCTCACTGCACTCTCAGAAAGTCTCTCATGACTCATTTCCAACTGCAGGATAGCTCGGGGCAGAGCTCAAGGCATGGGACATGCCTACTGAGGCATGAGCATCGCACTGGAGAGAGCACATCCCCAAAGCAAAACGCCTCTGGTCCAGCCTGGCCACTGGGTACGTGCAGGGGGGTTACCAGTGCCTGGGCTCAGTGGTCAGCAGGAGCTGCTCTGGGCATGTGAGGGAGCAGGAGGACACTTGGCACTGGCTAAAAATCAGCAGCAGTTTCTACAGGGAATGGTGGTGTATCCTGTGGTTTAGAAGGAACGAGCAGGTGAAAGAGAGCTGCCAGCAACTTCCAAAGGAAAGGCGGCAACCTGCTCCTTGCCACAGCCTTTGCCGATGGTGGAACCAAGTTCTGACATATCGTAAGGGGTGAAGTCAGCAGAGTTCGTCACCAA
Source organism: Pedionomus torquatus (assembly GCA_013398155.1). Taxonomy (NCBI): domain Eukaryota; kingdom Metazoa; phylum Chordata; class Aves; order Charadriiformes; family Pedionomidae; genus Pedionomus; species Pedionomus torquatus. The sequence continues at coordinate 362,139 of VZRU01020598.1, forward strand.
AGATAATATTTACTGCCAGCTATCAGTGTCCTGGACTTAAGAGGGTGAGACAGAGATATGCAAGTGATATGTACACCAGAGAAAAGTATCGCCACACTGTTTACAAAAGGAAAGGTTAAAAGTCACTTCCCACTCAGCCTTTAACACTCTGTTTAATAGTAGTCAAGTTACACACTGCATTAAGGAAAAAAAAAAAAAAGGCAAGCTGGGAAATTTATCAACAAAATTTAATGTACATGGGGGCACGAGGTGCAGTTTAAGGAAAGCTGCATCATTGAACTTGTCCTTCAGACAGCCCAGCATTAGGATGTACGGAATCACAAATTACAAGTACACAAACAGTTCTGGCAGCATAACACTACCCAGCCAAAAGCAGCCTTCAACCTAGTTCAGATCAGTACGAGTGCAGAAGACCTCAGTTCAGCAATTTCTACATAAACTTTGACTGCAGAGTTAAAGCAATCGCAGACAGCACAGCTTTCCCTAAAGGTTAGCAGGAAAGCAGAACAGACTGCAGAGAGCTGGTGTAACAGGCTTGCCATGCTGCACCAGCCAACAGCCAGAAAGCTATATTTGCACTAACTTCAGCCTCTGACTGCTGTCCCAATATAGATCCAGTGTTCATCACCAACTAACCTCAAGACATGAATAACGTGGCATGAGACACACACAAAAGGAATGGTAGCGTTTAGGTGCTGCCTCCATTTTACAGGTGGAGAAACCAAAGTGAGGAAACGCCTTCTCTTCCCTACAGCTCTGCCAGAGTAGAAGATATCCTCAGTACTGAATAACAACCCAAGAACACCCTGAGGGTCCTGCTGTTTCCTTATTTCACTACGTAAGAACAAACTTGACAGTATTAAAAGCTAACGGTTTATAATGCAAAATATAAACAAGGGATAGAAGTCACTGTAAGGAGACGTTGGTATAAACACTTCAAAAGTTGCTTCTTTCCTTAAAGAAAATTGACATTTCTGTGGAGAGGAAAAATTACTCTACTTGGGACACAGCTGCTAGCAGTCAGCCTGCTTGGTGCACTCAATCAGGTAATCTCAGAGAAGGTCAGGAAGAAATAGCTGCCACTGTGGATAGCAATCTTTCCCGCTCACTCTATTTTTGCATAGTATTTGTACAGCACCAAGCACACCAGCCTCCTGGTCTGTGACAACAGCCTGGTTCCAGTACAGCACCCAGGGAAACCTGTGGCTGCCACTGAGGCACTGATAACCAACACTGTGCGATCTGGTGTCCTGTCCCAGCAAGGCTGAAAACTTTTCCAAGGAGAGGGGAAAAGACGGCTTTAGATTAAACAATCGGGGCAAATCCCAATGGCAATTAAGCAGCAGCATAATTTATTTATCCCATAATTATATCCCATCCCATTTATAATTTATTTATCCCATGACCATCCCCAGCCTACTCTACCCCAGGACTCTCACAAATTAGCTCTGAAAGAACCTTTTCTTCTCCTACCTCTCTACCAGTACAGCATAGCACGGGTGCTAGAAATGAGCTAAGCAAACCACAGAGCTACTGAAGGGATGAAAAATTTCAAAACGCATTCTGCAAATAAAAACCTGTGTGTGCCTTTTACTCCACAAGAGGAGTTATACCCCACTCTCTAACCCCTTTATTGTAGCCTGAGTTTAAAGATGAAAAAGCAGCTGCTGGCCATATTCAGTGCTTGATCTTCTTCTGCCCGTTTTGAATAAACCCAAACCTTTCTTTATCCCTCTAACCTCTTCCAGCAAATTTCTAAACTTATTTTTCGAGGCCAGCTTTTCCTGCAGGAAAATTGAGTAAAATAAGATACTGTATCTGAAATTATATATATAAACACAATAACCATAGTCAATTTTTTATTCCTTCCTCCTGTTGGTACAGTACACTGAAAACATTCTCAGAGACAAATGCGCTTTCTCAGTGCTGATCTCCACTTTATTCAAGTCCCTCAAGAAAATCCCTCAGCATTTTGACAAAGCCAAGTGGATGCTACACCAAATAAGTGTTATGAAGACTTTACTTCCACAACTGCCACAGAAAATTGCCCAGAGTTCTTCACACTTAAATGCCATTGATGTGAAGACTATGTACCCTATTTTAATAAAGAGTGACCAGATAATCCAAGCAGTAACTAACTTGCTGCCTCTATTTATTTTTCCTTAATTTTTGGAGCAGCTGAACAGCCACCATACTAAACACGACAGAAAGACAAAACTCAGCTTAGCCACGGACTATTTCTTATAAAGAAACTATGATGGATTCCTTTTTTAACAGTAAACTACAGAACTGCTAGTAATTTGCAAGTTCCACTAAGGTACTGCATCCATTTTAGTTTTGAGATTTTTAAAGAGAGAGAGAGAGAGAGAAACCCTGAGCCACCACAAGTCATTGATTTGCTAAGTCTGGCAAGGCAATTAACACTTCATTACTGCAGTCTAGTATTTTCTAATAATCGGGACTTTCAGCATAAGGTCGTGTGACATTTTAAGGTTCCCTCAGACAACAACATTTAGAGATTTCCTCGTGAACAGAATTAGATCTTGTCAACAGAAAAAAACTTTCTGACATAGAACTTGTTGAATAAAGAGTAAATCTTATTTGTGAAGTGAACCCTGCAGCTTGCATGAAAGCTGGTGCCCTCCTTCACTTCAAAGCCACTCTCATCACCTGGAACAACTTACGATCTTGTTTGTTTCAGTAATTAATAATTACTGACCTGTTTATACATGTTTTACACCAAGTGCAGTTGAACTGCTATGGTCTGCTCAAGCACTCTGTGCACAGGAGTTACGGAAGAGGGATGTTTTTACACATTTCCTGCCTTCCCAACAGAACGCTGCATTTTAAATCACGGCAGCTGTCAGGCGAAGCACGAACGCGATCGCCTGCCCTGACAGCGCAGTTCGGTGTCGGGCTGCGCACCCGCCGCGTCCCCGCGGACCCACGCAACCGTCCCGGGACCCACTGCGTCCCCCGACTCACCACCGTCTAGGGCCCCGGTCCCACCGCCCAGCTACCTACCGGGACCACCTGGGGGGGAGGGGCGGGAGGACGGGGACCGGGAATCTCCTGTCCCACGGTCCTCCGGGACCCCAAGCCCCGGCGCGCACGGACACACGTCCTTCCCTCCCGATTCCCCGAGTCGGTCAGGACGGCTCCGCGCTGCACCGCGGGTCGCGGCCGTAGCCCCCGCGCCCTCACCTGTACCACTCCAGCCCCTTCTCGTAGTTCCTGTCGAAGAAGTGGGGCTCGGTGCCCACGGCGCGCACGTCGGGGTGAGCCCGGATAGCCTCCAGCAGCGCCCGCGTCCCCCCCTTCTTCACCCCGATGATGAGGGCTTGCGGCAGCCGCTTCTCCCCGTAGTCCGGCGTGGTGCTGCCGCCGCCGCGGCTCCCCGGGCTGCCGGCCCGGCTCAGCTCCTCGTCCGTGGTGCTCGACTCCTGAGGGTCCCTCTCGAAGCCTCCGCTCTGCGCCGTGATCACCTCCCCGGGGGCCAGCGGTGTCCGCAGCCAAGCGCCCGCCGCCCCTTCACGGCTGCTGTTGGAGGCCCGTGTCGGAGCCGCGGAGCGGGTCGGGGCGCCGGAGCTGCTCCGCGGACTGGCGGGGGAGCGCGGGGCCACCGTGCCCAGGAGGGCGACGGGGGAACGCGGCGCCCCAGGGACCGGCGTGCCGGGAAGCGCAGCGGGAGATCTCGGGGCCGCGGTGCCGGAGA
>VZRU01020598.1:366067-394915 GCA_013398155.1 Pedionomus torquatus
GAGCAGCCCCTGGGAGGAGCCGGGGGAGCCGAAGCGCCGCCGGGCGCTGCGCTGGCCGGGGCGAGCCCCGGGCTGACCTGGCCCTGCTGACCACCGTGTGCTGGGGACAGCCCCCACACCTCGACCGCCCCATCTGCTCCCCAGACCCACCCCCTGTGCCACCTCCGTCCCCTGCCAGCGCTCACAGCCACAGGGAGGGTGTGGACCCCCAAGAGCAGGAGGCAGTGCCACCTATCCTCTACAACACTTCTTTCCCCCAGCAGAAATCACCGTGCCACAACTCCTCGATCTCTGTCCCAGCCTGTTCCCTTCTTCCTTCCCCAAAGCACATTCTATATTTTCTCCCTCTTGCTCCACTGCCCCCAGCCCACGGCTCCTGCCCAAATCCTCCAGCTCCCCAAAGAGGGAGACCTAGATGGGTCCTCTGGGACAGCCCCATAGTCAGAGGGCCAGAGACAGAAGTCCTCGGCCCTGCTACATGTGGACCAGAGTGGAGAGCTTTCACCTATCTTGGGAGCTGAGGGAGATGTGGAGACAGTGGTTGGGGACACAGTATTTTCTTTGCTTATACAATGGAGTTAAGGGACATTTGAATCATGGAGGGTTCATACCTTAAGTACCAGAAGCTGCACAAGTAGGTAAGGCCAACTATACCCTCGCATGCTGCTCATCCAAGAATGCTGTCTACAGACTTGAAGGATGAGGCTGGGGCAAAGAGCCCCTCTTTTCACAGTTTTTCTGGAGCAGCCACCACATCTTCCCAGCTCAACATTTTGGTACTTCCCACCTCCAGTTCTCAGCTTTGCCTTTAGCAAGGATTTTGTGAGGAGAAGAAATGCTTCACTGTCTCTCAGCTTTGTCCTATTCCTCATTCTGGAGTTTTCCAGGAGTCTCTTCCTTGTAGATACTGCCCTGTAGCATTGGAGCACACCACAGCTTTTGGCATCCTGGCTGCCGTGGTCCTCCTTGGCAGAACAATGCTGATATCCCTGTGGCAGAGAGAGAAATTGAGGAACATTGTCCTTTGCTAAAGCCCTCACAGGTGAATGAGCAGTAGTCTAACCTGTTGCACCTGCACTGCTACCTCCAAACTACCAGCACCAGCTGAATGCTGCATATAACTCAAAGAGCCAGCACCTGATCCAGGAGTCAAAAACGGCAGAGCAGCTGCACATTAGCACATAGGAGGGGCACAGCTGGGCTTTTGAGCAAATGATGGAAAAGCACAGAGTACATTTCACGTGGCAATGACTGCTGGGTACCTCATCCTTCCTAAGAGCTGGAGGGCCGTTTGGAGGCAATGACCCTTGGGAAACTGCAGAGCTGTGCATCCCACCACACAGAGGTGCTCTGGGCAAGGGCTGGGTGGAAGAGAGCTGGCAGAGCTCCCTCATGCTCCCCAGCTGACGAGCCATGGCCTAGATTTTACAGAGGAAGTCCAGGGATTGCTTCATATCTTGCTGTTCCTGCGTGAAGCTCAGCAGGGAACACCTCAGCACAATGTGCCATTCAAGTCTCAGCTATGCTTGGTCTCATGGCAAAAGCAAAATCTGAAAAAAATAAAAAAAATTAAGTGCCAATATTAACTAGATATCCGGAGCTGAGAAAAATATTCGTTGAAAAAAAGAGGAAGAACATAGAGTTTTCCCATAATGAACAAAAGCTCAATGCTGCTCTCAGCTGGACATGTGTTCTCTCTGTGCAGCTCTAGTTCCGATAGAGATTATTCCTTCATAATATATTTTTTATGGTACACATGAGACCTCTGAAATGCAGTGTCTTGTGTCCTGTAAATCATTTCCTGTAACTTGTGGATTCCTTTTCAACGGCATTACGGTAATGTGAATGTTAAGGGACTAACTTGAACTGACAGAAGCAAAGCCTTGCATCCCTCACTTGCAGCTTCCTACCCTGGTGCTCAAAGGAGATTGCACAGTGCCCGCCCAGGCAGCAGGCACTTGCCCTGTGGTGTCCCCTAGAGCTCTGCGGAGCCCACCAAGGGGGGCACACGGCTCCTGCCCTGGACAGACTGAACCCACAGAAAGGTTGCTGCAAATGTGTCAATGGGGTTTGAACCTTAAGTGAAAATCCTCTGAGTAAGTGCAGTATGGCTCCTTGTGGGGCAGAGCACATGCTGCAGGACTGAAAACAGACTCGTGTTCTCAGGAAGCCCTGAGCAGCATGGCCTCACACTGCAGCTCTGCTTAGCTCATCTCTGTGTCCTTTCACGTAGCTGTTATCACATGTATAGACCTACCATGAGAGACATGAATCTTCCTTATATATGGAGATACATTTATTCCAAATTGGAGAACCCACAGAGAGTCTGCTGGTGTCAAAAAGCCTGCGTTTGAGTTTCACAATATCACACACACAATAATACGGTTTTCAATTCCAAAAATGTAAGATAAACCTCAGAATAGACATCATTTAATGAAGAGTCGCAGTGCTTTGGTCTTTCTTATACTGAGCACACAACTAAACCACAGTGCTTAGCAAAATGCCCTGGCTTGACATCCTCCTGTCTCTTCTCCTGTGATGTGCTGCACAGACTAATAGGATTTGCAGGCAAATCATACATAACGGAAAGACTGTTTCTTCTTGGGCACCAGCTTCCAGCCCAGAGGAAATTTTACAACCAGAATGTAAAGCCCTCTAAAACAAATGGTTTAGCCTTAAATGCTGCTGCCTGGGCTCTGACTCTTTTTATTCATCATAGAATGTGTATTTCTCCTGCATGGATGTCAAACGCATCCATGAGCAGATCTGAGTGTTATCCAAGCGTCTGGTGGTGCTCAGCCAGTGGATGCAATAGGAGCTGATGGAGTGTAACACCTTATTTGACAGTTTTGCTTTTAAAGGCTTATGTATTTACACTGCATACCTGCACATTTCTACTCACATTAATTAGCAGTAGGAGTGCTTCTCAACCATTTGGTAAGTGTCCAGTCTAGCGAGGCCAACTGGTACTGCTGGCCCTGTGTGACAATTGCCAGGATAGGTCAGTCTGGTGGATCTTCTAGCCTGCTCCCCAGATTTGGAGTGAGATCAAGGCCAGCTGCTTTGGAGAAAGGTAGAGGAACTCTATAGCTCCATCCATGGAGCAGTCTCTCCTCAGATGGCTTGTGAAAGGGAAGCAGAACTCTGCTCCAAGGCAGGGATGGGTAAGGGTTGCATCATTTGCTGTTTATACTTGGGAACGTCCACCATTCTCATCACCACTCTTCCAGGAACACAAACAGGGAGAGGAATAGGGGGATAGCCAGACTAGAAGGGCAACCTCCACACTGAAAAGCCCATCTGAGGGGACCTGGGAATATTTAGCCAAGTGAGAAGAGGGATGAGGAATGTATCCCTGGCCTCTAAATGCACAAGCAGATGAGTACCAAGGAAGGAGGAAAATGGCCTTGGATAACAGGCAGTTCTGGCACAAAACCAGAGAGGTATGAATTGGCACAAATACATTTTGGCTGGAAATCAGATGGTTTCTAACTGCGGAGAAATGTTGTTCTGGAACAGATTCCTGAGAGGAGTATTAGGGGCAAGGCACGCAATTAGTTTTAAGATTGGGTTTGAAATGGACTTTATAACATGGTTGCCAGCAATTGCAGGGAAATGGGATTTGATGGCCCAAGCTGTCTCTTCCAGTTCTACGCTCCTGTTGTGATTCACAAGCACCAATCTGAGAAGAAGATCTCTGACAGGAAAGGGCTCGTTAATCTGTAAAAGGCTTAACAAGACCCATTGATGGGAAACTGGAATTAGACACATTTGAGTGAAATTAAATGTGTGCATTTCAACAGAGAAAGTAATTTCCTTTTTTAATAATTTGTAATTTTACACTGAGGCTGGAAGACTTTTGAAAGAAAGGGTCCTACTGGACCAAGCTGTAAGCCAGAGGTGCAGTCCCCGCAGGAAAGTTTTTGGCCTGTGAATCTTTACATGCTGCAAACCCAATTATTGCTTCTTCTAAGAAGTCAGCTTCCAGAGCTTGCCACCTTTACTTCCTGACTTTTACAAACACATTTTTCAGAAAAATTCAGCGGTTAACCTCCCATAATTCCTCCTCATTGTTTGCTTGTCATCAGAAGCACTGAAACACCTTGAAACGAGATAGATTAATTCACATGGTGCTCTAACCCCTTTCAGGGGTAGAATGAAGTTTGTAAATATATACTGAATATAAAATAAACAGTAAAATACAATGACATTTAAATTCTAGTCCAGGAAGGCACTCAGGATGTTTTGCAGTGGCATTCCATGCTGTCAAAGCATTTTTCCCCTTCATGCAAACAGCTTCAGGTTTAAAATAAGTGTTTGTTCGGGTGGCTTTTAGTAGTGGCTCCTGTGATCTAAATTGTACAGCGAGGAACCTATGTCCACCTTCTTTGCCTAAAATTAACAAAAGGTGGAAGAACAGGATCTCTAGGCAAGTTGCTCAGAAGAGAACTCCTCTGTTTCGCTGATGCATTGTTCACAGTTGCTATAAAAAAGGGAACAGCTCTTAGACTTGGAAAAGTGTATGTGCCACAAATATGTTGTGGTACATGATTTATACAGCAAATAGTTCTGAAAACGTAGCCAGAGGAAAAGCCATTCAGTCTGAGAGGTGCATGCTGGCAGAAGAAATATAAGAGGTTAGATGAGGGGCAGTCTGCCATGGTTTAACCCCAGCTGGCAACTAAGCAACCCCAAACTGGGCACCCACCACCTCCCTTCCCAATGGGATGGGGAGAATGGAAAAAAAGTAAAACTTGTGGGTTGAGATAAAGATGGTTTAACAGAACAGTGAGTTAAANATACCAAAAATAATAGAAAATTAAAAAAAAAAAAAAGTGATTCACAACGCTATTGCTCAGCACTCACTGACCAATGCCCAGCCCATTCCTGAGCAGCAAACACCCCCACCCTGACCCCAGGCCAACTGCCCAGTTGATATGCTGAGCATGATGCCATATGGTATGGAATACGCCTTTGGCCACTTTGAGTCAACTCTCCTGGCTGTGTCACCTCTCAGCTTCTTGAGCACCTCCTTGCTGGCAGACCATAAAAAGCTGAAAAGGCCTTGGCTTAATATAAGCACTACTTAGCAATAACTAAAACATCAGTGTTCCCAGTATTATTCTCATAATAAATCCAAAACACAGCATATCAGTGACTAGGAAGAAAATTAACTCCATCCCACCTGAAACCAGGACACAGCCACAGGTGACACAGGCATAGGAACCAACTAGATGGTTCCTCAAGATCCCACCAGCCCCTAAACCCTGTTTCTGTATGCTTTACATGGCCAACAATTATAAAGGCCCCCTGGCTCCAACCATATGAGCAATTGGAGACCTTATGGTAAATGCTGGGGGAAGCAAGGGGTGCTGGGCTCTAATATTTCTGCTGTGACTGTTTTGATAAGTCAGCCCTCAGGCAAGCTGTGAAAAGACTGAAGCCAAAAATTTTCCTTCTGTTTCTGAACACCTGGATTATGTGTCTGCTTCCCCTAATCCTCCCAGTGTTTGCAGTGCTGGTGCTCTCCCTCCTTGCCCTTGCTTTTCCTACAAGCAGCCTGCTGTTGTCCTGGGTCCATGTGGCACCATGGGGAGAGCCAGACTTGCTTCTCCTTGGGGAGGAGCATGTCCATAGGAGATATGGATGGCGAAACACAAAGGCTGCAACCACCATGCTTGTGGCCATCCCAGTCTGGGGCTCCTGGCACCCCATGAGACATGTAGCCCCCAGAGGCTACACAGGACTCAGCCTGATTAGAATCCCATTACCTTAATGGTCTGCATGTCAAGGTCATGCTCTACTGTGGACAGAAGATCAAGCCTCCTTCTACTCCTGAGCAACCTGCTCCTGCTCTGCAAGCCCCATTTATTGTCCAGAACCGAAGCCTCCTGTTCCCCTCATAGCTGCCCTCCATCTCACTGATAAGCATGGGAGCAGGCTGTTCTCCCTGTAGGAAGGGTATTGCGGGACCTATCCCATCTGTCATGTACTTACTCAGTGTGAGTGGGTGAGTGGCTCTATCTGCACATTATCGTGGATAATCTCCTATTCTAATCTCGGCTTTTGCAGAATGAGGACCAGCATTTGCAAAGGAAGTCCTTTGCTGATCAGATGACAGGATGACATGGCAAAGCCACGCTGAACAGAGTGTTAGCTGGCTGTCTCCATCCTGTGCTAAAGTAGTGATGGTAGGAAAGGGGAAGGCAGCAGTTGCAGAAAAGCCATCTCCTATTTGCAATGAGTATGCTATTGCTTGGCTAGAGGTGAAACAGAGGCAGGGAGGGAGGAAGAGATCCACCTGTGGTCACAGAGTGGTTTTGATCTCGCTCTTGAAAGGTACATTGTCCACATCCCAGCCACTGTGTGGTTGCAGCATAGCCCTGCTCTCTCTCGGTGCTCGGGGCTGGAGGTTCACAGAGGCTGACTGGGCATCACACAGAGACCTGACCCCGGCTGCCAACACTGTGTCTTTGAGGACAGAGCTGTCTCCAGGGCAGCTGTGACCAGAACACAGACATGTCCTAACGCTGATGTGGACTGCAACTCTGCTGGCTGCAACGAGCTCATTCTAGAGCCATCATGACATCATGAGGCCAGCCAGCCAAAGATGAGAGATTAGCAGGACAACCAGGACACCTTCTGGCCTTTCCACCTTGCCCTCTTGAACCCCTTCACTGATGTTGCTGGTGCCCAGCTCACTTGGTGCCCACAGGAAGAGTCTCTACAGCGCCAGGACAAATCCTGAACTGGGAAGGAATGGGACATACCGACGAAGCAGCGCAGAGCCCAGGGCCTTGGATAAGGCTCATCTGCAGCACAACCTGCTGCCAGCTTTGCATCAGGAGGCCAGATTAGAATTGTTTTGCCAGCATACACTGTGCTTTCTAAAATACCCTTCACCAGCTGCACGGTCCGCTCCCAAAGAACACACTGGTCGGGCAGCTTGGTTGCCCAGGGACTGTTCTGGGCCACTGTGCTGCAGCCCTGCACAGCACCACCCCCATTGATGCAGGACATCTCCTGTGCTTGCTTGCAGGCCAGGGACAACGGTCTATGGCAAGATGCCATTGAATAAGCATAGTCTTGCCAGCTTCCCAGCTCTACCTTGGGCAGCTGGCTCATGCTGAGCTCTGAGGTGCTCCTTGTGTGTTACCATAGCAATCAGATAGGCTGCCTGGAGAGGCAACGGCCAGCCTAGCCTCTGCAGCCACGTGTCCAAGGGGTGTAGCACCCCCTGAGCCCCAGCCCAGAGCCCTACCTCCATCACACACTGATGCTTGGGCCATGAAGAAAAGGAACTGTCACCTCACTCACTTCGTCCCTTTTCTGTGGAAGACCTTCTGGTAGCCAGGGATCCTCCCAGTTTAAACTGTTAAATTAGAGCTGACAAACCCATACTGGTATCAGAACCCAATTCTGCATCATAACCCATGATTCCCTGGCATTTCCCCAGTCACGACTCAGTACCTGATGGTTCTGATCTCACCGTGTGGGGTAGCCACACACACCTTATGGCATCTGCTGCTCATTGCCACCCAACTCAGCACTGGCTGTAGCTGGGTGCTCAACTGGGAAGGCTTTTACCTTACTGTCTTGGTATGCAGTTGCCCTCACCAAGTCAGCATCAGGTTTTACACAGATCCAGCAATGAGACTTTCCAGGACCTGCCCATGATCTACTGCCCTTTGCTGGCAGGAGCACTGCCCAGTGTGAGTCTTTGTAAATCATCCCTTTCCTTACACTCATCCTTTCCATTCCCTGCACAGGTCCTCCTCCCCTTCCCACTTGCCACTCAGCCAAGCCCTGCCAATTTCAGTAATTTAATCTCTGCTCATTAGATGGATCCTCCACCTCCCTCATCATTTCTGTAACTCTTCTGTGAGCTGCCTAATTTATCACTCTCTGCCTGGTAACAAGGTACCCGGCATGTTCCCACTAAGATTTATTCTTCAGAAACACCCATGCCACCTACTCTGTGGGCCTCTGCTCTCTTGAATTCTTAGGGACTCTTTCTTTTATGATTTTGAATTATTTTACCTGGAATTGAAATAGGTTTAATAAGTGATCATGACTATTCATTTACTAGATTTTGATACCACATCTGCTGCCTTTGGTTCTGGTATCTTCTACAGTCTAGAAAAAGAAACCCCTGCTGAAGTATCTCTAATCACTGTAACTGAAATAATACCTGGATTTCAAGTGGAGAAATGAACTATGCTCCATGCCTTATCTGACCAACTAGACAGTGGGCTCTGAGTGAGACAGCAGTTAATGTAGCCTGAGCTGGCACTTAGTCTGAAGTAATTTCTTCTCTGTCAAAAATTAGAAGTTCTCGTTCTTTCATGCTAGTAACATTGTGGCAATATTACATTTTACAAACTTACCTTTTGTTTCATCATCCTGATCTGGCTACCAGCTACCTGCTGTCATGGCACCAGAGCCTCCTCTGGCCAGCAGCACCGTAGACATAGCCCGACACCTCCCCAGAGCCCACTGCGGTGCACTGACAATTCCCACCCCATAGCTGCAAGTGACGGAGCAATCCTGCTCTGGAGTACAGAACATCAAGGGATTAAGAAAAGGACCAGGAAAAAAATGGGTGTATGCCACCCGTTCACCAATTGGCACGCAATCCTCTCGGATAAATTTTGCAATCTGAGCTTGTCCTCTGCTGTGCTAGAACTGAGTAAATGTATTCAACCTGTAATTTAGTCCAGCTGTAGGTGCAATTTCTAGGTAGAAATTACTCATGTAAAACATTTGGTTTCATTTGGGAGCAGAAAACCCCTGCAGTGTGCCAAGTGAATGACTTCTATGAGCTTCTGTCACTGTGTGTCACGACAGGGCATTATCTGCAACTAAAGCACAAAGCCCACAGGAAAACAGCCCAAATCACCTGTTCTTGAGGCTGTCAGGAACCACAGCAGGGCTGCACCTGCATCTCCTGGGTTGCTGCATTATGACCATGCTCTTTCTTCTCCCTTGGTATCCACCAACTTTGAACACCAGGGTTTGGCCTCACTGGGACCTGGTGATCCCTGGATACCCCAGGAGCGCAGCAGCAGGAGCAGGCTGGTGGCACATGCTGCCTGCCTCTGGCAGCCCTTGTCACCCACCCACCCCTCTAACAACTGCTAAGGAGATGGTCAGCATGGCCCAGTGCTGTCCCCGCTGTGTCACTAGCCCAACTCCCAGGACCTCTTAAATCTACTGGATGGATTTAGGATGCTCCTGGACTGGCTCCAGACTGAGGCAGTGACCAAGAAGGTAAGGTTGCTGCCTCCCACCAGGGACATGGCAGGAAAAGGGTGGAGATTGGAGCTGGAAATGCCTACACAGGGATCATTGGGCCATTTTTCTGCAAGGTTTTCCCACTCCTCTCTCTTCATCCTCATCCTGTGGACACAGGAGCTGTGCTGGTGACTGGCACTTGCCTTTGCATACCCTGCCTTGTTGCCCATCGTTCCAGCTGTGCAGCTTTCTCTCACAGCCAAGCGACTGGTCCTGGCTGGGTTCAGTTTTTCTTCTGTCATGTGAGAAATGACAGCTCATAAACTTGAAAGTGTATTTGAAATGTTTGAGGAAAGGAAAAGCAAAGAAACCCCGCAATACCAGCGCAAGGGGACTGGGTTTGGATATCTGGCATTTTGTGACTCAGAAATCCACTGTGCAGAAAATAAAGTGCCCGCCTAACTAGCTGCTTAAACAAACTACAGATTCCTCTGAGCAGAGTTTCTAAAGACTCGGAGATAAAGGTCAAATAGTCCTTGCCAACCCATGGGCCTCTTTTACAGAGAAGAATCAACTATGGCCCTTGTTATGGAAAACAGTCAAAATAATACAGTGATGCTACCTCCAAGAGAAAATAGATAGTGCAAGTTATTCCATCTTCCCTTTCAGCTATATCAGTTTAGAAAAAAGCTAGGCTATTTACAGAGAGCATTTTGCTTCCAGTACTTTTGAAGTAAGTGAATTTTGAATTAGTTTAAGTGCAGGATAAATCAGTGAAATAGGAAGATCTTTACACTCCAATAAGATGCTATTACTCATAAGCATATTGCACTCTAGCTTGTGGACTAAAACCATCAGTGCATGACAGGACACCAAGGGCATGAAACACAGGGGATCCATGAAAATTAGCAAACCACCTTCACTATGAAGAAGTAATTTGGGATATTGATTGGTGATGATGGCAGTCCAATGCTGAGATAATCTGGGCAGATCCTGTGATCCTAGGTGCTCCAGACGACTGTGAAAACTCTAAAACCCCTTGTATTTCTTCAGATTTTACACCAGAGGCTGAAACAGGAACAGAGAATTAAATGTTGTACTATTGTTAAGGACACTGTGTCCATCTTTACCTTCGTTTATCACATCCATCACACTGGCATGCAAGAACCACAGACAGGAGCCCAGCCTTTACTGAGCTCACCGAAATCATGTCTTGTGGCAAGATCACTTTACCGAGCTTTTAGCCCATGTTAGAGCAGGGTGCACAGGATGGCAAATGCACAGAGATGGAGAGGAAGGGTGGAGCAGATAAAGACCAGGCATCACCACAGGATGTTTGAGGAAACAATAATTATTCTTTTTTACATCTATGACTTCATTGTAGGTGGAGACCTGTAGCTGGGCCAAGAAAACTTGGCACACAAAGCCCCATGCCCTTCTTCCCACTACACAGGTTGTTATGACCATGGAACAACATTGGGGTATGCCCTGGTCCTGGCAACACAACATCGAGCTCTTTGTGTCTTCAGTGTCAGTTTACATGATAAGAAGTCAGAAGGGCAAACATGGAGGGCTCCAGGGACAGTCAGACATGATTTATCATACTACATACACACTATCAGCCCCTGAGCAAGACATGCAGCAGAAGCAGTCATTTCTGGCCCTTACCTTTGGACACCTCTTCAGGAGAGCCTCCTTGGGTTGCAAGTCCAAACGAAAGCTGGTCAGAGAGGAACGATGCAAAGTCTTCATCATCCCCAGCTGCAGTTGATTTTGTGCGTGAAACTAAGAGGGTGAAGTACAGAAACATCTTTGCAATTTCTACCATTTCTTTACCCTTCCTCATTACATGGGAGGAGTATCTGAGATGAAGGCATTTCCATACCTCAAGACAGTGCTTCCTACTTGTGACCCATCCATGCCATAACAAAGCAGCAAGCATTTTGTGCTGAGATACCCAGTTGGGTTCCCAGCTGCTTTCCAAAAACTAGCCAGGTCACCTTCTTGTGGGGTTGTGTCTGGCTCGTGTTTACAGTAGAGGTGTCAGAGACCTTTCTGGGAAATGAAACACAGCCACACACTGGATGCAGAGAGGCACTGAGAATCTCTCCCTGCTCCCTTGACATCTTTCACCCTACTCCTCACAAGCTGCTTGGATTCTGTGTCAAGAGGGTGATTCTGAAAATTAAATCAGTTCTTGTCTCCTCTTGGTTGGCATAGCAACCTGGGAGGATAGATGGCACAGCCTTCCTACAGCTCTCTCTGTCTTGGCTGGAGACACATCCCGTCTCCTTCATGCAGGTGCTCCTGCTGATCTAAGCAGATGGTACCAAAATCCCAAATAGAGCAGTTCTGTGGGCAATGCTGGGCCCAGCTCCTGGGATGGTTGCCCAGCACCTGGGCTCAAATTCCTTCTGGTAGAAGGGTCAAGCTCAGCCCAGGTGAGGAAAGAGCAAACCCTGGTACAGGCACCTCATGCCCAAGTCAGACAGTGCTCCAGAGCCTCCAGGAACAACCACAGCAAAAGCTGCACATCAGCATGGTTGTCTCCCACTTCTCAGACCTCCCAGTCCTTGGCAGGGATCCGTTTTTCCCTCCCATCTCTATAAATGAATTTAAACATTTTCCAGCTCAGCAACTAGAGCCTTTGCTAGTCTTGCATTTGTGTTTGATTAATGAGATAGCCAGTAATTTAAACATCTCTTGAGGTCTCTGTCTTTCCTGAGTAATTCTGACGTTATTGCTGTTTACATAGAAGAAAATCATATTGCCTCACAGAGAGTATTACTGTGGTGATAAGAGTGGAAATTGATCCTCAAGGAGCAGAGGCAACGGCACTTCCACAGATTTGCAGTGAATGCTCATCATTTCCTGGAAGAGAAACACACCTTCTGCAGGCTGAGAGTTGCCCACCCAATACCTGTGAGAGGATGGGACCATTCCTGCCCCAAGGATCGAAAGCGTCTGAGACTGACTGTCTGCTGCTTCCATGGGAGAGGCACCAACAAGCCATGAGGGCCAGGACTCACCATCATGAAAGCTCCCGTACTGTGGGTTCCTCCAGGCTGGGGTTGGGAGGATTAATTTCCATGAGCAGACCGGTTGTCAGACCCATTTGAGATAAATCCGCTTGCAAAATTATCATGTTAAAAGGTTTTAATTATTAGGGACATGTTAGGAAGACAGCTGGGATTTGCCTTCTGTTCCCACCAGGCCTGATCAGTCCTGTTTTTTTCTCACATCCGAGCATAAATCTGGAATAATCCTCCAGGTCAACGGAATCAGGCTGCTGTCAAGGCAAAACCTGGTCTGGGAAAGAGAGCGCAGACAGCAAGGATTTGAGGGATACTTTTACAAAACCAGGACTTGCTCCCAAGCAGCAGACGTGAGATTAGCACTGACGCTAAGCCACGCAGATTTCTGCATGTGTAACCTTGAAGCTGCTTTGCCTTTGAGGAGAGAGTACTGCAGCCAAGCATCGTGCACAGCACCCTGGTCTGGCTGGTTTTCCACAAGGAATTTGGAGCCTGTTCAGGTCCTTAGGTCTGGAGGGGGAGAGCTGTCATCCTGCTGTAGCTGCCATCACTCATGGTCCTTTCCTGGGGCTGCAGAACTGGGCAAGTCCTAAGCAGAAAATTATCTGCAGCTTCTTCTGATCCTTTGCAGTGAGACCCACCACCCTTGGGGCAAGGAGGACCCCAGACTGTGGAGCTGGCCCCTTTGTGCGACTGGTTGAGCAGCAGCTAGATGGACCTGTGGTGGTGAAGTCAGGGGACAGAATGGGGACACCAAGCCTGGCGGTCCTCCTGCCTGCTCCAGCATTTTCTTCAGCTACCTCAGGCAAAAGCTACAGAAATGGCTAAATCCAGCTAAGGTTGGGATTGAAACAAAAAGTGAAAAAAGGGGCTAAACGAAGGCTAATATACTCTTAACGTGTTTTCTACATTTTTGACTCATCCTGTTACCTCTGGCTGTCATCAGAAGGTCACTCTCCCTCTCATGCGTACCAGTCAGCCCAGCAAGCCCAAATGCTTTAAGAACACCAGGCAATTGGGAGCTGTGTTGCCTGAGGGCAGCAGAGCTTGGCTTTGCCTACGAAGCTCTTTCTACTACTGAAAGGCAGAGGAGTCAGCACCAGGCTGAGCCCGGCAGCACAGGGTCCAGCAACACAGTGGTGCCTGTGAGAAGGGGTGGACAAAAGATGCCCCCCCCCAGGTTACTTATTGCAAGGCTCTCCCGGAACACCCCATTCCAATGCTTCTGATCCTCCCACCAGCAGCTCCACTCAGGACAGTGGGCTGAACTTCAGTCAACCTCCCACTCAGGACTCCTGCTCAGGTGGACTTCAGGCCAAGCTTTGCCAGAAACGCAGGGTTTGATATCTCCCTGTTCTCCAGCAGAGCTTTCCACACACGTTCTCTCGTGGCACTGTATGAAATAATTTCAATTTAATGAGCTCAGTTAGCTGCAGATTAATCGAAAACAATTTTGCACAGGTTCCTTCTTCATTATGAGAAAGTTCTGATCTATCTTCTCATTTCTCAAACTGTCTCTCTGTGGTCTTTTTCCTTCTCTCACCTCTCCCCTCATGCTGCTGATACAGATTACGTTTCCCTACACTGGCTGGCTGGGAGAGCAAAGCCTCAGAAACTCCTTAACTCCTTCATCTTCCCATGAGAGATGTACAGGGACCTCCTCCCTGTGCTTGTGGAGCATCCTCAGGTATGACACTTAAAATTCCTGCCATGGTAGGAGGCAGCATTTGCTGCAAAGCAACACCGCTGTGTGCCCAGAGCGCCTGCAGTGGGGCCAGAGCTGGCAGCAGCTGGGAGAACCCTGGGCTGGACTTGCACAGAGAGGGCAGAGCATCCCCAACCAGGATGGGTGAGAGAGACCCCAGCTTTCTGGCCCACAGACTGGCCTCTCCCAGCACTGCTTCCTCCTACTGGCTTACCACATGCCTGATGTTTGCCTGATGAGGTGCCCACAGACCCATTTGATTCTGTTCTCCTATAGCCAGCAGGCCCTGAGCTTTTTCTTTTTCATGGCATTCACAGTTTCTGCCCTCAGAATATCCAGCTGCAGAGCTTTGAAGTCTCATGGTGCTTTTGGTGTGCTCAGAGGAAGGAGAGCATCTGTGCAATCCCACTTCAATGCCGTGGCCAGCCTGGGAGTCTCGGACTCACCAGTTTTCATCCAGGCTGCTAAACTGCAGTTTCTTTCCGCTGCCAACCACGTTGCTGGTCCCAAGGGAGCTGCAGCACACTCCAGGCTGACAAAGTTTCTAGCACCAGCACCACTGAGGCCGTGGCACACACTGTTAATCAGCTTTTATCACCAAGCAATCCCCACCCCTCAGTCCAGCCCACCAGCTTCCCTCCTCAGAGGCAGAACCAGCTCACCAAAGTGATTTCCTTTCGGATTTGGGTGTGATTTTAACCTGCTGCAAGGAACGGGAGGGGTGATGCTCTGGGCAGAGCTCTGCCAAGCCCCTGCTCCCTCCAGGTGTTGGCTGCCACCCCTTGGAGAAAATTCCCTGGACTTTCCCCTGCAGCTTTGCAGGAATCTCTGTGACAGCATAGTTATACCTCAGACATGAAGGAAATATTAATCATCTTCATTATCTTCCAAGCAAATTAACCAGTGCATAACATAAACAACCTCGAGCCCCCCAGCTCCAGAGGGATGTTGAGCTGTGCCAGCAGGGCAGGGCAGGAGGAGCTGCTCCCTGCCAGTCAGTCCAGCGGGGATGCTGCTGTGTCCCTGAGCACCACCATGTCCCCTGCCTGGGACTGGCAGAGACTGAGTGCCCACTGCACTGCTGTCACAGGCTCCTCACCTGCTGGGAGCTGCCGGTTGAGGTGAGTGGCCGTCACCTTCACCAGCTGGGCCCTGAGCCATCCTCCTGACCAGGCGAGCTCCATCCGAAAGGCAATCCATCTCACAGCCTTATCGCTGCGTGCTGCTTGAACCTGATTTACTGTTATTGGCAGTCAGCAACCTTTGCCATTTATATTCAATGCCAAGCTTCAATTTACAGTATACTTTCTGCTTCAGCTCACCCTGGCCTCTATCTCCACCTTCCACATTAATGCAGGGTATGCGTGGAATTCATCTTGGAATTTATTTTAAAAATGTCAGCTATGCTGGCTTTAATACTTTCCCTCATCAAAGCAGCACAAAGCTCAATTTAAATGAAAACTAGTGAATTACGAACTGTTACCCAAGCCAGCACCCCACTGTCTCAGGTTTAGTCCCATTGAACTGGCAGTGTCCCCAGTGGGGACTGGGCACTGTGGGCGCTCCATGCTGACAGCACCACCCCAGGGTGGCTCCCGTCACTTTTGTGGGGAACCACATGATAGAAAGCAGGGGATGAGTTGTAAGCTTGCAGCCAAATGGAATTTGGTGGCAAAAGATGGGTAGCCACAGCCTGTGGTGTGTCCCTCCAGCATGTCCCTCAGGGAGCCCAGAGCTACCAGTGTAGCTACCAGCTACAGCCCTCCTGTGCATGGGGATCCCCACCTGTGGCTCTGCACATCTGCCCAGGAGTGGTGACCCTAAATTTGTCAAGCCAACTCAGATAACAGTAGTCCCCACACCCAGAGTGACATGTGATGGGCAATGGGGCAGCTGCGGCGGCACCTGTGCAGCCCCTCGGGGATAACGGGGTGGGTGGGAAGGGAGGGTGGGCATGGGGAGTCAGGAGAAGGGGAGAAGGGGGGGAGCCTCACCAGGGCCTGCAGGTTGCTGGTTCTCCACTTTGCAGGGGACTGAGAAGAGCACACAAAGTATTTTTAGTAGTTATAAAAGTTGAAACTGTGAGGCAGCTATTTCTCCCGGGGGAAGACCTGTCCCCAGATCAGGCCACACTGTATGGGGATGGAGACCCTGGTCCCCAGCAGAGTTCAGTTGAGACTAAAAGCAAGGAGCAGCAGCTGGGCACATGTGGGAAAGCATTAGCCATTCACTAGGATGGAAGAAAGAGAGAGCAGTGGCTGGCTGTCACTGCCTGTGTCCAGGACAGGAGAGGGGCCATGGCATGATCTCTCTTGGAGCATCTTGCGTTGTTTGAATTACTGGTTTGCTGACTTGTACTCCAGCTGTTTGGAGCATATGGGGATGTTCCAGATTTGGAGGGTGCATGGGGATGCCTACTGAGACAACAGCTACTGCTTTTTGTGGTTCTGACTAACTCCAGGCATAGATTTGCTCTTGTGGTGGTTTCAGCCTTAATAGGAGGCTCAGTCAAACCTGCACTAAACGTTTTGATGTGAACAGCAACAATTTTGGGAAAGAGAAAAGCTGTAACCGGAGCCCCTATTAGGGAGTTTTATCAGGGCTTAAGGAAGAGTCTCCACTTTCACAGCCAGTGAAGCTGGCACCTCCTGGTGCGAGGGGCACCCAGCACCTTCTCTGGTGCTGGCCATGGGGAGGAAGCTGCCCTGCCTTCAGCCTGAACCCGCCAGCAGCAATCTGCAGTGGCTGCCATGTTCCTTAGAAGAGAGTGGAAAATGGGTTTATAGCTAAAAAAGAAATTAAAATACTGAAGCAATAGCCTGGTGGCAAGTAGCACATAATCCGCCTGCAGAATAAGCAGAGCTAAAAAAGTTGAAAGCAAAAATGGGTGTAAACAAAAAATCTGAAAATCAGTTCTGGCCAAGCCAGGAATGGTATGATAGGCGGCAGAGCAGGTCCTTGCCCTGGATTACATGGACGCATTCGTTTTGCTGCAATTAAACAGGCTTGATGGGTTTATGGTGTGCCCTGTGCTAGGCTGTGGGAGCCTGGGCCACCTGCAGGGTGCTCAGACTCATTGGCACCAGCTGCTCTGCCTGGGCCTGGACACAAGAGACATGAGGGATGGATCAGGGTGGGTTCGGGGCTCCAGGGCTGGGGGGAAACTCAGCAAGGGCCTTAGGTGAGAAACTCAATGTGTCCAAAGGATGCAAAGGTTCCTGAAAGGAGCTCCAGCTGCTCCCCAGTGCCTGGGGAAGGGATGGGGATGTGTGTGCTTGCAACTGCAGGAAGAGGTTTCTCTGCAGAAAGTCAGGAGCAAACAACAAATATCATTGCAGAAAAATGCTGTTTCCCACATTTTGCACCAATTAATATTCTTTTGGAGAGCCAATCATTGCTCCTTTGAGAAAGGGACAAAAGAAATATCATTGACAATTTTTTCAGCCTCATTACAATATTCTGTACATCAAATGTGCCCAGTGTACCAGAAAATACAGATGTTGCAGCTGTCATTTGGGATAACCTGATTATCCTTTTATTTCTAGCTTTGTTCAAAATAAATTAGCTGTGGTAGTCTGTTCAGAGAGATAATTAGAGTCAGGCTGAACACCAAAATGTAAGAAGCCTTCTTTAGGTCAGGGACTTAACTGAGGCCAAGCCAGGCTGAAGACCCAGGACAGGGGGCTGGCAGGGCTGCACAAAGCCAAAGCCTTTGCAGGATGCTCCCTTCCCAGCCCCATGTCACCAGAGAGTTTCAGGAGGCAGAGAAAGTGTCTGCAGGAAGATTTTCCCTGCATTAGGACTGGTTTGGGAGAGAGCCGTGGGATGCAGTGGCTGTCTGTGAGCTGGATCTGGCCAAGACTCCCTGCAGGTCTCCGACCAGTATCCCAGCTCCAGCTGAATATTTAGGCTGAGAATTGCATCGCTTCTAAGGCTTGATTTGCAGTCTAATTAACAAATAGACTCAGTACGCTCTGTGAACCAATTAAATACTTCCATCCCAGTTATTAACTCTACTCACTTTTTAACAGTAAAAGAGCTGAAGACATTTTCTTTTTAAAACTGATGTGATTTTGGCAGCTGTTGAACATGTCAGTCTTAGCAGAAGCTAATTCTTCTGAATCAGGCTGCAGTCAAATATCAGTTTTCTAACTCTAGATATTTAAAGCCTGAATGATTAGATAATCCAGAACACAAATTAATAAAGCCTGAGGAAAAGGGAAAACAAGCCCATCCCATATGTTCTGACAAAAACAATGCAAATAAATGCAGATGTAGATGTGTGGCAGAAGACCAGTGCATAACCTTATGGCACTCAGTTCAGATTGTTGGTTTGTCTGTGCTCAGTGCATTTGTTTTTGGAGTCCTCCCATCATCTCATCTAAGGGGGATGGGGGATCCTTTTCAGTGGTGCCTACTCTGGGCTGATTCCAGTACAAGCTCTGAAGTGGTGAATGGAGTGCCGTTGCATGGAACTGGCTGCTGTTAATTAGTCTCTCCCCTCTGGTGGGAGCCACCACTGCAGGTTATTAACACAGCCGGTGGCTGCCAGTGCTCCCTGCTCACGGCTCCCTGCCCAGCTGACGGGGATCAATCCTGGCCACCCTGCACCCTGCAGCGGGGTCACGGGGAGCCACGACTGATTCCTGTTTAATGAAATTACAGTTCATAAAATTTGCTGTCTTACAAATCAATAGTAAGTGCACGCTGAGCCTTCCCAAGGAGCGTGGCTAATGTGCTTGCTGCAGACTGGGGGAGCAGAGCAGAGAGGGCTCTCTGCCACGGGAACAGCTGAAGCGAGCTGGGCTCAGACTTGCAGCAACTGGGGATGCTCAGCTCCCCTGGGTATCTTCCCTCCTGTGAGGCTTTTCAAGGAGGATTCCAGCCCAGGACAGGTGAAACATTTCCTCTGAACCAGCATGTGTGAGGAGCTCGGGTCTCTCAGGGATTTATTTGCACTGTGGGGAATTAGAGAGGGGCAAGAGCAGTATCCAAGCTTCCAGCCCAGCATGCCGTCTGCATCCCAAGTCCTGTGTGATGGCTGCATCCATGTATACAGAAGAGCCTATATGTGTGTAGCAGCTCCAGTGGCCCAGGAAAGGCTGGACATCCCTGCCTGCAAGGGGACACAAGGACTGCATGGGCCTTGCAGTCATCTCCCACAGACCAGGGTTTTCTCTTTGCCAAGGATAGATGCTTCTCAGCCCCCCACTCTGCATTGCTGTGCATGTCTCAGGTCCTGGATGCCTGCACCAGCCCTGCATGGAGCTGGCAGGGAGAGCACTCATGGGCTTCCCCCATGGCAGAGATGAGCAGCCTGAGAGCAAGACCTGGGTGTCACACGAAACAGCAAAAAAGTTCTGGGTTTGATCAGGTAATATCAGTTCTGGGGATGCCCATGCGTGCTCTTGGTGGGCAGTGTTGGAGATGTCAAGGCTGAGCAGGCTTCCCCAGCATGGTGGGAATGGAAGAGCTGGTGAGGGAAGGACCAAGAGCACTCAGCCTCTTGGCAAGTTTCACCAAAGCCATTGTCCTCCTGCCAGAGCCCACAGCATTGTGCTGGGCACTCACCAGGCCCTGGCGGTCACTCCCTGTCTCCCTGAGTGATGGCACAGGCTAGGTCTGGCACCGTGTTGGCAGAGGAGTCTGGCATCCCCCAGCCTAACTTGCTTTCTTGCACCTGGCCAGGGAAAAACCCTGTGCTGTGTTGCTGCTTGGGGGAAGCTGTGCAATTTTGGGATGGATCCCCTTGGATAAGATCAGGAACTGTGAGCCTCCTGCCCAGCAGCAGGCACAGAAGGAGGCTTCTGCTCAGCTTTATATGGCTGTTTGTGCTGGAGTGGAAATGTCCTGTGCATGGAGGCAGGAGGGCCCCCAAGCTTTATTCCTCAGAGAAGCTCCAGCTCTGCCGTGGAAGCCCCGGTGTCAGCCCCGTGTGCTGCAATAAACAGAAGGCACTGTGGATTTATGAGCAGGCTTTCTGTTGCCTGCTTAAAATCATCTTGCTTTAGAAAAGTTAAGAAGGAAAAATGCCTGATGAGAGGCTCAGAAGAGAAAGTACACGTACCAGGGAGTGGAGCGGGACACCCTGCGGGCAGCCCCGGGGCAGCAGAGTGGGTGCCAGCCGGTGCCAGGGCTGGGGCACTCATTACTGGAGCAGAGCTGGCAGCCAGCACATTCATAAATATTCTCGATGCAGGCAAGACTGGCTGGGTTTTGATCACAGTTTTTCTAGAGAGCTTTTGCAAGGATCTTTATCATTCAGTGTCTGTGTAAAACACTTTCCAGAGTCTAAATTCTGCTATAGAAAAACTATTTATCAACTGCCCCCCCTCTGCTGATACACTGGACAGGAGTTGCCAGCACGCTCTGACAGCCGGCTGCAGGCAATATGATAGATATGTGGCTAATAATCAATCAATACTTTTGTTTAGGCCTCTGTCTATCAGTCTGGCATTGTGTGAACTAATTAGATGATAAAATGTGATGAATGTGTATTAAAGTCAGCTTCCTCCTGTTAGCACTCCAGGGACCCTTTCCATTTTCTAGCTGACCTTTTAGATCTCAGCTTTATTGTACGTGAATGCAATTAAATCAATTTGTCAGATATTTGCATTGCTCCTGCTAGTTCAGAATTCAATTAGTCAGTGTCACTTTACCGTCCTTGTCAGCCTCTGCACCAGCTTGGGTAAAAAAAAGAAAATAAAAGAAAAAAATCCCGTTAAACCCAAGCCAAATCCTGCCAAGACACAGCTCTTCTCTCTGTGGCTCATGCTGTTCACTGCCCCATGGCCCTGCACAGGAGGTTGCAGCCCTGCTGACACACCATGACACCCAGGGTCCACCCCGTGTGGGGCTGGGGGGGATGGCACACCCTTCTGGAGCAGGCAAATCCCTTGGGTCTGATGGGGCAATTAGCAGACGTCCCTCGTTACCTCTGCTCTGGCTGTGCCAAGTTGAAATCTTGTCTAGCAAAATTATTCACACAAGCAGAATGAAACTGCAACAGCCATCTCCAAGCTACAAGGGGTTTAAACAATATTCAAATGAGAGCCAACCTTGGCAATTATTTTTCTTCCTGCTGTTCTAAAGTGATGGCTCCTTTATCCATATTTTATCAGCCAGTGAGGAGCTCTGATAGTTAAGATTCCATTGCTTGCTTAGATCCACAAGAGCACATCCTGAAAGTCTGTTTGAAATTAGCATACAGGAATGTGTCTGGCAAGCCAGGGCTCAGTCCTCACTCTCCGCACTTGAATTTGAAGTTACTTCTTCAAATGGCCAGGTAGCTGCTTCATGGCTCCAACACGTGGCTCCAACACAGTGTGCCCCCCGCTCCCTCCGGGGGCTTTCTCGGGGGGTTGTTGTTAAGCACAGGCAGTGGTGGGTGGAATGTGTTCGCAAAAGTATTTGCAGGGGGTGGTAGGATCAGGTGCTGCAGGGCTGTGTCCCCTTCCAAGCCTGGTTGGGGACAGTGTTGGGTGCTCGGTCAAGGGAGGTGGAGGAGAGGCAGGTTGGGGTGCTTTGGGTGGGTGGCAGCAGAGCTGGCATGGGGAGGAACCGGACTGATGCATCCCATCTGGATGCACTCCTTGTGCTCTGCTTCTGCATCCTCTGCGTTATCCCCATCTCCTTACCCAGTGCCATGCTCTGTCTTCACCCTTACCCATGGCAGGTGCCTGGTGAAATGGGCACGTTCATTCCTTATCTCCTCAGAGGTAAAAATTCAAACGTGGTGGGGTGCAAGCACCAAGCCCACTGCCAAAGTGTTGTGTTAAAGTCGCTGCTCTGTCTATGTTGGGCTCATATCCATTAGTCACCAAGTCCCAGCCCAAGGTCTGTCCTGAACCTCCCACCATGCTGGACCTCTGCTCTGACTTCTGCCCTGGCAAGGGTCTGCCCAAACCCAGCCTCAGAGGGCTTTGAGAAAAGTTATGTCTGCAAACCATCTTCCAAGGTGCAGCTGCAGGTCTTTCCAGTGGGCAGCTATTGCTGGGGGATTCCCAAATGGGTGAAATGCCAATGGGTGCTGGGGAGAGATCCTGCAAGGGGGATGGAGCAGAGGGGTAGGAGAGGGATGCAGGGTGCACTCTTGCAGCCTACAAGCATGTGGTGTCTTTGAGCAGCAGCCAAGAGGGAGGAGCCAGAAACTCGCTGGGTCTTATGTTTGGATGGCAAGAGCTTTGCTTGCACAAGCTCACCTTCCTCCTCTGAGTTCTGGCTGGGATATGAATACCTAAACCATAGCAGGTATAATTAACAGATGGAACTAGCTAATTACGTCCTTTGCATGTGAGCAGAAGACGCAACTGTTAATTGCTATTTGCACATTTATTATTCCAAGCACTGGGACTGCTGGCATTTACTGTGACATGTGCCCTGTTTAAAAACAAACAAACCGCACTCCTGTCTGTGCTGTGGTACAATTTAGGGCCTAATTAATATAAGCTGTTACGTCGCCCTGTTGCTTTGAGAGGGAGTGTGGAAGGAGTATGCTGGTGTCAGTGGTGGCCCCGAGGCCCCGCAGCCGGCTGTGTTGGAGCCTGGCAGCCCGTCTGCTCAACGGGGACCGCACTGCAAGCCGGGCAGGGGAAACATTCAGGGCTGCTTGTAGGGAACCAGCCACTGCCCCACTACCAGCATTGCAGGGCTGCCAGTGCTCCCAGTGAGCCACTCCGACCTCCAAAAGTGGCTCTTCACATGGTTATTCCAGAAACTATTCAGGAGCCAAGCCCTGTACATAAGCCCTGGACTCTCATTTGCCATTCCGCACCCGCCAGTTTGCAAGAGACCTCTGGAGATCATCTAGTCCAACCCCCCTGCCAAAGCAGGTCCACCTAGAGCAGGTTGCACAGGAACATGTCCAGGTGGGTTTTGAATGTCTCCAGAGACAAAGACTCCCACCACCTCTCTGGGCAGCCTGTTCCAGTGCTCTGCCACTTCACTTCACAAGTGCTCTGCACTTGCACAAATTCCTCCTCATGTTTAGATGGAACTTCTTATATTCAAGTTTGTGCCTATTTCCTCTTGTCCTATCACTGGACACCACTGAAAAAAGACTGACCCCATCCTCTTGACTCTCACCCTTTAAGTATTTATAGGTGTTGATCAGATACCCCCTTCTCTTCTCCAGACTAAAAAGACCCAGGTCCTTCAGTCTCTCCTCATGAGGGAGATGCTCCAGATCCCTCATCATCTCTGTAGCCCTCTGCTGTACCCACTCCAGCAGTTCCCTGTCCTTGAACTGGGGAGCCCAGAACAGGACACACTACTCCAGATGGGGCCTCCCTCGGGCAGAGTAGAGGGGGAGGATGACCTCTCTTGACCTGCTGGTCACACTCTTCTTGAGAAGAGTGCTTCTTGCTTGGTCACACTCTTCTTCAGCACTGGGGGCTGATCTGGGTGCTGCAAAGGCTAAGGAGGGGTATGTGAGTGCAGCCTCTCCTGCTCGCTGTCGGGGCCCAGGGCACAGCATCAGAGCATACAAGCAGCAAACCCCGGGCTGGTGAGAAAAAGCCACTCTGCCTCTCTCTAAAATATAATAAGGAAAATAACAACTATATTTTCAAAAGAAATTATTAAATCTGTAGTCTTGACTAAGTATTTGTTTCAGATCAGTGCTCAGGGTGTGCCTTAGCTCTGTGGTTAGTTATATAAATATCGGAGATGAATAGCAGAGGAATTCCTACCTTTTCTATTAAAGAGTTGAGATGGATTTCAAGGATCACACTTGCATCAGGGGGTCTGAGCTAATATTCTCTAGATGAAGGCTTTCCTTTGTGATTGGAGAAAGCAGCTTCTGAAATGCTGTTATTCCCTAGTGAGGCAGGACATATTGCACCAACCTCCGCTCTGCTATTAGCACAAGGTGAGAGAGCATCCCCCCCACTGGGGCTTTTGCCAGCACAAAAAGGGGTCTGAAACAACCATGATGGAATCTAAGCTCTCTGTCCTGGGCTCCACGAGGGGCCAAATGCTGCCCCAGGTAGAGTGGGGGTCCCTGGCTTGCCCCAGCTGGGGACAGAACTAGACTGGAGCTGCTGCTCCTTGAAGGAGGTCTGTGGGCATGGGGAGTGCCCTGGACACACTAAGGGGCTCTTGATTGGCCACTTCCCCTTCTTTTTCCAAGGGGCTAGACTTTCCTTGATATTTCCACCCTTGATTTAACTGATTTCCAGTTAAATCATTCCTTTGAGCCCCTTTCTCTGGAGCAGGGACTGTGCTGGCCCCCAGTCCTGTGTATTCCCTTCATATTGCAGCTTGGAGGGGGACCTCTGAGCCCGGGTGCCTCTTTCCACCCCTGCCTGCAGCCTGCACCCAGCTCCTGACATCACCCTGAGGTGATCCTGTGACTGCAGAGTGAGAGCACACAGCTTCATTGAAACGTGGCCTTGCAGAAAAGCATCCTGTCATATTGGGGCCCTATCTGGCTGCACTGGAGAAAGCTTTTTGCAGGGGAATGCATTTCTGGGCTCATTAGCAGAAGAAATAAAGTGGACTGAATATAAGCCTCTAGATTATAGACTGTGAAGAAGTGCTTGCTGCTATTTCCCTCCTGGCAGAGCTTTTCCCTGGGCTTGCTTGAGGCTGCTGGTCCCCAGGACCTCATGGGGACAGGGCACCGGGTGAACACACAGGACGGGCACCCAGGGAACCCCAGCCTGCCAGCATGAGGGTGAGCATGCAAGGGAGAGGTTCCAGCATGATTTCTGAGCCACCACATACAAATCCCACAGACTATGTTCTGAGCACAACCGGTATATTGGGTTTAATGGAGAACTACAGGGACAGAGCAAAGCCCAAAGCCAACAGGCAAGACGCTTCACATGCGGTGAATCCCAGCTGCTGTGGCTCAGCTCAGCACAGCCACGCTGTTGTGGCACTGCCTGGCGTTGGGAATGAAGAGGAGTGTTCCTCTGGAGCCTGCCTCCCTCTCCATATCCACACGCAACAGCTGGTGGGATTCTGTGCTTCTGCATTGTGTGTGTTGCAGGCACCGTACTCCTGAGTGGGGCTGGGGAAAAACAACAGGTACAGTCTAAAAAAAACTGCAGAATATTAAAAACCAGTTAAGCAGCTGTGTTTAAGTGTTGTCATCAGCAAACTGGCATTTGGAAGCCCTTTGGGGTAACAGCAGCCTGGCTACCAGAGCAAAGGGCAACAGGCGTGGGTATTTCTGTGTTTAGACAAGGGTTACAGAGTGGGATAGCTGTGGGTATCTTGGAGCAAATTAGCAGTATTTAATGTCGTGACCTGTTTGGTGCTAGAGGAAGATGTCTTCTTCCTGCCAGCACTGAGCGGCACACAAAGAAAGTAGAGGGTTGGCAGCAAACAGGGTTAATGCTGGTTTGCTTTGGAAAAGGGGCTGAGGATGAAGAAGCAAGTGAAATATTTATGAGGATATGAGAGATTCTCCCATTATAGACAAACCAACAGGCTGCACAGCCCCAGAGCAGATCTCCTGAGCATGGTTCTTTGAAGTGAGCTCTGCAGAGCCGCTGTGTGCTCAGCTAACGGGCCACGCGCGGCTCCTCACAAACACTGTCAGGCACTGCCCCTTGGTGCTCAGATACTTTCTGGGGTTATTCGGCTGGTTGGTCCCACCACCAGTCCCCATTGTCACCAAGGGCTGGCCGGTACACCAGCATTCCCTGTGGGGAAAGCTCTAAAGGTGAGGTGGAGTGGTGGCACTGCCCCAGAGCCCAAACCCCCAAACCCCCAACACTGAGCCCCCGTCAACAGAGGATGCCCAACACCCCCAGAGCAGCTCACCTGGTGATGGGAGAGTTGATGTAGTGAGAGAATGAAGTTAATGGGAGGCAAAGAATTGATGTCTCTGCTGAAAGGCGTTGAGCAGGGCCAGGGCAGGTTCTTCCCAGCCCCATTTGAGTCTCTCCCCTGCGTCCTGCCTGGCCATCGCTGCGAACCAGACAGCATCCCGGCTGCCCCTTCCTGCCATCAGTTTGCTGCTGTAAGTAAATGCCATTGTTTATAGTAATTGTTTTCTGTTTCCTATAAAGAGCTTGGGCTTTTTCAAATGCAGATAACTTTTGTGTGTATCTGATTAATACATTTCATGCCCACTACAGTGCGTGCCTTTAAGCTGTTTGGGAGCACCGGATGCCGATGTACCGTGTATTTTAGGAAATATCTCAAAAGCACCTGCTTGAAATATGGGCCCCAGGTATCAAAAGCAATCTCTTCAACCTTATCTCAGCAGTGAAATTATGCACTGGAAATTTCAGAAAGCTAGGAAACACAAAAGTTAAGTTTCTAATACTGATGTTAACCGAGACCCAATTGGATTTAACTTGTCTGTTTTGCATAATATGTCTTGATATGCACTTTGTCATCAAACTCCAAATAGGAAATATTTAATGCATGTGAGATGATTAATTTTGTGTTCCTGTTATAAATACATATTTTACATGCCCCTGACTGATGAGTTCCAGAGTACAGTTTAAGTGTTGCAATTCTATTTTATATTTGCAGTGCACAAAAAAAGGTGCAGCATGGAAAAGAAGGAATAAAATCAAATCAATGACCTTGGCATTAAAACTGCCTTCAGAGTTCATATTTTATGTCCATTCAGGGCATGTTTCTTGCAGGTGTAGGTGAGCAGCTCGTCACAGCACCTGGTCCGAGGCAGCAGTGCAGGGACCAGCAAGGGCTCACAAGACTGTGGTGCAGTGATTTCAGGGGGACTTGAGGGAGATTCCAGGTTTGGAGTCACACGGATCCAAAGGTGGGCTCCTGCAGAAAGGAGAACTTGTGGAGCTGACAATAAGCTCCAAGTGCCCAGGCCCTGAGTTGGGATGGTGTTCAGGCGTGAAATGTTTAAGCTCTCCTCAAGAAATTGCATTAAAACATCTCTTGTCCCAGAAAAGTAGTAAATGTTGTAACTGCTTCTTTAATTGTTTTGGAGTTTTCTATTTCTTCATTTTAAGACTGTGAATTTGGTCCTGGATGCTTATAAACTGATCAGGCATTGATTTGGTGATTTGGGTAAAATAACCATGGAGAAAAGTGGGAGCAGGAGGCTTCAGCTCTCAAGGAGACCCCAGCAGGGATGGGGTCTGAGGAACAAAGCTTTGCCTTGTGAAGCGAGAGAGGGGTTTGGAGGTGCTGGAAAGTGGTTGCTGAAGGAGAAGGGGATGATCCCCCCATGGCAGTAAGGGTGTGACTGTCCTGGGGCAGTGAGGGGGTCCTGTCAGGGAGTCTGGTGGGGCAGCTGCAGTTGGGGTGAGGCTCCTGACACTCCTATGCCTGGCACAGGGGCACCCTCCCAGCACCCTGTCACTGCCCCCCTGGCCCTGGAAGAGGAAGGCAAATGCCTGTGGGCTCCAGCAGCACCTCCCAGCACCACGCAGGACTGTCCATGCAGTTTCATCTTCCTCCTGCCTGTGCACCTGCCTTCAGACGGCTGCTCTTTATTCCAGCCAGTCCCAGTGTGTGATAAACAAATGTTTTCCAGAGGTCAGGTCTAAATGTCCCTTTGCAGAGCTTGCTCGTGTTTGTCCCTCCCTGCACCGCTGTGTGCAGCTCTTTACAGCACTGTGAAGAATTACAATTCTGCACCACAAAAGCAGGAAACAGAGCTATTAATTTCCTTGTGAGTCTGCAGGGCACTTCCAGGACAGATGCTGCCTTAAGTAAATGCTACATGTTTCAGGTGGAAAGGGGAGATGCACTACACAGGGCCAGGTCCCCAGCGCCACCCTGCACCAGACCCATGAGGGACCTCATGAGGGGCCACACAAAGTGTACCTGGGAAGGAGAGGGCAGATCTGAGCCCCTGGAGGAGACTCTCCTCCGCCTAGGGATGTGGAGCAGGGATGTGTTATGTGCCTGACAGCCTGGAATGCCAGGCACAGGAAAGGTGGAAGGCAGGGTGGGTAGAATTGTCTAAACACCCCAATTCTTATAATTGAAGCAATTGTGAATCATTTGAAATGCCAAAGTCTTGACAGGATAACGAGTTAAATCCAAGAGTGTGAATTCAATTATGTCTCAGGGTGCTGCTCAGTGGGAGCTGCCTTGGCACATGCCTGGAGCACTGATGGCACAGGGGGTATCCAACCTGCCAGCCTGGGTGGCTTCCCACTGCCCTCCGGGGGCTTTCTCCCATCCCAGCAGGCTGGTACCCTGAATGCTGGCAGTGCTCCCCAGCCCCCTCACGCTGCAGCCCGGGCAATGCAGAACTACAGCTCCTTGAGGCCCTGGGAAGCCAGAAATGGTGGGAAGGATCCTGCAAACCCACCCTGCTCCTCTCCCGTGGGCTCTCAGACAGCCCTTGCTGAGGTCAGGACCTGGCGATGGTCTGCTGGGGCCCAGCAGATATTGGTACCCTGCAGCTATAAATACCGGGTGAGGAGGTATTTGTCTTGCTGTCTGCTCCCACCACAGCCGGGATTGCTGCTCCCCCAGCTCCCACCCTCTGGGCCCCATCACACCACCTTGTCAGCGGCCACAGCTTTGTATCTGGCTGGTTATTAGCTGTGCGGCAGGAGCCGGGGATGTGCAGGGCATTAGTCAGTCAGTCAACCCTCCTGGCAGAAAATATGTCCAGCTCTCCCTCTCCTCCAGTGCTGCCCCTTCCACCCAGCACACCATCAGTGTCTCCATAATTGCCCTAGATGGGTGGCTGGAACAAGGGAGAGCCACTGGATCGGGGATGGATCAGCTGCTGGAGTTCATAGGAGGGACCTCAGGTGGACAGAACCCACTGATCACCTCTGGGGATGCCCTGGCTGGAGGCAGCCAGCAGAAACCTTGGCTCAAATGTCTCCAAAACTGGGAGAGCTGTTTATGTGCCAGAGTCAATGTGGGGGGAGAGAGGACAAGCCAGGGCAGCCCCAGGGAAGAACCTGGGGG